>VZTY01012185.1:0-79709 GCA_013400935.1 Turnix velox | reverse complement strand
TCTTAGGTGTTGTTGGTTTCTGGAGAATGCATAATCTAGGTTACAGTCAGATTGTGAAACCTCTCTATGAAATGACTCGAAAGAAAAATTACTTCGTGTGGGATCCTGAGCAACGACAGGCCTTTGAACAAATGAAACAAGAGACTGTGCATGCAGTAGCACTTGGACCAGTCCGAACAGGACAGAACATTAAAAATGTGCTTTATACTGCAGCTGGAGACAATGGCCCTACCTGGAGCCTCTGGCAGAAAGCACCAGGGGAGACCCGAGGTCGACCCTTAGGATTTTGGAGTCGGGGATACAGAGGATCTGAAGCCAACTACACTCCAACTGAGAAAGAAATTCTGGCAGCATATGAAGGAGTTAGAGCTGCTTCAGAGGTAATAGGTACTGAAGCACAGCTCCTCTTAGCACCCCGATTACCAGTGCTTGGCTGGATGTGCAAAGGTAAAGTTCCTTCTACTCATCATGCCACCGATGCTACCTGGAGTAAGTGGGTTGCCTTAATCACCCAGAGAGCCAGAATAGGGAATCAAAATCGTCCAGGAATCATTACTTAACTTGTGTGAATGACAAGATACAGCCCAGCAAAGTGTGGAGTAAATCAGTTCCTGATGTCCCACTTATTTGCTTTTACCAAGAGGAAATTTCTACTTTTGGTGCCATTCAGGATCTACTTCCCTTCACAAACACATGCCTCGGTACCCTTTCCACCTGGCTGCTGCCATATTTTCAATGTCACAGACTGATGCTTCCCCTGTGGAAGAGTGAAACACTTGACTTGTGCAGACAGCACAGCAGGGAAGATCTTCCCACTTTTCAGGTGTTCTCAGACAGCCTTTCCTTCTGGGGACAGGGCTCCAGATGCCAGTTCCCATAATTTTTGATACAGAAAATATTACACATGTACCACTACTGCTGAAAAACCTCTTCTCAGAAAAACTTGAAGTTTCAACCACCACCTACAGCAAACTCAGAATGACAACCAAGATCCTCCCTGTACTCTTTACATTTGGTGCAGTGTAACTAACGTAATGCAAAATACCTCCAAACAAATACCTCTCTTGCTTTAAGGTAAAAAAGAAATGGCTCCTGTGTCTTTCCTTTAGACATGCATTTTCACACTCTTTCTCATCCCTAACCAGATCTACTAACAAAAGTTAGGAATTGATTACATACTCTTTTATACTTGTGTCTTATTTCACAACAAATAAACCTTAATAAGATTTAGTACTCAAAAAAGCAATCATCTTGGAAAGTCATGAAATACCATTTTAGCAACATAGAGCCTTATACAGTAATATATTTTTCCTGTATACACATAGCAAATCAATGCTTTTACATAGCTTGATTACAGATTTATAATCAGTATAGAAATCTGAAATGGCAATAGCAATCCTGGGTATTATAAGGGGTTTGGTTAGTAGGCCGAGAGAGTTTCTCCTTCCCCTCTACTCTGCCCTGGTGAGACCACTTCTGGAGTATTGTGTCCAGTTCTGGGGCCCTCAGTTCAAGAAGGACAGGGAACAGCTTGAGAGAGTCCAATGCAGAGCCATGAAGATGATGAAGGGATTGGAGCATCTCCGTTATGAGGAACAGCTAAGGGAGCTGGGTCTGTTTAGTTTGGAGGAGACTGAGGGATGACCTCATTAATGTTCATAAAAATGTAATGGGTGAGTGTCAGGAGAATGGAGACAGGCTCTTTTCAGTGATAACCCATGATAAGGGTTGGGGCAATGGGTGCAAGCTGGAGGTCCACAGGAAGATAAGACGAAATGGTGAGGGTGGTGGAACACTAGCACAGGCTGCTCAGTGGAAGGGTTGTGAAGTCTCCTTCTCTGGAGATATTCAAAACCTGCCTGAACATGTTCCTGTGTCACTTGATGTAGTTGTTCCTGCTCTGTCAGGGGGATTGGCCTAGATGACCTTTTAGGTCCCTTCTAATACCTGATATTCTGTGATTCTGTGATTAGGGCAATATACAATTAGCTTCTTTTTCATAGCCTGAGAAACAGTGCAAAGGTCAAGAGTTTGGAGTGAGTTTTTAATTCAGAGGAACAAAGAAAACAACATGTCCAGCTAGTTTAATGAAAAGGAAAAACTAGATTTCACATCTACAATTTTTCAGTGCATGTGTATGTATAGAGAGCCAGAATAAATATCCTGAACAAGATTTCTGCTGCTTGTTCAGATTTTATGGATTGTTTACCCAATAAATGAAGCAATTGTTGACTCCTGGGTAAATGTGGATATTGAACATGCTGCACAAAGGATCCTTTATTTTGCAGTAAATGAGATGTACAGAATTTACCTCAAGATATTCCAGATGATCAGTGGTGATAAGCATGATCAGTGAAAGAAAGAGTTTTCAGACAAAGACCTTTCGCTAATTTATAGCACTGTCTTTATAAAAGCAAAAAAAAAGTGTGTGACACATGTTTGGGATGCTCTTTATAACACAATCTCCTAGCTGAAATTTTCTACTGTGCATGATTGAGGCACTTTTGCTTGTCTGATTTTTGTGATGATTGTTACTTTTATGCAAATACTAATATAGACTCTTTGACATCATTAGATCTATTACTAATATTCCACTGAATTCTTACATGTAAAGGAAAGCTTGTTTTCTTCATAGAATTGTGATTGAACAAGAACAAACTTTTTATTAGTCTATGACTCAGTTCTTCCTTGTTATATGCAAGTCAAGAAAAATCAGGTTCTAAGAGAAATTTGTCATTGTAATACTATTGCACTTGGGACAGTCTAAGGATAGAAACAAGTCAAGGTTTGCAGGGAGAAGTAGTGTGTATCTCAGACTAACTTGACAGAACTGGAAAAAATGTAACAAGCCTCCTCTTTGAGTCATGTGTGTCTGTTGACTCTTCTCCCTAGACTTTATTCTATATTTGCACAGATGTACCGACTTCCGGTACCATTGCCATTTTGAAATGAACTATAATTAAATAATCTGAGGGAAAACAGACTAATGAAGAAGATATATTATGAATTAACAATATGAAGGAAGACGGTAAAAAGCTAAAAG
The DNA here is from genome assembly GCA_013400935.1 of Turnix velox. NCBI lineage: Eukaryota > Metazoa > Chordata > Aves > Charadriiformes > Turnicidae > Turnix > Turnix velox. The sequence goes on along the minus strand of VZTY01012185.1, from coordinate 76,666 downwards.
AAGTACTTATCTGTACCAGGTTCAACTATGCAATCTGAAAATGCATGAGGAATTCAGAATTAGATCAATGTGTCTGAATTGCCTCACCACCATATTAATCCAGCGGTTAACCAAATACTGTTTGAGATGGTCACACTGCTCCTGTCCAAATCTCAAAACTTTCTGTTTATTAGTTAAACCATCTGTCCCACGAAAAGAGGCACAAAACATTTATTACTGCTGGAGGTGAGGAGATCTTCTCCTTAGTCATACTAGTGAGGGACACAGAAGTAAGAAACAAGGATCACAGTACATGGAAAGCCACTTTCCAGTGAGTGCTAAATTTTTGTATTACAACACTTACAAAAGTGTCCTCAAAGATTACACCACTGACCTAGCAAGTAATTTACCACCTCATCCCTCTGGATAATCTCTCTAGCAGATAATTAAAGAATCAGACCTATTACATTAACAGGTAACTTTCAGTAAGACACAAATGGGCTATTGCTACATGGAAGGTCCCCCAGGGGGGACCTTATAGTAACTTATATATATACCTGAGGGGGTCCTACAGAAAGGGAGGGGTAGGAATTTTTAATTTTAATCTGATGGGATGAGCAGAAATAATGGATGTAAATGGGAAGGGGGTAGATTCAGACTTGACATAGGAAAGAAATTCTTTACAGTGAGGGTGGTGAATCACTGGAACAGGTTGCCCAGAGAGGTTGTGGGCGCCCCCTCTCTGGAGATGTTTAAGGCCAGGCTGGACATGGCACTGAGCAGCCTGATGTAGTGGGAGGTGTCCCTGCCTAAGGCAGGGGAGTTGGAACTCGATGATCTTTAAGGTCCCTTCCAACCCAAACTATTCTATTCTATTCTATTCTATTCTATTCTATTCTATTCTATTCTATTCTATTCTATTCTATTCTATTCTATTCTATTCTATTCTATTCAGAAAACCTTTAATGATCTACAAGGATGCAGTAACTTACTATTGAGTACATATATATACATATATAAAATTAACAAAGTTCCATTATCTCTTTCTCACCTAATTGAAATGCAACTTCTGTTGAAATTTGAAGCATTATGGTCTTTATATCTAGCCTGTAGGGCAACAATAAGAATTGCAATCCAGTTACTCAAAGCAAAGATATTATTCGCACTGTGTGCTACCAAGGGGCAGTGATTCAAGTTAAAATCTTGTAGATGGGCAAGTTATTGGAGGTAGAGTGGTTTTAAACAGACAGTTGTCAATGGCTTTCTCTGTTTATCTATCTGCAGAAAATTTTTTTGTTGTACTAACTTTAAGAAAAAAAAAAAACAAAAACAAACAGATACCAACTAATTACCATGCATGCTTAAATGCCTTTGCTTTTATTCCAGCATTTACTTCCTCTGAAGCTCTCATGTTTCTTGGTTCCTCCACACATACATCAAGCCAGGTTTCAGGGTTGCAGACAAAAGGGCTCAGAAGTCCAACTAGTTCAACTTCCCTACCATGATCAGGGACACCTTGCACTAGATACAGCCACTCAAAGCCTCACCAACCCTCGTTTTGAATGTCTCCAGGGATGAGGACTTAACCATCTCTCTGGGCAACCAGTGTCTCAGCACCTTCATGGTACAGAGCTTCTTTGTAATGTCTAATTGTAAGCCTGCCCTGGTTTAAAACCATTGCCATTTGTGCTATCTCAAATAGTCTCTTCCCAGCTTTCCTGTAGGCCCCCTTAAGGCACTCATAGGCTTCTGTAAGGTCTCCTCACAGCATTTTCATCTCCACACTGAACAGCCCTTACTCTCTTAGACTGTCCGTGTAGGAGGGGTTCTTCAGCCCTCAAATCATATGGCCTTGTGGCCTCCTCTGGATCTTCTCCAACAGGTTCACATCCTTCACATGTCCAGAGCTGGACACAGTACTTGTGGTGGGATCTCACCAGAGCAGAGAAGAGGGGCAGAATCACTTCTCTTTATCTGTATTCTGGCCAAGGTTCCTCCAATGCAGGCCAGAATACAGATGGGCTTCTGGGCTGCCAGCACACATTGTTGGCTCATGTTCAGTTTTAATTGCTCACAAAAAACATCTGAAGAAGTAGTGATATTCTTTTTCCTCTTCTCACATCTTGCCTTTTTCCCTCACTAAAACCAGCACTGAACTGAAGAACAGACTCTTGACATGAGGGCAGTGATGAACACCAGGATGTGCAGAAACTTTCTCCTCTGGTGACTTTCAAGAGGAAAAGGAGGAATGTCCACCTTCTATGCAAAAAGAAAATATGTTCCCTCATCTACAAGTTAAGCAAAGTGGGCTAGTCCTGTCACGCAAAGCAAATTGCTCTCCTGTGACAGTGATATACAGCATGAGTTTTTACTGCTGACCCTGAGCTGTTTGTGAGTCTTTCCTGTGCAGCTGGTGATGGGTAGCACAGAAATGGGAAAGAGGGATGAGGCTGAGGAGTGCATTGTGAAAAGCTGGGAGTCACCCAGCAGAAATCATGCATCATGACTTTTAGAAATGGGGACTCTCACAGAAACACTAAGTGACCAATTAGTAATTTGCCAGTTTTGTCTACTGGTCTAAACAAAGGCAATTTCTGTCATTAATTCTTGGTCTGGTGGATCAAGGTCTGCACAGTGATATCAGCAAAACTGAAGATATCTTCTATATTAATATATTTATTTCAAAAAACCCATCTGATTACTATTTGGCTTGAATGTGTTAAAAAGAAAATTAGCATAATTTTGTAGAAAAATAAGGAAAATAAGTGGTTCTACTGCTCTCTGTATCTGGTTATGCCATAAAACTCCACTAACATAGGGGAGAAACTCAATGCAGTATAACAAGCACAAGTGTAGGGTCCTGCATACAGGCAAGAACAGCCCCACACATCAGTCTAACTCAGGGACTGAGCTGCTAGAGAGCAGTGTAGGCAAAAGGGACCTGGGGTCCTGGAGGACAGTAGGATGACCATGAGTCAGCAATGTGGCCAAGAAGGCCAATGGCATCCTGGAGTGTAATAGTAGGGGATGATACTCTGCCCTGGTGATACCACATCTGGAGTATTGCATCCAGTTCTAGGGCCCTCAGTTCAAGGAGGACAGGGAACTGCTTGAGACAGTCCAGTCAGAGCCACAAAGATGATGAAAGGATTGTAGCATCTCCCTTATGAAGAACAGCTGAGGGAGCTGGGTCTGTTTAGCTTGGAGAAGAGGAGACTGAGGGATGACCTCATTAATGTGCATAAATATGCAAAGGGTGAGTGCCAGGAGGATGGGGCTGTGCTCCTCTCATTGACCTCCAATGATAGGAGTTAGGACAATGGGTGCAAGCAGGAACACAGGAGGTTCCACAGAAATATGAGAAAAAACTTTTTCACAGTGAGGTAGTGGAGCAGGTTTCCTAGAGAGGTTGTGGAGCCTCCTTCTCTGGAGACATTCGAAAACTGTCTGGATGTGTTCCTGTGTGACCTGTTCTAGGCGATCCTGCTCTGAGAGGGAATGGGACTAGATGATCCAATCCCCCCCATTCTGTGATTCTGTGAAAAATAGATCTTTTCTGAGTGTTGGTGATTCTTTTTACCAGGTTTGAACTCAGTTCAGATTCACTGGAGTGATAGGGAAGGACAAGATCACAGCTCACAAAGGTGAAACACTCCCATCCAACAGTTTTAAGGAATTGTTGCAGTACAGATGAAATGAAAATTGTGATTTTCATTTAACACGATAAAAATGTGTTAAAATGTTATGAAACATCAGACTGTCTTTTCCTTGAAAGATTAATCTCAAAGATTAATTATGTTACAGAAGGACCTAATGCATTATGCATTAAGCATTAAGCCAGTGTCAAAGGAGGAGGATGTTCTTTGTTTAAGCAGTAGCCTGGGTACAGGGTGTGAACATTTCCCTGCTGTTCATGCTGTATCTGCCTCTGTTTTTTTCCTACCCCTCAGGAAAGCAGGGAGAAAAAAAGTCTTTTCTCTGACTGTACAGAATAAAAATGTCATTCATGCTGAGAAATACATGACTGTTCTACATCTTCTATTCTGGGTAAAATTCTCCATGCCCCTGGACATCATACATTATAATCATTTAGTCAATTTACTCAACAGAGGCTTGTCAGAGTTGGGCTGATGGTTGGACTAGATGATCTGAAAGGTCCCTTCCAACCTAGATGACTATGACTATGACTATAACAGTCTCTGTCGGTGATTAAAAGCCCCAAATGGTCAATTTACAGGTCTAACAATACTCCTGATAATAACAGCTCAGACGCTGCCGGTCTTATGGCCAGTGTGGAATTGTCTGCTTTAAGGCAAAATACCTACATAAGAGATGCAACTATAAAAAGCATGAAATGAAAGAATATATAACATGGTTACCACTCTTCTTTGTAAATCTGGGCAGACTCTTACTCTGTCAGTAGCAGCATCTTGGCCAGTGGCAGGGGCTGCCCAGAGATGTGGCAGCATCTCCCCTGGGGAACTCTGGGACTCAGGCACAAGTCTCTAAAAGGTGAAACAGTGTGAGGTTGAGAGAAAGTCCAGAAGTCTCCCTCCTTTTAACATGTTTGTGACTTTCTCAAAAGAATTTGTATAAGTGTTTGTGTCTTATATCACATTCATGAAGGTAAATTATCAGAAAAGGATGTATTTAATTCATACAGTACATATTTATTTGACATATTTGTACAGTATGATGCATTTCGTCAATGCAAGACTTGCAGCAGACCCAGGGAAAGCAGTGAATTTAAGGAATAGGAGCAGCCCCTTGGTTTCCAATGGCTGCTTTCCCACACGCTTCAGTGATGAAGCACAGTGGGGAAGTTGGAGGGTTTTTTTTTTAGAAAAAGGAAAAGAGGCACAGACTTCTGTATCCAGTTAAAATTCTGAGTGTTTTGCCATCAACACTTACACTTCTGCTGCTCCTCCAAGGGCTGGAGCAGAGCAAGGGTAAATGTCAGTGGCTGCCCCACAATTGCTACAAAAAGGGTGAAGTTAGGTCTCCCTCTCTGTCCCACTACATCAGCAGGAGCACCCAGCAGAGATTTGGAGGAAGCTGTGTTCAGAAGCTGAGCAGCCCTTAGGCAGAGCAGGGGATGTTCAATCTTACTAGCAGCCTCTATGCTGAAATCCTGCAACTGCCATGGCTGAAATGGTTGCAAGGTTTTGTTGGATGAGCAGGAACCAGATGGCTCTCACACAGGATCCCCCATCTCCTTCAACTGTGTTAATTCCAGACATAATATTCCTTGTATTGTAAGAGCCAACCACTACAAAGCCTTTTGAAAAACTATTCTTGGGAGAGAAGGGAGAGGGCATCATACCCAGGGCCCAGTTCAAGGAGCCCAATTCTCTTCTTTGTCTTCCTACTCAACTAAAAGACATGGCCACTGCCTCCTCATCAATTGCTCTGTCACAGTTTTGTCAATAACTGAAAGAAGTTTTCCCCTCTCTGGACAAAAAGAGCACACTGCCATGTACAGACAACATACAATGGATGAACAGAAATTTGGAGTAGGTCAAGACGTGGTTGTCACCATCTGTAAATTAAGGCACCTCGCCTGTTTTTGTCAGGAATAACATAAAATCCATGAAGAAAGAGGACTGGACAGATGTGTTGCATAAATTAATTTCTTTAGAAGGCTCTGTCAGGTGAGGCACTACTGCTAAGGCACAGGATTTGTCAGATTCATGGACTCATGATTGTGGTTTGCTGGGGACACACCTGGGCCATTCACATTCTCATTGACACTTCTGAGAGAAGAGGGACATTGTGGAGTGGACTAGCTGGGACAGGATGATGGCATGACCAGTAGAAATGTGAAATGCATCACTTCTGAAGGCACTGGTAGACAAATGACCCAAAGAATCTTTCCATAGGTGGGTGCTGACAGTTCAGTACTGTCCAGACAAGGTACTAGGGGCAGTATCAATCAAACAGAGGCCTTGATGGCACACATCTTCATCCGCAGGGTTTATATTTCCAAGTGAGTAATTTCTACAAATTTATACCTTATATCAAGCATCACATTAGCAAAAAACCCAGGTACCAAACTGTGATTAAAGGTGCACCTCTCAAAGTAAATCTGAAAAGGCCCATATATGGGAACTCAGTGGTAGTCACGGGACTGAAGAGATTGAGGTGGCTGGATGTTGCTGACGTCCCCCTTGAGGCCACCCTTTCCCCCAGGTTCTGTCCAGCCTTTTGCCACTGCTGACATATGTGCTTTGCTAGCACAGGTAATACTTTAGTGCTTTTAGCTAATGTACCATACCAAATGAAGAGATTTTCACTTTAACAGCAGGGTAAATAATTGTTAACAGACAGAATGGGAACAAAAGATGATGAAGGATCACTGCAATATCACAGACAGTAGGACAATGAGTTATTCATAACATCCAGTGCTGGAATAACAGGAAGCATCTGATTTCACTGCAAAGACCAAATGTGCTCTTTTATAATGAAATTCCTCTTTCACAACCCCATTTATGCTTTATACATCCCAAAGGCTGCTTACATTAGTAATAATAAAAGGCATATTTTGGAAGAAAAATGCCATAAGTCATCCTCTCTGTCACAGATTTCCTCATATAAGTCACCTTCTAAAAAAATAGTTTCTATCATTTTCCTGTTGTTTAGTGCTGGGAATAGTGCACCTAAAGGAACTAGCAAGCACACAGTATCTGAAATCTGGAAAACGAGCCTCCTGCAGCCATTTTTCTTTGTTTGCCTCTTCCTTTGCCCCCTCTTTTTTCTTATTATTATGTAAAAACCAATCAAAGAAGGGAGTTTCTTGTTCTCTTGCTCAATATGATAGCTGGAGGGTTATTCCATTGCCATTCTATTTATAGATCTGCTTTGAACTGCAGTGGGGAACTCACCATTTGTGTTTCAGCTAGCCTCTGGGGACATGGCATTTTCATAAATTCTGTGAATGGCATGGAGGTTACCTCTATTATTCCATTTGCATTTATATTTCACAAGTAAAATCTTACCCTACTGACATTTTCTAAGTTAAACAAATGTCCTCATTAATTTCATAATAGAAATGCAAAGGAGGTAAACAAGCCAGCCTCCACATAAAGAATTTTGCACAGCATTTTTGCAGCACTCTCTAGTATAGCCTTGCATTAAAAAAGATCACTGAAATACTTCAAGTAAGAAGTAATGTGATACTAAATTTATTCATCAAAAAGGATGACTCACTTGATATAATATTACCACCTAGCACAAGATCACCATACAGAAAAAGATATGTAGATCCATTTGCCTTATAAAGGGCAAGCTCAGCACTCAGATGCAGGTGCCTCTTTGATGCTGTTGAAAATCCCATGCAGAGTGTGCTTCTATGGTGAATAAATTCAGTTATTTACCTCCTTCTCTTCCTTGTGTATGGACTCCAGCAAAACAGAAATTTCTGAACTAGACACTTGAAGGCCAAGGGTGACTTTTTTCATTTGTCTTTCTACTTAACTAATCAAAAGTGGAAAAAGCTACGAACACTCACAAACTAACCTATTTGGTTCATCGAAACGATTGGTGACTGTCGGGAACGGAGTCGCGGGAGACAAGCCTCATGCTATCATGATCAGCAAATCCCGTTTATTGAGAGCATCAGACAAGCTTATATACAGCTATGGTTAACCATGCCCACTAGTCACACTCCTATTGGTCACATGTTACATCATCTATGTAGAACCCTCCCCTTGCGGTTTCTCTCTTTTCTCCTTCTGGCACAGTTGACCACGAGTTCCTTGTTCACTAGTTCCTCAGCACTCCCCCAGGCCTCCAAGGACATACACGATGGTCAAGGTCGTCACGAGGCTATGGCTCCAACCTGGCGAGGTCTGCCTCAGGCCTCGATCAATGTTTTTGTCTTGCTCCGAGAACTTGATGGCAGTCGTTAACTCCCTAGCCTGTGCCCATCCCCCAACAGGTGACAATATGCCAAATTTGGTTTCTGCCCCTGATCCATTCCATTTGTAAGAAACAGGTGTACAACTTTATATGATGTACCTATGCCCATATCTGTGAATTGCCACGCAGAACTGAATTGCAATTCTGGCACAATTTGCACCCCATTCCTGTAGTCCAGTGGATCTGTGTCAAGAACTCTGCTATGTTACACTGATCACACTGGGAGCAGAATCCAATTCCTCAAAATTCAATCCTTAATGCAAGGTACTATCCTCAAGCACTAAAAAGTAGATCAAAATCCTCATCACAAAACTAAAACAATAAACTCCAAAGCCAAACTCAAAAAAGTTGATATAGAAATAAGATATAAGAAAAGGGGTGGATTTAGAAATAGGCTGAGTGTGTCATAACAACTCCAAAATGCACCAAAATATTGACAATGGGAGAAGCACAATGTACAAAAAGAATTTGGTGATGATGTCATCACATGCAGGCATTGTTAATGTTTCATTCATGATTTTTTGTGCATCAAAGCTTTTATGTCCACAAGCATACAATAACTGGCAGACTAGCTTTCGATTTCATGCGCTCTATTTGTTCTTAGTGAATTTGAAAGCAAAAGCCAAGGCAGAAGTGCTAATTTAGGACCTAGCTAGGACTTCAAGTAGCAAAAATATATTCCCTAACCAGTGTTATCCTTCTCCTTGTCACTCCATGCTGACATTTGCTTTTGTCTTCATTGAGGAAATATTGCATGCTAGAAAAAGAAAGGATGGACAGTACAATGAACACAGGGACAGCAAAATATTTGGAGGGACATGTCCTTAGCCTGATGTGTATTTCCATTATGTCCCTGGGTTTTTAGATGTTCTAATAATATTGTGATGATATCTAAAGCTTTCAAAACAAACAAATGGGTTACTCACCACCTGTCTTTAACAGATCACCCTCTGCCAGCAGCGTAGAACATGCTGCAGTTGCCAAATTACCTGATGTCCTGCTCAGATAAAGCCTGTAGGATGTAACCTATGGCCTGCTGCAATGCTGTGACCTTGAATCTCCATAAACTGAAGGGTAGGCCTTAGCAACAACTGAGTAGTACCAGATCTACAATCACTGAGGTATGTTCATTCCTGACCAAGATGCTTGTTTTGTTACCTGCTAATAACAAACAGGTAATTCCATGGGGGAGTGAAATTCTGAGTCTGAAGGGCATGAGGTGGGCTCTTAATTTCTTGCCAAACACTGCAAGGGCAGGCCATCAAAGCCAGAACCTGTTTAGCCTTGTCAGAGAGCTTCAGGAAGAGGACAGCAACACCAAGCACAAGCAGATAAAATACTGACAAAGGTGAAACATTATGTTTTCATGCCAAAAGGGATGAATCCAAAGTGAAAATTCAAAGAAAATATCTGTCTCCATCCCTGACAATTTCAGCATTTAAAGACTGGTAACTGTAATGCATAGTTAGTAAAAGCATTCAGGCTGCTGCTGTCTCGGGGACAGAGGTAATTTGCAGCCCTTCAGAGCTCTATGCAGTACTGTGAGGAACTGGGCAAGAGTCTTAAGTGAATAGTGGCTCTGCATTTTCCTACCTTTTAAATCTCTCCATTACAAATATTCTGGCTCCGAGATCCATTTTAGAAAGTAATTGAATACGTTCTGTCACTACTGTTACTTGATTTAAATGTTTCCTTCTTTGTGCACCCACGAGAAAAACTGTGGGAGGGAGTAGTGGCATTTTGTCCACAAAGTATCAAAGCAGAAATTGAGAACTGTTTTTCTAGAAGCTTAGGATTTTGATAAATCTCTTCAGACTAAACATATTATATATGACTGAAGCTATGAACCGGAAGTACACAACTTAATTTGTAAAAAATTACTGTGAATTAATTAATTCAGCTTGAGGAAGCCAATATAAACCCAAAATGTATGCTACAGTACTTAAGCCATAGTCAAGCCCTTGAAATGTTTGTCCAGAGATGTCCTGGAATGTCTACTTTTATAGATTTTCATAACACAGCAATGCCAGGGTTTGCACTAGCTGAAGTTATTTTTCTTCTGATCATAGGATCAGTCTACACGATTGACCTCTAACGTAATTTTTCTGATAACTGCATTTTATTAACATTTAAAGTATAATATATTTTTGCATAGATCTAGGACAGTAAGCCAAAGCATCATTTTTAACACCATAAAAGCAGAGAGAAGAAATTAATTCACGTGAAGTGTACAGTGGTGCCATCTATTTATGCTACAAAATGAATAATGATTAATAAGCACTGAAAAACATATCACACGCAGATCTTGTGATCTAGGTTATATAGTGTTATAGTTTATATAGACCATTATTTTCAGACATGCAAACCTATGGTATTACCAGCATGTACACAAAAGGTACAGATTAAGGGACTAACAGCATTCCTTTAGTACTGCTTCACATTACCTTGGCATGAAAACAACTTCAGAAGTAAATTTTTCCCTTTCCTCATTGTCCCTCCCTACTTCACACAGCAGTGCAAGTCTAACAACATTCAGAAAATCATTTTCTGATCTACACTTGAGTAAAATGGATGAATGCAGCATTTTTAATATATGCATGAATGTATGTAACTACATGAAACACTGGTTCAGCACTGTAGAAAACAAATTTGAGTACCTTCCAAAAAACATTCTAGAAATTATAGAAAGAGTTAAATCTGCATAACATGTTAAGCAATCTTTTCTGGTCTACTCAATGATATTAATGCCTCCTTTAGTAGGCTACATATTAACAAAGAAACTCTACAAAACAATGAAAGCAGTACAAAAATCTGAAAAACATGACCCCTGAGAAAGATCAAATGTGTTTTTGCTGGTGGACAGAAATAGATTGAGAACATGTTGTTAACTGACAATTAGCTGTCCTTCTATCAGCATAATTATGATAATTAGCTTACAACAGCTAAAGAAATTGCTCAGTGTTTCAACAAGTGAGGAATATTCTCAGTCTCAAAGAGGCTCACAAGGCAGATGGGTGAGGTTTTAGAGACAGGTGGTAACAAAAGTAATATGCAATACATTGTCTCAAATGTTACAGAAATGTTAATTTTTATTGTTGCAATTTATTTGTGGTTGTACAAAATTGGAGTGATGGCAGTAAAGATCTGCAGATGTGGGTTTATTATATACCTAACTCTGGAAATTAATTTCAGATTCAGAACAAAATTATATGAGTGCCGAAAACCGAGGAACAGATCTGTGATAGATCTTTTCTCATTTTCTTAATGTAAACATTCATAGGAAGGCATTTCTTTGTAATGCTTCAAAGCCAACATGAATAAATTTTAAGTTCACGCAAAGAAAATTTTCTATAAATACCACTTGTTACAGCGAAGCCTTCTTTTAAAGTGCATAAAGTGAAGGACTGAAGCAAAGGTGTGTTTTCTGAGTTGCTGTTTAATAACAGAAGGTACAAGAGTGCAAAGAAAATTAGCTTTGTTACAGAAATCATATGCATTTTGATTTACACACAGTAGAGCAACAGTAATAGTATTTTAAAATCAGGTTCCATTAATTCAGTTTGCTTTTCCAATCTGCATTGTGTAGAGGAAAGAAAGGGAAAAAAAAAAAAACACAAAAAACAAGCCAACCCTAAATAATCATCTCTGTGTTCTGTACAGGACAAATGATTTAGAAACGAGTATATTCAGCTGGCAGATAGTCTGGTGACCACAAACTTTTCTGGAGAAGAAATAATTAAAGTAATATTTTCTTGAGAGTGTAATTTCTGTAGCTATTTTTTGACACTAAGCTAAACACCTTCCAAATAAACCAGGATCAAATGACTTGGAGTCAATACCCTCTAAGTACATTCGACTTTAAGCTTAATTCCTCTCTACTTCTTCTCAAAAGCAAAAAATGTTCTGGCAGATTTTAATTATACCTGTTGTAATTAGAATTCCATGTTCCATATGAAGAGGACTGCTCAGAAGAAAATTAAAACCAAATACTTCAATCTATTGAAACTGAACAGATAATGGCAAAATGAGCAGAGGTATTGATCAAAGCACTATAGTTTGATTCCATATTTTGCAAAATATGCTGTATGGAATTTTATTAGAAATTCAATGTTAGATCAACAGTAAAGTTCTCCTGTCATAAATAGGATATAATTCTGACTACTACTATGGAACCAGAGAATTTTTTATTCTCAAACATTCAGCTTCTGTTTGACTTTCAGAGTTACTTGATTTTCTTCATGTGCCACGGGAAAGAGCACAGAGACCTACTATTGAGAACAGCTGCTTCTTAAGCTGTGTTAAAGGTTTGCAGGGATTTAACTGTAGCAAAAGATCATACAAAATAAAAAAAAAAAGGATAGATATAATAAAAGATACTCAAAACTCCTAAAAAAAGGATAGATATAATAAAAGTGACTCAAAACTCCCAAAATCAGTGACCTGCCTTTGAAAAAGATAAGTGTGAGAAGTTTTTTAGGCACTAAACAAGTACCACAGAGTTCCAAATCATTCTCACACATATGTATGTTGTTTTTATCAGCACTGCTCTCTCATGGAAATAGATAAAAAGATTGATATCCTGAACTGCAAAATCTACAGAGGATTGCCTTATGAACAAATACTAAGTTCATAGAATTCTAAGACTTTACTTCCAGCCTAACCCTAGAAGCAATGATGAAGAGGACAACTCACAAATCGTTTCCAGTGTGGTCTGAAAGCCAGACAGACTCAACCCCAGCACTCCACTCTCAACCACAATGTTTGCATAAAGACATGGACCCAACCTGCTTGGCTCTGAGACAAAAAAAACTGAAATTCAGTCTGCACACACAGCTACATCCTCTGGAGTGCTAAAGGCACTTTTACAGGGTTAATAAACAGAGGCTTATTTTTTCCAGGATGTCTTTGCAGCAGCAGTACAGAAGTACTTGTACTAATTATGCACAGTCATTATGGATGAAAATTATACATGCTTTGGTTCCAAGACAGTTTCAGTGGGACTAAGTTTGCTCTACTTTGGAGTTCAGCACATTTCAAAAATCTCAATGCAGTTGCAACTGAAGAAAAATAATACATTATTTTCAGGTGCATACGATAATTCATCATGTCTATGTCTGGTCAAACAGGTCAGATCCACAATGACATCTTCTCTCAGAGGACAGTTCCAGTTAAAACCTAATTTTTTAGGCCAAAATCACAAATACCTCATAGCTATCAGGTCAGCCTCATGCTACTCTTGAAGTACACTGGGTTCTTTAGAGAGTGAACTGTGGGCAGAGAGGTGCAGCAGAACAGAATCTGACAGAACCAGCAGAGCTGCGCATTGTCATCCTCCGTGACATGGAAGTGGGGCAGCAGGAACTGGGACAGGCTACTCTTGATACTGCTCCAAGTCCTGAACAGAACTGAATTTGTCCTAGGAGACCTCTGGAAGGAGCAAAGCAAGAACACAAAGACTCTGGACTTTCTCCCTGGATAAAGAACTGTGTGTAGGATTTAGTTAATCCTTCTGCTGCCCTCTCCAAACGTAACTGCTGGCAGTGGCTTGCTTACATTAAGTGTTTTTCTGTAAGTTTAATCCCAGTTGTTCAACTGAAGGCATTGATGTAAATAAATTAAAAGCAGCAATTTTTTTATTAGATTGGAACACAAAGGTATTGCAACCATACAGAGCCTTTCCTTTAATCTGTAGATGGATCTCCTTCCTATCAGACACCTAAGGTCAAATTTTCATTATGCCAGTACTCTGATTCCAAACTATTTCTTGTGGAAAAAAAACCAAAACTGAGTGTATTAATATTCAACAATGTCAAGAAGTCAAACATCCAAATAACAACTTCAATGAAAACTGAAGAATTATTCATTTGGTTTTGTAGGCTTTAAAAAAGACAGGAATAAACAAAGAATATTAATAATAAAAAGTGGTTGATAGACCATACAGGGTTTTTTTGTTCTAGTTTGTTTTTTCATGGACAAAAAAAATATAAATCCTGTCACTCGTGGCTTTAATCTTTATCAGCACCAGGAGCTGTGATTATTCTGTTGGTGAGGAAACTCAGTACTGATCTTATTTTCTTGGCAAGATTTCAAACGGAATAAACCTCCAAATATAATACCCTTCTGTAATTATTTGCAAAGATGAGTTGAGCAACCAGATGCTTTGCATTTCACAGTGTGCTCTAGTCATTGGCTTTTTCTTTGCTAGCATTGTCCTCAGTTAACGCAATCTTGATTTTGTGCTTCCTAAGGCAGAAAAGATTTATCCCTAGCAGAGGTGTTAGTCTTCATCTCATGGAAACTTTTTCATCATAAAAAATCTCTTCCAATGGCAGTGCAATTAACTAACAGCAAACTCTGTAAGAAATATTTCCATGTGAAAAAAAGTGAGTTCTTAGGTACAGAAAGTTCAAGACTGAATTTTTTTTTCTATACACACCATCCAATCTCATTGTAGCACACATTCGTTACCACTTTCCAACAACAGTGGAAATACAACAGCAACAAGGAAGAGGTGATACCAATATTCCTACCATTCCCAAGAGAAGAGAATCTCTGATGCTCACCAACTGTCTTCACTTTCCTCATAAGAAAGCATGGTGACATGGCATGACATGCAAACACGCACACATGCAAGGTCTAGTTATGGTATCACTTTCTAATACTCTTGTTTAACAGCTGCAAGATCTACACAGGAAATTAATTATTTTTCCTAAACTTCCAGATTTGTGAAGAAATTTTCTACACTTAATCACAATTATCAGAATTCCTCAATTACATCTACACATAAGATATCTCAGGTAAGAATGAGACTACATTTTTTCGGGTATATATCAAAGAAGTAACAGCAGAAACTTGCAACACATTTCAGAGCAAGTGGCTGATGAATAATGTAAAAAGAATAAGGTAATTCAACAGAGATGATAAATAGAAAAGTATGAATGACTCAAAAAAAGCCCAGAAGTCTTATCCTACTTTTCATCTGGAAAATACTTCATAGAATAATTGTCAGACATAAAAGAAAGGTAAAGTTTTAGGAGGGATTTTAATTTTTTTACAGGGTATTTTGATAGAGTCCAATTCCTCTAGCAAAAGTTAATCAAGATTCAACACAATCATTTCTGATAATGTGGAGAAGGGAGAGGGGAATCAATGGTAACTGATACTAAGGGAAAACATTCCATCTAGTGTGATGTGAGTGAGAAAAACTGACCATGTTGGATGGGAAATTTAGGAACACTTAAAAGTGCTGCTAACCTGGCCAACTCACCTGTTCCACCACTCAGAAGGTTCAAAGATGTCTGTGAAACAAACGTTAGTCATTACTTCTATTTTGGTTTACAGCATTTTGAGAAATTGAGATCTTCCCTTGTTACCGTCCAGCATAGTCCATTCAGATAAGCCACTGTTCTGCTCAGCTGGCACACCAAGGGATTTTGCAAGAAGTCATTAAAGAACTGTCTCTAAAAGGTGATTTAGGGTGCATCATGCAAACAGACAGTCACCTGAGAAACCAGCTTTCTTCTGTGCCCCCTCACAAGAGGTAACACACATTGGTTTTCACAATTAACATTTCATTCATTGAGGCACGCACAGCCTAGCACCAAGGAAACATCATGCTTGCTGAATATCAGACCAATTGTACTCTGACAAAATGTTTGTCTCAAAAGTGAGCTTGTTCATTAGACAGAAGAAAACCAAGATGTCAAATATCAAGAAAACATACTGTAAACAGCTATAAAGTGGCAGAATATTGCTTTTATATAGAAGGGCAAGAATACAAAACAGGTCTTCTGATAGCATATGTTACTGTGAGCAGAGCCAGATTTAAGGGAGTGTGAAATAAAGTCACCTACCCTCTTAAAACTGGGAAATTGACACATTGCTCCATGCAATTCACTATGTAGTTTATCATTGAGTAGGGAAGCCAATTGCAAAAACAAAAGCAAAATACTTCTGCTCGGCAAAGCTGAAGCAAAAAAATTAGCAGATTTGTTTCCAAAGACTAAAGACTCCTCTGAAAGATACATGAATTTAAATCAGTGTGAAATGTCTGTCAGTGCTTAACTGAAGTATACTAGCATTATGATCACAGATGTAATGATGAGAAAGCTGGGAATAAACCAGCCACCTGGATGTCATTCTGGGAGCTGAATTTCATTTTCTGTAAAGTATCTCTACAGGTGAGCTCACTATCACAAGCAATATTGGAAACTATTTCATAAATTACTGCTCATCATTGGTTTTCATATAGAAAGATAATAAATAACTCATTCCTTTCTTAGCATCAGTACTACTCACAGCTTTCTTCCCTACTCCCCATTCCTCATTGGCAATGAGGCATCCAGTTTCACTTTTCAGTATATGGCATCCTTATCTCCAGATGCTAACTTCAGTTTCTTTCTCTTACTGTTTGTGGAACTGAGGGAAAGGCATTAAAGGCATAACAGAAGAAATCACAATGCTGCTTTAAAGAAAAAAAGATTTAAAAAAAAAATTTAAATATGAAGCTTCATCCAGAATTACCAATGTGTAGAAAAAGCAGAAAATACAAAAGCTTTTTCATGGGTCAGCAAGAGAAAGGAGTGCTCTGGGGCACTCATATTTAAGTGCTTCAATTAAAAATCACTACATGATTCAGGAACCAAAAGTATGTTGGTTCCAGCTGTGAATCCAGCTGTGAATCAAAATGCTTCTAATTCTGGTCTTCTAATGACCAGAGGGCCATCTCACCTTAGACTCTGAATATGCTTAGGAAAGCTTAAACCCAGCTTCTCTTCACTGGGAGAGTAAAAAACAACAATTCTGTCAGGCTTACAAGCAGTTCTAATATGAACTAAAATAAAGTAATTTAAATTAGCCCCATTTAGTTTGATTGCATTACTAATCCGATGCTAGCAAAGTTCTACTTAAGAGATTTTGAACAATGCAGTTGCTAGAGGCTGTGACAGATAAAATCAGTACAAAGAATTTTACACATGGACAAATTAATGTGCCAATTTACATGTAAATTTTGTTTTCAAATAGGATAATTTTCAAATAATTTCACAGATAAAGCTTCTCATAAATAGCATCTCATATATCTGGCCTTCTAAATAATAGGAATAAAAGGCAATTATAAGTAAAACCTAGAAAATTGCTTCTATATAATGCATTTGCTATCTCTGCATCTTGGAAAAAAAACAATTGCATTAGAGACTTCAAGATGGAGAAATCAGAGTGCTCCTGTACTGAAAGCTTCATAAGTATTTTTCTGCCCCAGTGTAGCTCT
Source organism: Turnix velox (assembly GCA_013400935.1). NCBI lineage: Eukaryota > Metazoa > Chordata > Aves > Charadriiformes > Turnicidae > Turnix > Turnix velox. The sequence continues at coordinate 59,502 of VZTY01012185.1, read as the reverse complement.
AAGGAATCTATAATACAGAAGGGGCATAATTCAGTAAAGCTATTACCTGATGATCTTGAGTCATTAAGCTTACAAACTTTGTAACACTGCTGTAATTCATCTGATGCTTAAGCTTCACAGGACACTTTTCTTAGTGATAATTGTGTTTAAGATAGAAAACAGCCAACAGAAGGGCAGTATACTAACAGTCCTTCAGTATTTGGGGAAATGGAGTAACAAACCAGTTTAAGACCGAGAGCAAGAAAACACTCCTCTTGGAGTACACTGAAGCCTGAAATGATTTTCAAGCGATAGAGAGTATCCAGGAAAAAACACATAGAATTGAAAATACTGATGAGAAAAGTAGAGGTGAGATTAAATAAATACTCTTTGCCATCATCTCCTGAAGAACACACATAATCCTGGTAACAACAAAGCTCACACAAGCCTCGGTTGAAGTATTAGTTCCCTATGTACCTCTGGATATAGTCAGATCTGTTATTTATTCTGTTTAATGACTGAACTCAATATTCTTTAAAAGATTAATAAGAACAGCCCTTGTGATAATCTATCCTGCCTAGACCTGTCTTGCAGATGCTTAAAATACCAAAAAATAGAGATTAATAGATTACTACGTCTGCTTACCAACTGCTAACAATGTAGCCATGAGTATGAAGACAGTTAGATCAGAGCAAACTCAGTACTGATTCTCATGTGTCAATCATGCTAAAAGCATAAGGAGGTAATAAGTGAGATCTTCTGATGGATTTGTCAGAGTTCAAGCATAGTCTCACCTTCTGTGTATTGCCTGTCCTATTCTGAAGGAGCATGAGAAAGGCACAGGAGGACAACAGAAGTCCTCTTAAATAGGAATATGTATAGTGCATCTGAGCATGCAGTCCCTGTTTCCAGAGTCAACAAAGAAATTCTCTCATCTGCTGTTTTGATTCCATTTTTTAGAGGAATAACAAATCTCAAAGAATTCTGGGTTGCCCTTGTGCTCTGTGTAAGTACACACTGTCCAATGGGACACAATTAGAATTTATACATATCCCACAGTCAGATATGCAGGTGTTATGGAAGTGACACCACACAAGGTACTATGAGGAAAATTAACTCTTTGCCAGCCAAATCCAGTACATTCTCCAGCTCTTATTTCAAATTATTCTCACATTGTTCTCACATTCCACAATATCAAATACACCCTCAGTAATCACAATTCCCCTTTCCATCCTTTTATATAATATGTAGATATCATTCCCTCAGTCTTTGGCTGCCCCTGTGGAACATGAGCCATATGTCCACAAATTTCCACAAAATGTCAATTCAGTTCATTTAGTCTATACCTTGAGACTCAAGAGGTGGTGTGTTCCTGGACTCATTTGCATCAAAGCCAACTCAGATTGGGTCACTATTACACTTGCACTACTTGTAAGGTTTGTTCTCCATTAGTTCAGGCGATTCCTGTCATAGCAACTCCTATAACATGCAGCTCCAGTCATGGGAGTTTAAAGGTATACACAATACAGTCTCCTGATCTCTATGGGACAAATTATAAGCTTTAACACCGCAATGAGCCTTCCCCTTGTTCCTGGTCAAGCAAGTAACATGGTGTTCTTGGTGTAGAATTCCTATTACATGCAGCTCAAATTCTCAGTCTCTCTGCCTCCTCAAGCCATACAGGGAGATGGAGAATTGGTCAGTTCATCACACTTTGTTTCAGTCTCCCCTTCTTCCCCAAGGGCAAGACTTCTCACTCTCTTCCCTGGTCTTTTTCTCCCATGAGAGACAGCTCTCAATGAATTATTTGAGTTCTTCCTGTGAGCTGAAGTTCTTCACAAAATGCACTTTTACAGGATTCTCTCTGTGATGCAGGTGGAAATCAACACGTTTGAGATAATATATGGCAACAAACTGGCTCAAAGAATTCCCTGACTGCAGCATCCTTTTCACACAAAACAGTGGTGCAATTGCTCTGGTACTTTCTTACAAAGGAAAAGGCAATCTCACAGGCAAGTTTATTCAGTGGGAAGACACAATATCTATAGGACTAGTATCTAAAAACATCTTCATCACTGAAGATGGAAGCATAATGAGAAAATAAGCAATTAGCCATTTGACAGAAAATGCAACCTTTCTCAAAAGACATGAGAGCTTCATCTGAAAATGACACCACCACATTTTAATCACACTTCTTTAATGGCATTGTAATTACTCATCATATGAATACACATACATATCAAGTCTTAGACTATTCATTCCTAATTGTTAAATTAGATTTTCTCAATGTAATATAGAGGACGTATACACACTAAATTATATAATTATATATGTATCATGTATATGTACATATATTTTATATCTGTGCCATGTAAATGCATGTAGCACTCTCAGGTTTTAGAATGGGATATATTTACCTTATGTAACGTTAGGTATTTATGAAAAAGACATCCACAACTGACCTGTTTTATGCTTGGCCCCTGAATAGTCAACAGAAGGAAAGAATAACCCTTAGCACATAAGTCTTCTGCATTTAATTTCACTTCACACAGATATATACCTGGAGTAACAGCACTTCCAAAGACTGAGGGGAAAATCATGAAATCACACCACTAACCCTCACTCCCCCATGACTTCGCAACACAGCCCTTGGTTTCCAAGCTATACACAGAACAACAAAAATTCATCTATATGAAATTAGCCCTATTTTGTCTATGTGGATCTAGCAAATAGAACCTCTCACACTTTTTAAGTGTGACAATCAGTAAAGCATTAAAAAAATTGTGTGTATTCAGAACCTTAGCTGATTAATAATATCATTGTAAGTGGATTATTTTTACTTATTTGCTGCATTATATTTCAATTTATCTGAGTGAAATTCACATGCATCTTGACCTTAGCTTTAAAAAGTGATTAATCATTTTACCACTGCTTTCATTTCAACAAAATTTTGTAGTTGCTACAGTCACAAATTCTCAAAGAGAGTTCCAATTTTTCTTTACAAGTCATTAAGAATAATTTTAGGAGTACAGCGTGCCTCTGGGAAACTACTGTTTTAAAGATCATAGTGACACCATAATAATACCAGGGTATCGTCATGCCAGATTTCATTTCCCAGAAAGATTGTTTAAAGAATTGATTATCTAAGACAATTAATATTTGGGTATTACCACACCTTATTATTATTTTCTTCCATATACGATTGCTGTTTTTAGTATTTTTACCACTTTTTTGTTCCCTAATCCAGTCAAAAGTCTTAGAACTGTTGGATAGGAGAGGCCCTTGCTGCAGAGGCTTGAAATTTACTCCATCATCAGAAGGCCTAGGATATTTACATTCGATTGCATATCATACTCTGGGTCACACAAGCCAGACCCAGGATGCACAGTTTTACTACTTCTCCTCTTCCCAGTAGGAACCAGAGACTCTAAAAGGCCTGAGAAGTATGTCTTGAGAAATGGCTTTGTGATCTATTTGCAGAAGAAAGTTCTAGTTCTTGTGAAGAACTGTATTGCCTTAGAAAGCCTCTTGCCCTCAAGGAGAACTGAGTCTTCAATGCACAAACAGAGCAATGCTTCAAGAGATCTGTATCTGAATAAAACATGTATGTTGACTTCCCCACTTACTGCAGGAGGGTTCAACTAGGTAACCTTAAAGGTCTCTTCCAACTCAACACATTCTATGATTCATGTAGTGGGCGGACTACCACTTAGAGCATCTTGACTTACAGCAAAGCAGTCTGCAAATTAAAATATGAGTAAAGATTATCTGTCACACTTCTATGCTCTGTACAGCTGAATGCCCAGAAAGGGAACTACTTAATGTAGAAACAATACTTCTTGTGGAGTTGTTGGATGTCTCTATGGAACAGCCACTGAGAGGTAACACATCAATCATTATATAAAACGAAGTCAAGATGATGAAGGATGGGAAGCATTTCTTTGATTAACAGACATAGTAGTCTACAAAATGGAAAAAACCCCCACAAATATAAAGAAGTGTAACTAACCAACTGTCCTGGTTTAGGCCCAAAAAGACCCCCCCAGTGACAGATGGCCCCCCCTCCTCTCTCAGAAGAGAGGAGAGGAAGGAATTAGGAGATTTGTGAGTTTAGAAGAATTCCAAACTACTGTAATAGATAATGAAATAATAGATAAAATTAAAAGGAAAAGATAAAAAGGTATACAATGTTTACAAAACCATATCAAGCTCCTGGGATTGATGATCACATCCCCAGCAGACGCAGGGAGAGTCCCAGGCTGGGGCCAGTTCATTCAGGAGCTGGATGCGGATCTGGATTTAGGAGTGCTCGGATCGGGGTCAAAGGCAGAGTCTTTCCTAGATGTTGACCATTGAAGGAAGAAGAAGGGAAGAGCAAGAGCAAGAGAAAAACCTGACCCTTCGATCCCTCATCTTTTATACTGAGCATGGGGCAGATGGGATGGAATACTCCTGTTGGTCAATTTTGGGTCACCTGCCCTGTCCACTCCTCCTTGCAGGTGGAACTTCTCTATGTCTTTCCATTTTCCAGCCCCCCGGTAGGGTGGATGACAAACTTTCTGACCTTGATCACCATAGTGAATAATGAAAATAAGAGCTTCTTGCATACCATTCCCTGGTCTTATCAGTCTGGGAGCGAACAGTGTCTGAACAATGTGCAGTTAATTTCAGAGTTTAGTCAGACAGAAGAGGCCTAGCTGAAAAGTGAAGTTACAAACTAGAAAATTTACCCTATTTTACCTCAAACCAGGACACCAACACAAAGGACCTTATTCATAAAAGCCATTTAAAATCTACCATTAAAAAAACACTATAATGGTTAGTATTTCTTCCATTTTGTACAGTGGAAATGGGTTAATTTAGCTACTCCTTGCTCCTTCAGGAAACATAAAGAAGAACTCATGGCAAGAAACCTTCCTTCTTCAGATGACTACACTAGGGACAGGAGAACAGAGAGAAAGCTTCACACAGAGGTACTGGCATAATCCTTCCAAGTCCCCCAGCCTGAGATCCTTCAAAAATAACAAAATTAGCAGAATTCTCCCATCATCTTTTTAAAATTCTCCAAAAGTCAACTCTAAAGAAGCATGCACCTATTTTGGTAATCCGAATAATCTCTTTCCCTAATCTACAGCATGCAAATCACTGTGTGCTCTTTATTTTTACTCTTTATTCTGACATAACTACTCTGATCTAGTGTCTTATTTCAGCTAGTGTGGGAGTTAAAGAAAAATGTTAGTTTGGTCAAATATTCAGTCAATAATACGGAATGTAAACCATTTTTAAATTTTATGGGTTCTTATGGGAGAGAAAGTCCCAAAATAATTAGAGAAGAATGTCTTAAAACAACACTGTTGCTAAATAAACTAAGAAACCTTTGTACCTCTACACACAAACTCTGGAGGCTCTAAGAAACTGGGGCAGTTCAGATAACAAAAGGAAAACCATGGGAGAATCAATTTGTCTCATTTGTTTACATAATAACCAGTAAACCTAGCTCACAGCAGAAAGTTGCAGAAGGTTTCTGTTGGTTGAAGCATTATTGTATTTATGTGAAAGATTCTGAAAAATTCTGACTCCCCTAGCAGTGGGATTGCTAATGCAATCATTAGTACAGCTCTCTGGCAATTCTCTTTCTTTAAATTCCTAAAACCTTGTTGAGTGTTAACCATTTTCACTGCAACACAGACAGATAATTCCAAGGCAGTACTGAATGGTCATAACTACTAAGTCATCCTTTCCCTTCCTGGTATTCCCTGTCTTGTCCTCTTCACATTTATTGCACAGATTGTGCAATAAATAAGACAGCCCTTTGACAGACAATGGCTATTTTTTTGCAAAAGAATCCTAATTAAGCCTCAATGTAGCCTCCTTTCTAAGAAACAATCATTCCCTGGAAAAATAGTATTCAAAGGCTTAATAACAGCAAACTTTAACAAGTGTAATAAGGTGTTTCCAACATCAACTTTAGGGATAATTGTATACATCTTACTGAGAGTATTGTTTTGCAGACAAAATGGGCATCATCTTAAAAAAGCATGAAAAATTCTTTCAATAAACAGCTGCACAAAAATAGCTTTAAAATATATCTTCATTACAAAATGATCAATAACCCTGTTGAGCTCTATCCCTATCCACTACATCACCAACATCTCACTAAAATTCATTTGCCTGGGAGACTATGCATTTGCATTGGTAATTTGGGAATTTTCCAGCATTCCTTACTTTGTTTCACAGAGACAAAAGGCTTGTAAGAAATTACAGCATTACAATAAATACAACAGTAAATTGTGTATTCTAGCTGTACTTTTTCATATTTACTATGTCCAAAAAGACAAAATGACCCAGTTTTTTATAGCAGCTTAACTTCCCAGATTTTGGTAAATGCTAACTTGCAGCAAATAATGTCCGGCTCAGAACTTCCAACACAATCCCGATTTTGGTATGACGCTGTTTGCTGATGTGGGGTAACTAGTGACCACCCCCAGAGACCGCATGATGCAAGCAGCAAAGGCTACTGAACATAGCACCAGCAGCCTGGGGCAAGATCAGGTGTACTACCTATCAAAGATTCGGGAGTTTGGAGTCTCAGGAAAGATGGCTATCTTCTTTTGAAGCCACTATGAAATTATTTCTAAACTGTGCCTCTTGGCTACCACGGAATCAGATCACAGTCAGGAGGACACATATTTCCAATGGCTGTGCTATGTATTTTAATATATCTAGTGATGCTCAGGAGTATCAGAATGGTTAATAAGTTAATTTTTCTTTATATGAATAGAAAGTTGATTGCAGGCAATTTACAGTATAATATTGTTCCTACTGCCATAAGTAGAACTTCTTAGGTAATTAGGTATTTTTCAGGAAAGGAGAGGGCAAACAGGTGCAATTTTAAGATGCTACAAATCATCAAGTTTAGGTCTGTTCTTGTCTGCTGGGATCCAACAACATTGTTTTTGCATGCAGTTAACAAACCAATGAGGCTGTGAGATCACTTAGTGAAGTCTGGACTACTCCATGGTAAATTTTCCATATGAAATTTTTTAGATTAAAAACTACTCACATTGGGGGGCATACATCACTTAAGATGTATGAACATTGAGAGGTATATTTTACTTGTACCATACCCTGTGTGTTTTTTAGGAGATACTGGCTTTGCATCCACTCAGAAGGAACAGACCTTCCCTGTCATACAGTATAGCGTTAGATGTGGATCTTGTTTCTTATTCGAGTGCTAAAACCCATGATCTAAATTTTGCATCACAGTCTTTCTGAGGGGGAGAAGGTTCCCTCAGACTACTATTTTTTGAAGCCAGAGAATTTTTCAGAAAATCCTACAATTATGAAGATGTAATTAACTCTACCTCATAATAGTTCTTGTTAAAATATTATAAGATACATGAATGTGCATTGGTAAGGTCTCTGAGAAAGAATCATGAAGGCACAATTTTAAGCTTCATTTTGGGCCACTAGATGCCTAATGGTTAGGTGTTAGGTAGCCATACAAAAGCTACCTGGTCCGGGGAAGACAAAATAAATCAGTGATCTTAACCATGTGTCAAAACCAGTCATTCTTATTGCTCAGAATAGACCTTTCTTCCCCCTCTATCTTGGAACCTAGTGTTCACCAATATATTCAACCCCAATAAGAAATTGTTCTATTTCAACTAGCAGAGGGAAGAATTTAGCATGTTATGATGTCAGTTAGGCAGTTACATATTCCCCAGGTAAATTTTCATCTAGTTAAAATAGAGTAAAAATTCATGCAGACCACTGTAGCAGAGTAGCTGAATGTTGGCAATGGATCTCTAATGCTCTGCTACAGTGTCCTTCCCATGGAGCCACTTCTGAAAAGAAGTGGCTACTATAACAAAATCACAACACATTGGATTTTGGGATCTGTACAGCAATGAGCAGTAGGAGGGGATGAAGAAGAAATAAATTTTTTTAAAATGAAAATATAAAAAAATTTTGAAAAACTTCAGGCAACTGATATGGTATAGAAATATAGCATGCTATATGGCCACATCTTTTTTTATGTTCTTGGGACTGCAATTTTTTTCCCAATTATTAACTGCAATAATATTTTGTTACTCTTCCAAAATGTTTGACATAGAGCCCAAACATAAATTATGAGTTTATTTTCTAAATTCATGGGTATACATCTGTATTATATATTTAAAAGAAGCAAGTTACATTTGATACACAATTGAACCATAAATTCTCCATTACCTTTGCAACTTCTGGAAATTGTGGGTATAAGAATTATTCTCAGCTGCATCCTGATGTATTTTCTATTCAATGACTTTCATTTCAGAACACACTTAGGACTAAACACAGATCACTACTTGATATTTCTTACTGATTTACTGAACTGAAGGTGGATATTTGACCCTTGCTTCCAGAAATGATGGAAAAAAAAACCATCTTGAAAGAAGATATTACTTGCCTGAACTGTTGTAAGACATAGGCCAGATGCCACAAATATTTCTGCCTTGTGATAGTGGCATATGAAACACTGATGAAAACAACATTAACATGTAAGTACAGCATTTGCAGAAAAAAAGAGAAACTGGCAGTACAGTAAAGGTAATTGATTCATGAAACAATAGTATCATAAAATCATTGCAAACTACATTCAGACAGAATAGTTCACTGCATCTTTGAAACAACATCTTTTCACAGCAGCTTGCTATTAACCTTCTTTAATTTGTGGTTATACAGACTACATCCACTTTAGGAACTTCCAAGGAAGCAACAAACAAAAGAGAAAAAAAAATCAATCAAAAAGCAAACATACATGGAAAATGGGAGTTGAAAATGACAGAAGTCACAGAAAAGTTAAATGCAAAAAAGAATCCCTACTGTAGTGAAACAGTACACCTTCCTTAATTACAGCTGTGTACCTCTTGTTGAAACCTGAGGTTTTTTCCTATGCAGTCAGGGGAGATGTGGTGACACTGCCACCAGCAGAGACAGGAGTGTGTCTCATGTGAACAGTGTAGAAGTCCACTTGAGGAAAAGATGAACACCACAAAGCTTTCACTACCAACACCAGCCATCTTTCCACTGATGAGAAAGCACATTTACTCATTACAGTGCAAACATTAATAGTTTCTGTCTCTTCCAAGGACACAGAAATAGAAATAAGAATATAGCCACCAAGCTAATTACTGATTGAAAGCCATTATCAAGTTCCCCAAAAGACTTTTCTAAAAAAAATTTTGAAATATACCTACAATTTTAGATTAAAGAAGGTATCTTCATGAGAAGATATTCAATGAGTTTGTGTTTTAAAACTCCACTGCAAAAAAGCATTACACCTTCCTTTCAACTGCACACGCAGCAGCAGTGAAAAAGACCAGGCATCAAGCTTGCAGTACAGTAAAGGTAATTGATTCATGAAACAATAGTCTCATAAAATCATACCAAACTATGTGCAGACAGAATGGTTCACTGCATCTTTGAAACAGCGTGTTTTCACAGCAACTTCCTATTGTCTTTAATTCATGGTTATACAGACTACTTCCACTTCATCAGGAGTGCACTGAGCAGTATCTTCCATTTCAAGTTAAAATAATGGCATGAATACAGATCTTTTAATTCAATGGGTTTCTACCATTGAATTAACACAGATAAGAAACAGTTTACCTGTAAATATCTAGAGACAGCTTCTGAATGCAGGATAGGACTCCTTGAAAGTAACAAGAATCCAGCAAACTTGAGGGCTTAAATGCAATTCTTATGCTGTATTTTCCAGAATACCACTTGTACTGACTAGTTAGTTCCAGCTGCAGACAATTCAGAGCTGCAATTGTGTGATTTTTCATTCAGGTGACACAGTTAGACTCTACAACAGCAGCAGTTTCACAGGGTCCACTAAAACAATAAATCAAAATAAAGAGAATAAAACATTTAGTGATACAAGCAGGGGCATAGTGTAGATGTTTTAAAAGTATTCAGGATAAGCATGTTTCTGGTGCTGCTAAAAAGCAAAATCACAGGTAGAAGAGACATTAAAGTTAAATTTCCTCTTGGCTACTTAAAAAAAGTCCACTATTGTCCCATGACATAAGGGGCTCAATCTTTGCTAGCTAGTAGCCAAAAAGTATTTTCCCAGATAATTTATATAAAACTTTATTTCGTACAATTACTTTTTACACATGGAAAGATTTTTTTCATACCAAATTATTTCTGCACATAAATATTTTCAGAACTGAATTCTTAAGCCTAGAGCAGGAAGTATTGGACAGTCAGGCAATTTTATATTAATTATTTTATATTAATATGTAGACAGGGTACTAACCAAGTATCAGCATTCATATTTAATGATTCCTATTAAACTATGGAATCAAGGTCATTGTATCAATCTAAAATTGGTAATTAGTTTTCTAGAGTTCAAAAACAAACCCTGTCATGCAATAAAGAGTGACACAAAAACATGAGCTTTCTTCATGTTTTCCTACTTCTGTTTTCCTACTTCTGTTCCTACTTCTGTTCAAAATGGTTCACAAATCTGTCTGATTTGTCAAGTATTGAAAGACCAATTGTGCTTCATGCTTTGGTAAATTTTTAGATTTCTACAGGGGAAGAATCTCTAGAGACGTATTTTCATTTTTGGAAACTTGGCAAACAAGCACTATTTTCTTTGTAATGTGTGGTCTCAATCTACAATGATTTGTCTTTATTATCCAAACATATTTGACAATACAGGACTCATTAATACTAATTTCAAACTGACAGACAATATATAGTGAGCTTCAGCAAACTCAGAGTATCAATTACTGCCAATTTTATGATGGGTGTTACCACTTCTTTTAATTACCTTGATTTTGTTCATAACTAAAGTTAATAGTCTGCTTAGAACACTGTTTATGATTTACAAAAAGATTATTTTTAAGCAATTACTTTGACTGTTCACTTTACTCTGACTCCATTAAATTTTGTATATATATATCTGCAAATATATCTTTTTTTATTGCTACTCTTAAGATAGTTCCTATTTCATACGCTTGCCACTGTTGTCAATTCTTGCTTTCCAGTGTATCATATAGTGTGATAAGTAACTCAGAATTTAGGTACAGTTGGAAAATACAACTGACCTTTGCAGATGGAATTAGTATTAAATGTTGTGCCAGAATACCACTTGGGAGGAATATAAGATTGTTGTCAGAGGATGTAAGGAGGCAATTAGGAAAGCTAAGACCTTAGAATTCCTTAGAGTTAAACCTTGCAAGAAGAGCTGAGGACGGCAGGAAGGGCTTCTTTAAATACAATGCTAGTGAAACTTGCACTGGAGGCAACATAGGCCCATTGATGAATGAGGAAGGTGCTCTAGTGACTGAGGATACAAAGAAGACAAAGTTATTGAACTCCTTCTTTGTTTCTGTCTGTACTGGTGGAGGCTGTCCTGAGGAGAACCACACCTCTCAGACCCCTCTCGGTCAGGATAAAGAAGGACTGTGCTTTGGTTGATGACGGCTGCGTTTGGGACGAACTGGGCAATCTGGACATCCACAAATCCATGGGCCCTCATGGGATTCACCTGAGGCTGCTTGAGTGAGCTGGCAGAAGTCATCACCAGGCCATTCTCTCCATTTTTTTGAAGTTATGGGGAACAGGAGAGGTTCCTGAAAACTGGAGGAAAGCAAATGTCACTCCAGTCTTCAAAAAGGGGAAGATGGAGGACCCACATAACTACAGACCGGACATCCTCTCTTCCATCCCTGGAAAGGTGATGAAGCATCTTGGTGCTGTTTCTAGCCAAATCAAAGATAAGCAGATTATTAGGGCAGTTAACATGGATTCACTGAGGGGAAGTCATGCTTGACCAACCTGATAACCATCTATGAAGACATAACTAACTGGGTAGATTAATGTAAAGCAGTGGAGGCTGAGGAGTCTCCTCCTCTGGAGACATTCAAAACCCATCTGAATGCCTTCCTGTGTGACCTGGTCTAGCTGTTCCTGCTCTGGCTGGGGGATTGGACTAGATGATCTCTTGAGGACCCTTCCAATCCCTGATATTCTGTGATTCTCTGAATACTCACTAATAGTAATGGTCAAAAATCTACCTCAGAAGGAAAGCATTTCCTAAAAGTTAGTGACCCACTGCACACAGAAATGGGAAGACCGAGTATTCTGCAGCAACTTCCTGAGGCGTTTTGTACAGAGATACCAGCAGAATGTGCTGCCCATCTCTATTGCAAGGCAGCTACCAGTTAATTTCTCCCCTCACATCCTTGCTATTAAGGAAATACAAGGACAGACACATCACATTTTTCTGTTGCAGAATATTCCAAAGCTTCATCATTTAGATTACTATAAAGTTAAGGACTATTAAGAACATCTCCTACTGCCCATTCTTAATATTCATGTGCATGTCATTCCCATTTATTAAGCATGCAGGGGTTTTTAGCAGAGTTTTCATACTTGTTCAAAGCTCTCTCCATCAGTTTAAGTGGACTGACAAAAGCTATTCCTTCTTTTGTGTGGGAAGTAGAGTTAAAAATGGCAATCAATCATATAATAAGGGAGATGGTGTTTAGTCCATTAGTACCATTTTGTCCCTCTAAGCAAATAAATCTCCTCCTGCTGACCTTGGTTGTACTTCAGCCAGCTTGCTACCAGTTGAACAGTAATCTTAGCAAATCAATCAGCAATCAGACAGCCTTGCAAAGTCAGAAACCTTCCATGTGATAAAATTACTACAAAAAAATCAAACCAAAACAAAACCAGCCTATTACACCCTGGCCTACATCCTAGAGCCTGTAGAAGAGGTCCTGCCTGCTTTATCTCCTTCACCATGAACAAATGGTCAGATCATTACAGCCATCACATGGCACACTGCCCTCACACCTTCTCCGCCTCCCTCATGCACACCAAAAGCTACCGCCATCTGACCTGACCTACAGCAAGCTCAGTTTAATCTTGGTATGAGCATTCTCAAAGGCAGGTGACGTACCTGAAACTTTCACAGCTGGTATACAAATGATGGTGCTCACAATTTCACACAAATACAAGACAATCTCAGTATAATACCATAAACTGAAATTCAGCCAAGAAAACAAGTATTTTGAAAACTTCAAGGGTTTCCATGACTACTGTTATATAACCTTTCCCAAAAAGAATCATTACTAAGTCATGTGTGCTGTCTAGCAAGCACCAAGGAAAATGGATTCTTTGAAACAAGCCAGCTTATTGCATTGTTAAGCAGAGGTGCTGCAGCAATGCACAAACATTGGCACTGTTGAAGTGGAAGGAGATAGCCCACTACACTTCTATAAGCATCAAGGCTGTCATAAATTAAAATTACTTAAATTCAACTGGCAATACATTTTATCTACCCTGCTTTCCATGTTAGCTTCTTTACGATGAATCTTGAAAAACACTTGTCATTCTAATTCTTGTACCTATAAAGTCTTCTGTCCAACAAATCTCATAACCATAAGGATACTTCACAAACCACATTGTCAAAGTATTTGAAAAATAGGTTTGTAAGTGCAGCATAGTGCTCCTAAAAGCTCAAATAATTCAAATTATTGTATCCTGTATGGATGGAGTTGCAAAGTCACATAGGGGTGGTAGACTTCAGGAAATTAACTCAAAATGTTCACAAAAACCTCGATTTTTTTATATTTCTTAAGTGTTATCCCATTTTTGCCTTTGACTAATGGTTCAGAATCCAAACAAGCAGTTGTAGTCTGGTTTATGAACAGGAAATTCCTGGGAATAAAACAACCAACATGTTTCTTTCTCCCCAGCTGCTGATCATCTAGTTATCAACTTTGCTGTCTGCTTAGAGGGTATATTTCACTGATAATAGAAGTTTCTTAATTTTCTCTATTTCATTGATTCATGATTTACGAGTGCAGAGAAGCATGGGGTTTTCTTCACAGGATCATCTCTATGTCAAATCATAGCAGATCTTTCTAAAATTATACTGGAAAATACTGGTTCTGTGGAAATATACAAACAGCCGCTGTGCTTCTTTTTTATTATAAAACATTTATGTATATAATCAGCATTATTTAGCATGATTAATTTTGTTTCTCCACCAATATATGTAATACCTGTTAGTGGAAACAGAAAATTAGAAATGCGAAGAATCCATATGTTAGTATAACCATTCGCTTTATCTACAGTGTTGCAGATTCCCTCCTGGCTCCTGATTGCTTTCATTATTTGCTTGGATGTACAAAAAACTATCTTCATAATGAGCTCTGATGAGTCTGTATTTCCATACAGTTTATCAGAATTGTGAAGAACTAAGCTAAAGATATTTTGTTTAATTCCTGCAATGCAAGATATGTTAGTGTTTAAAGTGAGTAGACACTATAACAAAAATTCAGTGCATCTTCATCTGTGATTCAATAGTCTACAGTGGTTTAAAGGAAAATCCACCTGGAGCTTGTAACTTGCTTGAGTAGGATCACACTTCACTCTCTTCTGTTGTGGTTCACTCAGAAAATCTCAACTGCTACCATGTGGTGGGTGGTCACCAGAAAATTAGCTATGACAAAACACTGTTCAGTAATTGCCTCAGACACATTAGTTCTCTATTATGGTTTTAAAACTGTAAAGCTGTTTAAAATCTAACATTCATGAAGACACAAGAGACTTCAGTTTCAGGCCTGCTGAGAGAAATGTGAGTGAATTGAAATTGCTGCCAACTATAATAAAAACATTTAACCTTCATTTATTCCCTTTTAATCAGCTAATGACTCAAATTCCTGTCTCAAAAACAATACAAATTCTTCAGATTCTCTCTTTTTAAGAAGGTTATCACATTACTAGTTCTTTTGCAAAAGACAGATTTTTCAGTTAGCTAGTATAACAAAGATCTAATTTATTTCATTTTATGCCTTAAAAAGCACAGCTGTCCAATAGGCATCCTCAGATGCTTACTCCATATAGTCATTTTGGAGGAGTCATTTTCTTTGGGTGCTGTGGCTTGAAACAAGCCAGAAGAAAAGCAAAGTCACTTTCCCGAGGGTATCTACATCTGTGTTGGCACAGGCAGTCCACTGGAATGGAATTTAACCACGTAGGTACATGAACCAGAAGCTTCCTGGCTGCAGAAAATCATGTAAAGAAATAGTTTTGTCTAGACTACATTGCTGATGGCTGCAATTGCAGTCACCAGGCACAGTTCGGAATTTGTTAGTCTAGAGTGAGATTGCAATTAGCAAATTCTTCATTACAACTCCTTAAATCTGCCTGCAAGCAGCACACTGCCCAGGCGGCATAAAGCCATATTAAGGAATCTTATGTTGATTGTCCTAACTCCATGTTTAGACCCTGACAGTCTTCACTAAAAACTGTAACTGAAGAAATCCAAAGGATGTTTTTTATCTTCTGGTTAAGCAGTTCCCCTGAACTAGGGCTCCTTATCATCACTAGATCTAACTGCAGAGAAAAAGTGCAAAGAAATCATAGAAAAATAAAAACACTGTCTATTTTAAAAACAATGTGCTGGTGTTTTTGTACATCTCATTGGGTAAATCTGCAAGGTAATGTACAAGTTGGAAAATTTCAGTTCTTCTAGGAAACATTTTTCATCTCCAATCCTTAATGGACAATGCAGCACTGAATTCACAGTGCAAAGATATTTCACCAAGTAGACCTGACCTAGCTACAATATATCTATCTGCATCAGTCAAGATTACAACTCCCTAATAAATGGTGATCATTCAACACAGAGATAAGAGAGCTCAGATAATTTTCAGCAACATCCACAAGATTAAACATGTGTATGTTCTGATACCATAGTATGTGCTCTTTCCTGAGGAGGGAAATATAGGTTGGACTAGATTCTGAGCTCTAAATAAAAAAAAATACATAAACCACTAGTGAATTTATGGAGCTACCCAGCACAAAGAGAAGTAATGACCACCTGCAATCTGTCCATAAACTCCAAGACATATTTAGCTGCTAGACTCAGATCTTGTCAAAATCTTACTACCAAAACACCGCTCCAATGCCCATATCTTTTTATGATAACCCCTTCATCTCCTACTTTGCTCCCCAAGTGACCCTCTTTCTACTGAATATCTCTTCCCAAGAAAATCCTTCTCTTCTCTGGCTCTTGCTACAAAATATGAAAAAAATCACAGTTGATTCCTGTTTTATTATTTAACTGTGAAAGAAATATATTTCTTTTAATGAACTAAACAAGTAAGAATGCTTTATTTGTGCACCTTTACATTGCCAGAACAAACAGGGAGGAAGAGGAGAGATGTACTGTTTGCTTTTTGAACTTTGCCAGCAACATTTATCACTGACATATAATTTTGCTGTCATCCGTTGGCAAATGATAGGAGAATCTAGCAGACTGTGTTTTGACTAGAAATTAAATAATATGCTTCAATGACTGATCTCAGAAACAGTGAACTAGATATTCTACCTACAGTATTATAACAACTCTCTTTTCAAGACTGAAATTACCTTTGCTCAAAGATTACTGTGACAGCCAAATGATTGTCAGCTTTTGAGTCAGTCTGAATAAAATATAGCTCTATTAAATCAAAGGGGCTCATAAGCAACTGTTTATAGGAATCATTTGCTGCTCACATACTATCCAAAAATTGACTGTTCCCTTGAACTTCAAAATGAATGTTCATAGGTGATCACAATGAAGTGCAAAGAAAATTAAAACTGGTGAATTCTTGAGAGCTTTCATGTCAGCTCTCGTTTCCTATTTGCCATTGGGGAAAGCTCTGTTTTCATTTACACATGGATTTAATTGGCAAAATTATAAAAAAGTCATAGAAAACGATTGAAATTATTGTTGGTAGGAAAGAAAGCAACTTGGGTTTTTCTGTTTAGTATGGTTCTTTCAGATTTTAGTATGTCATTTTTCTCCGAGTCTGTGCTGTGCTAGTTCCTTCCTTCCCTTCTGACTATTATTGTTCTTATTACAGCAGTTATGCTCAGTGTTGAAGCAATATTGCTGCTTTTCAATCTGGCATTGAAATGTGAGTACAAGACAATAAAAAGTATGGTACATTCGCTGCTCCAAAGATTTTATCTTGCTCCAGGTAATTGCTCCAAGTTATAACTGGGATACAGTTAGAATATAATGCAGCATTTTGCTTACAATGATCTGCGGCACAAGAGGACCAGACTCTTTCTCCCTTCCTATTCCTCCCTGCAGCTCATCTCTTTGGTCCACATGTGGGATACACAGAAATCAGCAGCCTACACACCATAAGAATTGGCAGGAACTGGAGAAAAATAATTTGCCAGGTCGAAGAATAAGTTTGCAGCCATGACTAAGAATAAAAGGCATGTCATAAATAAATGGCCACAAGACCTTTAGAAATTTAACTGCTTATTCATGGGTAAGCATTTATATCAACAGAGCTTTTAAAATGCAGTACATCAAATGAGTGTTTTATAGAAAAAATGCCAAAAAATTTATCCACAATAAATGCGTATTCTTACAATGTCAGAAACACACTACACTTCCCAGCACACATCAGATACTATAGATTCAATCACACTTTCATTCATTACTCTCAGTTCATTTTAATGCCTCTGTAGTTATTAACTTTTACTTTGTCAGCTTTTCCTCTCTCCAAACACTGACCTAGGCCTTGCCTATCATGAATCCTGTCCCTGTGCCCAGATGAGAGCTAAGCCTTTGCACAAGGTCTCCAGGTGTGACCAAGTTCTGAGAGGACAACCACTCTCACATCTGACATTATCCTTTGGTGGAGCCTTTTCAGCCTTGCCCCAAGTCAAATTCCAAGTCCCTTTCTCCTAACACTAAGCTATGTTATGCTCAGAATTGCACATTTTTGAGTAGTCACTATGCAGAGGAAACATGGGAATATTGGGTTGAAGGGACCTCTAGAGCTCACCCAGTCCTAAAACTAAACCTCTCCTACTTGTGTTATTTTACATCTATACAGTCACTGTTACTTGCACAAGACTGATTCTTAATATTTATTGGTTTTTACCCAGAAAAAATGGTTGGTGCTTGGGAATTTCCCGTCATGCTTTGCACAGTCTAAATCTTTTATCTCTAAATTAAGCACTTTTGCTTTGACCTCTGTAACAGTGTAGATCAGTACCAATTATCTTTCTTGAATCATTATTTCTTTTTTTCCTTGTTGAAAGTCAGCACACATTCCTTGCAGGTCATAGAACAAGAAGACAGAACAAATTGATAGAACAAATGAAAGACAGTTTTTTCTGGTGTGTATACATTCGTACAATGAGGGTAAAACTAGCCTGATTCACTTGAGGTAAGCATATCTAGTCATTTCCCAACAGCGCTTTTACAAGGAACTCTCAAGAACCTCATCCTTCTACATGTGATTATAGTGCAGTGCATTTACTTCAACAACAACAACAAAAAAACCATAATACAATCATATATTGTTAACATTTAGCAGTATTTTTGCCTTATCTTCTGGAAGAGTATAACTATGCATTATTCTAGAAGGAAGTGAAGTCTTCTAGGGCAGAGAAAATTACCTCTATTTCACATTATTATTGAACTGCAGGCAGAACTACCTTGACACCTTAGACCAAAGTAGACCATGACTTACACAATTTTCACCAGGGTACCTCCTGAATGATGCCTTAGGATCTTGGCCTCCAAATCCATTAACACATTTACAGTTTATAACTCATCAGCAGGAGCATAGCTCGCTGGCTTTCTTAGAAAAATTCACATTCCTCACTACATGGAAAGCTGATATTCCAAAAGTTTTAAATATGCTGAAAGCAACACTTAAAAATATCAGTCTAGTTATTTTGTTTAATGCTGTACTTTGTGAAAGTATAAATCACACAAAACCAGCATATAACATATATACCTCCAAAAACTTAAGTGGTTTTAAAATTAAGTAACTTGGAGATTGTATCATACTCTGTACTAAGAGGAAGAGAAAACAAGAAGAAAAATTGCTTCATTGAAACTCCAGGCAGCAATTTAGCATTCTCATAGGATCATTCTATCTCAATTTTCTAGTTAGAGAAAATGCAATCAAATTTGTAATACTACTGTAAAATTAGTGTACATCACTCCTGGGTCGACTTAGTTTTCCAGGAACAAGTAAGTGCCTAGATTACTACAATAATTTATATCCAAACTTACTTAAGGTAGGTGGATATTTTTAAATTGAACTAAAAGAAATATTTTTCATCAAATGTAAGCAAATACAGGCAGCAAAAAAAAAAGAGTATGTATTGACACACATTTACATTGCTTAACATTTTTAAATATGGTTAAAGTTTCCTGGAAGTCAAAGAAGAAGTTTCCCCTTTGTTGGAGCAGCAGGAAATACTCTTAAACTTGTGATGCCCCAGTGACTGCCACAGGTTTACACTGTCACCCATTATACTTCACAGCAGTAAAATCAAAGCAGTAGAACTACAGAGAAAAAGATCTCTTCCTTAATATGCATGAGGGCAGGATGATCTGTCTGTGGCCATTTCAGAGATATCCTCTTCAAAGAGGTTTTTAAAAGGCTCATGGTGATAATAGTAACATCAGCTTCCATGGCAATATTCTTCAGTATTCTATTATCCATGTTGCCAGAAAGCATTTCCTAATGGCTAACTTTAACTTGTTTTGTTGCATAATTTCCAAGCTCATCAGTTTTTGCTCAGCTAAGCTCAGTAATTTTTGTCCTACTCATCACAATCATGGAAAACAGGTTACTTCACTATATAGCAAACAATTATGTATTTTAAAACTGACATCTAATCCCATTCTTGAAGTGTTCATGTTAACAAATTTATGTCTTTTTCTAATACATTTCTCCTTTATAGGTATATGAAGTCTAACCAGAAACAAAGGATGGTTTCCACCACCTGGCTAGCTACATGTGACGTTGAACTCCATATTAACACCAACCTGGGTAACTACAAGCTATTTGCATTAGAAAATCTTACTAAATTATATACATACTTCACAACACTAAAATAAGAGTGGAAGGAGATTCATAATCTCTTCTAATTCCCCCTTTCCACAGGAAAACACATTTAGAATTATAGAATGGCTTGAGTTGGAAGATCATCTAGGTCCAACCCTCCTGCCAAAGGCAGGTACACCTCCCACTAGACCAGGTAGCCCAGTGCCTCATCCAGCCTGGCCTTAAACAGCTACAGAGAAGGGGCATCCACAACCTCTCTGGGCAATTTGTTCCAGTGTCCCACCACCCTCACAGGAAAGAATTTCCTTCTTATCTCCAGCCTGAATCTCTCTTCTTCCAATTTGCATTCATTACTCCTAGTCCTGCCATCCTGGACCCTATTAAATGTCATTGAAATTTAGTCAAGTTCATTTAAATTTCTCTGTAAAGCAGAGTAAGAGTTAATTAGTCCAACATATAGCAGGCTTTACTTGCATTGTCTACTATTAGAATCAATACTGTAATCATTATCTAAATCACTGCACAGGTGGAAGTCTTCACAATGATCAAGTTCAAGGGGTTCAACAAAATCCAAGCCCTGTGTTGATATTCTTGAGTGCCCCACCTACTGGTACTTTAGCTGTCCATACACTTTTTGCTAGCTGACTAGACTGCATCGCACAACTTGCTTTTCCCATTTAGCCCCACTGATATTGCCCAGTTTCCTGTAATCACAGGCAGTAGCAGTGGGCACATTGGAGACCACAGCAGTACCGAACAAAATTACGTTTGTAATGTGTTACTGTATTGATTCTGATTAAATCAACAGAAAAATATAATTTGTTTCACCAGACAATACTATTCCAGTTAATTTTAACACTGTTTTATTAATATACCATAAAATTTATACTTTCTACAGAATCTCAGAGGTCCTGAACAACAGGATTTTATGGACACGCCTGTTTACACCTTTCTGCACAAGGTGCAACAAACACAATTTATCATAACCTTGGAACTGTATGTTTTGACAAATGAGACACAATTTCTCTAACTTTTAACAGCATGCCCAACATACAGCTCATTAGTCCCCAGTCCTCTAGTCCTCAGTGCTGTTCTATTCTCTCGGAAGAGCTGTTGCTAATGGCTTCTGTAGGACTACAGCCTCGGTAACCCAGTACCCATTTACAGTTAGTTTGTGAAGGCAGCTTTTTACTTAAGAAAAGTGCAAACTCATTCTTTGACCCACACCAAGACAGTTCGACGATTTCTTTCTGCACTCACAGGGTTAACAAGGACCTAAAAACACATAAGCTGAAAAGGACACAATGATGACAAAAAAAAAAGTTTATTTCCTGTAGATCTCAAAACAAAAGAGTTTTAACCTTGACTATACCAATCTGAAAAATCATTCTCATTTCTTCATCAAAGTCAGGTGCCTGCTCCTATTCCTAATCTTTCTGCTACACTTGTCTCTCTGTACAACAGAGAGAAAGATCACCCGAGGTTTTTTTTGCTTATGGTAAATGCTACTACACCACAAACAAAGAACAGAATTGCTACCTGGCTAATCTAAAATTGAATCTGAATCTAAACTGTTGATGATATCACTAGCAGCAATAAAGATGTGATGCAACTCATTTACAACATGACCTTGACATATAAAGAATCCTACCTGACAACTCTGGCCCAGCAACACAGCTGCATCTGTGTGTTTGGGATTCAGCTTGGGGCAGAAGTGCACTTTCAAATCAAAACCCCCACTGTTTCCAGCCACAAAGCAGTCTGCAGGAACAGAAGGAAACAAAATCAGAATTTCCACTCACTGTGCACACCAAATATGCTCCAACCTTTTCTTAGGAGCTTGAAATTTTCTGACATTTCACTCTTCAAAGCAGAGCTGGTTGCTGCATGCTAATTTTCCCATAGGAAATCACTCAAGTATAGACCTACAAGTTCTTCTGTGGTGATTTCAAGGGCACACAGACAGCCAAAAAGTGCCAAAGACATAAAAGACCTAGGACAACTTCTTCTCAGAAACCTTGTCTGCACACAGACGATGGTGATGGTGGACAAGTGTCACAAGGAGTTAACAGATGGAAGCAAGAATTCTCACCAGCTGCAAAGATACCTATGATTAGTGGAGAAAGAGGAAGGATGACTTCAATGAAAACTGAGAATTCATCCCTCTTCCATTACACTTACTTACTTTTCCTCCACTTTTACACATTTCCTCCACTACATTTGACTTGTTCCTAGGTGTTCAACATGTCTCTCCACCGTATCCATGAAGAAACGGATGACATCTTGTAAAGGTGAGGAACACAAACCACCAGCAGAGAGCTGAGAATGCAGATGCTGAAGGCTTTGTTGCTTGCTGTTTCAGTACAATGGAAAAGTCAGTCCATCTGCATTCTCACAGATGCAGTACAATAAGCCCCACAGCAGAGGGCTTGAGGAATCTGGTCTATAACGCAATTACTGTCTTCCCACTGTCACTTTCTGGTGCAATGATGGTGAAATAAGATGCACACTTATTTGCAGCACCAAGAGAGCAGGCAAGGCATAACATGCAAGACAGAGAGGGGCATGAGCACTAGAAACATTACTGCCCCTGTTTTCACCTGCAAGGTTTTATATGGCCAATGGTAGCAAGAGATACCAAATGACACCATGTGTGCAAGACAGGACAGTGAGGCATTCCTTCAGGTGAGACAATTAACGAAACAGCAGGCAATCAATCAGAAATACATGGGATAGGTTTCACTTGGACAACTTCAAACCACAGATGACCAGTGATAGATGATAAAAAACCAGACAAAATATGATCCAATGTAAAATGTCTAAATCACATACAGAGTGAATATAAGGTCTCGAACGTGGCTTGCTTCAACCCACTGGCTCATTCCCATTGCATGGTAAGGTCAATGCACTAATGAAATCAAAGAAACCTCTCTGAGTGACTGAGGAAGTAAGGCAGGCAGACACTCTCTGGAGAGTTCCAAAGCATGTGCTTGACATGGATTTTGCCTTTTAGGCAATTTTTAAAGTTTCACAAGGAAAAAGCCCATCATGCATGCTCAATTGCATCACCTTCAGTGTCATAGGAGCATCATCCAAACAGCCAGATTCTACTAGTCTAGTCTCCTTCAAGGCATACTAGGGGAAGGGTGAATACTAAAATAGTTGTCTTATGTTCCTGCCCTAGAATAGCTCCTCAGCCAGTGTTACAAAATCTTACAACATCTATAGGAGTTTAACAATCAATTAGATGAATGCAGGGAAAAGGTTATCAACTCAAACAGCTGAAAATTAATTAGAGTTCTTAAAAGAAGGACAATTAATTTATCTACTATTTACGAGATACCTCTTTAAATTCTAAAGTATAAATAACCATAACATCTGCCACAAACTCTCACCTTAGGTAAGAATATTGCCATATCTTTTCTATCCTACCTACCCCATGATTATAAGCCATGCCAAGTGACAGCTGTGTCAGTGAAATCCCCCTTACTAGATCAGCAGCAATGGAACTTCACTTTAGTAATGTACAGAAGGCACTGAGTATTTGCTGTTATTTGATTTTGAGATCAAGAAAATATACTCAGAGACACCTGTTTGAATATTGCCTTTAGTTTTCTTTTTTATTTTGAGGTTGGTATTTAGAAGCATTGCAACCTCACTCAGGCTTTCCTCCCAGTAATATTCTGGTAAGAACTCTAGCTGAGGGTCTTAAAAATTAAATTACTTGGCATTATTGTGGTGCAATGAATCATTTAA
Organism: Turnix velox; assembly: GCA_013400935.1. Classification (NCBI taxonomy): domain Eukaryota; kingdom Metazoa; phylum Chordata; class Aves; order Charadriiformes; family Turnicidae; genus Turnix; species Turnix velox. Next base: position 35,878 of record VZTY01012185.1, on the reverse strand, counting down.
TCTGTGATACAATTTAACACTTGATGCATTCCTCATTTACCACTTCCATGCTGCAGATTTTAGTACGAGCCTCCTTATTTTGTTATGCACTACTCAGTACACAGAATCAAAATGCTTTATTCAGTGCATTGTCTTAATTTTTTAATTCAGTTTCTGCTTTTTTCTTTCAGTTATAGACCTGAGTCAAAGATCCCACTAACACAACCCCCAAAAATTCTGAGTTAGGATTACTATTCCAATTGGTTTTCCAAATAAAACCATTTAACTACAAAGTAAGCTGTTGTCTAAAGTGCAATTCCTCTAAATACCAGACTGTTCAAAATCAACTACATTTTTTAGCATTAGTTCACCTGCAACAGAGTATAAGTCTCAAAATCAAGGCAATTACTTCAAGTTCTTCACTTCAAACAAGTCAAGGAAAGATTAAATTGCAGCCCTCAAACCAACCACTTGAATTCAAAATTAAATTCATCAAGAATTTTATAAGACTAGCAGTTACAGCACAAGGAATTTATTGCATATTAGTATTCAGTGTACTCTTCATGTGTGAAGTAAAACAAATCGTATCAGCAGCAACCAGGTCCAGAAGCTCTGATAGGTTCCATATCTCATATGCAAAAAAAGGAAGATAGGACTCAGCAACATAAACTTATTTCAAATTTCCGCACCATTAGGTTTATTTTGCTAAGTAATTGAGCAACCCAAGCTCAAATGGTCAGTAAGTGTGAATTTGGAAGAGAGTGTGAGGAATATCTAAAGAGATAAATGCTGAGCTCCTGTCCCATTGAGAGAAAATTATCAAATAGAAGCAGTAACAAGTAAGCCTCTTTGTCTACAGAAACACATCTTGCAAAAGAGGTGTTCGCTATGTTATGGTTGAAAGGTCAAGTGACATTAAAAAAGTTTTAAAGGTACAAAAGCATTAATTCTAATGAAACTAGCTCTTCATTTTAAAACAGAGCAGACTTGCATTTTAAGAACCACACTACATATTCAATTGAACTTGAAGAAGTTCACTTGTGCATGCATTCACAGAATATTACTTGCTCATTCAGGTCTATGAGAGTCCTTAGCTTTATGAAAGTTATTTAGTTGGCAATAAGTCAGAGATATCCAGCTCTTCATAGATGTGTTTTAGGTGGTCGGGTGTAATTCCACAGAAGCTACCAAAAAACATGTAGTGTAATTTTCTGATCCACTTGGCACAGGTGCATGATAAATGAGACAAATTTCAATTATTCAATAGCTTGGTGATGTATGCAGGTTACCCGGCCCTGTGACCCAGCCTGGAGGACAGTGTCAGCATCAGGGATATATTTAGAGTGCATCATTCTCAGACCACCCCCACTTGGCCTTCTTCTCTTCCAAGATGTCCCTGCTGTCTCCACGCCACAGTTTACAAGTTTTCTAAACTCACAAACATACCACATACGTTCTTACAGCTTGATTTACAGAGGTGTTATCTAATCTGTATTTTCACTTTACTGAATTGTCTACAAACACTTTGATAAACTAGAAAAAGACCACACTTTTGCACTAGATCTCTCCTTGATTCAGTACTTGCATGAAAGGATCAATGTTATGCTGTAAGTGATTCCTGCTTCAAATGCATTTTCTCCCTTACACTCACTGGAAATTGCACAGATGGGTGTGAGAGATGAGAACTCATAGATACTTCTACAACTGTGATAGATACTACATAGATACTACCACTGAAATGTGGCAACTGTGAAAAATTCCCACAGATAAGAAAAAGGGCAAATACTCCACACATTTTCAGAATAAGGGAGATCTGGTGAGCTAAAGGCTAGTCAACCTAAAATCAGTCGCTCAGAAGAGCATGAAGCATTATCTTCCCTGGTAGTATTATGAAGCCATTTCTAGGTAAACAAAAGGGACAAAGGTGACAGGGTCAGCCAGCCTGTGTTTACGGAGAGCAAATTGTACTTGACAGCCTTCTGTAGTGCAAAGACCTGCTCTGTTGACAAAGGGAGAACAGGATATAAATGGCATCCTGAAGTTTTGGCGTGGTCTCCCATCATCTCTTAAAAGACAATGAGGACAATGAGGATGAGTGAATTGTAACCTTACTACATAGAAGACTGACTGGATGTTGGGGTCAAAGGGAAGTGATGAAGGATTCACAGCCCACCTCTTCACAAGTAAATCTAATTTAATGCTATTCTAATGTAAGCTGCATCAGCTACAAGAAGCGTTTCTCAGGAATTAATACTAAGAGGACCAATTCCAACTAACATATTCAGCAGGTATCTGGGTTATGGGAAGAGAAGAAATCTAAACATCTGGATGACTCCATATGGGACACAAGAGTTAGTAAATCAAAGGGCAGGATTGCCATAAACAAAGACTTCAACACTTTGGAGAAATGAGTAAGTCAGGAGTTGGAACACACTGTGCTAGGAAAAGGCTGAAAAGAATTAGTTTCTCTAGCCTAGAAAAAAGAAAGCTAAAATTAATCTAATTGGTCTATCCTACTGCTACACTGGGATTACAGAGTGAGCCAGACCGTTCTTAGAGACTCACACTGAAAGAAATTTGGACAGTGGCCACAAGTTGCGAGAAAGGATATTCCATGTGGAAATAAGGAAAAATACTGCTCTGAAACAGTGATTAGGCACTGGAATATGTGATCCAGAGATGTTTTGGGGTCTTCATCCATGGAGATGATCCAAACTCAATCAAACAAAGCTTCAAGTAACCTAGATTACATTGACTGAACAGGTTAGACTGCGTGATTTCCAGACATCTCCATCTACCCAAAATTTTCACTGATTCTGTGAACAAGATAGATAATAACTGGAAGACAAAAACAAAGACAACAGTACAGCACCCATTAAAATTAGATTTAAAATTACAAAATGAGATTCTAATTAGAGAATTAGAATGTTACAGGGTTCGGAGATTGTTCTCTTCTCTGTCACAGAGTTTCTACATTTGCTATTTATTGCCTAGTTGACCACTTCTTGTGAACTTACGTTTTCTAGAAGTGCATTTCTTTGTGGTTTGATCTAAAGAAGAGCAAAGTACTCTGGCCTGCATTTGAAGGCAATATACAGTGTAAAAAAAACCCATTTCAACTATGCATTTTATAAAACTCAGTTATCACCAACTCTCAACTGTGTCCATTTCTCAGTTTTATAAAATGGGGTTGATAAAAAAAGAGAAATGCTGAGTAGCTGCTCATGAAGCAGCTGTTCACCTGATAAATGGGAGAGGAAAGAAAGGAAAACAGGATCAGAGATTAGCTTAGAATTTGGTGCTCCCTCCTATCACGAGACAACAGGAAAACTGGAAAAGCAAAAAAAAATTGTAAAAGCAACCTTGATTCAGATAAATTTTGAGCACCTGACCTTGCAATGTTAAAATTGTTTTTTTAGTGCAGTAAGAAAGAATAATTTATAACCAACTGTCAAGAATAATGATTAGACCATGGCAGCCTAGTCAGTGTCTCCATGAAATTTATTTTGCATGCAGCAAATAGCAACACAGGGTTCATGTACAAGGATTAGCATTTTCAATAAAAAGTTAGAAATTTTCACACAGGTTCAATTTTATCACATCCAGCCTTCATATCAGATCTTATGATGCCTTTCCAGTTCACATTTTTTACTGAAATGAGTCTAACAAATGCAGGTTACATTCACCTTGAGGAAAGGTAGGGCTAAATGCCAACACTATGGTAGTGATAAGGAAAGCTAAAAAGCAAATTTCCTGTCAACATTTTTTAATCTGGGCTCTTTGATCTTACCTTTTGTTGAATACTGATAGAATGCTGCATTCTATTGTTTAGTTATACCTGTGTTGTCCTCATTGATTGAACATGGCAATTACAGACACTAGAGCAAGACTGGACTGCTCTGTCACTTACATTAAAGGACTCCCACATACTACAGTGAAAAGTGAGATTTAATTATGAACCTCATAAAAATCTATCAGTGTCAGGAGTAACAGGTACAGTCCCACCCTCTTAGCAATCCCCTAAGCAAGGGAACAACTAAAGAATTCATGGACTTGAGACTGAGATACAAAACCACCAGGGATCAATATATTCTCCATTCTGCTGTTTGTCTTCTCAGCTCCATCTGCACAAATCAGAGCATCTCCAACTGAAGATGCAGACCAAGAGCATCTCTGATTAAAAAGCCATCAAGCTGCAATAAGTACTTCATCTCTTTGAGCCACCTTTTTCCTCAATGCATCTTATGTGATAGTTGAATCTGGTTCCCAACTCACTTTTCCGGACATGCTAAACCTTTCTCAGCAAGTCAGAAGAAAAGCTGTCATCATAGGTTTGGAAATTACCATATCTCTACTGGCCCTGATTCTGATCTGGCTTTGAGATAAGTCCTACTTTAAGGAGGCTGAGTAAGATAACCTTCCAAGGTCTCTTCCACACCAAATCAATTCCCCAATTTTACAACACGTGTCATTTTATCAAAAAATACTAGCTAAGAAGGAAACATCCTCTTTTTTTCATTTTTACCAAAAATTAGAAATATCAACTCAGTCTAGATGCATCATTTGAAAAAAAAACCAAACAATTCTGCTCTGCATCTAACAATGACCACATTTGACCTGGATTTGGCTGAAAAAGTTTTAACAAAAAAAATCAATCAACCCTATAATTTTTAGGAATTCTGAAGAAGATTCTGCAATTTGAGATGTCACTCATGTTGGATTAAATCATAATTATAGTCATTTTTTCTAATATGTTAGAACTAGATGTGCCAGGCATAATCTGTTGTTCTCACATATAAGAGTTATCCATGCACACTTCATTCTTAGTTACATTTAAGAAATCTTTGGTACGGGCAGAAATGCCTTCTTTTTTGTTTATTGATCATAATTCTACATAGTTTACCGAATGCTTTTAAATGGTTCATCTATAAGAGCTAAGAAATCACCTTTCAGAAAAATACATCACAGCCTCACTGCCTTTGCAACCTTATTTATTACACATTTCTTTTGCTTTATATTTCTTATTAAATTATAGCCAAAAAAATATTTAAAATACAGTATGATATCACAACTGCCCCAGCTGTGCCCCATTGACCTTTATGGTTGGGGCAAAACCCAATTTAATAAAGTAGGGGGGTTAAGTTTATTATTATGATGGAGGCTATAGGACAACAAAAGCCATCTTTCATATATGACATATTCCCCTAAAAAAATATTCTTCCTGTAAAAAGAGTTAGAACACTGTTTGTCTAGAACGTTCTCTAAGTCTTCTCTGCTCTCAGTTGTCCTTTCTACACCAAATTTTCAAGATCATCTGATTTTTCCTCAGTTTAGTACCATTCCATGCAATATTACATCACGTCTCATATACTACCTGAGGAATGGTCCTGATGTCTGACCTGTGCTAAAAGAGGCAAAGAATCGCCTTTGCTGCATCAACAGCTGATGTTCCCTGGCAGTTTTGTTCTCTAGATGTCAAGGAATTTGGTGCATAAACCAAGAAACATAGAGGGAGAACCCCAACTCTAGCCCTCAGTGATTTGCCATCAGGGATGTAGGGACTGGATAGTTTTTCCAAGGAATGAGAATATAGTTGATGTTGAAAGATGGAGATTTTGAAGAAGGTTTGCAGGGCTGTTGAGTAGATTTTTCCTTAAACCTTGTCAGGCTCTACTGGTCAAAGAGAAAAAGTATACCAAGATTAAGGTTATTGTAACATCATAGAGACCTAAGAAATAGAAATTAATTGGGATTTCATTACTTTTCATGAAAGTATTATTTGTCTGAAAAAAATTTACTTCAAGTGCTGGAAGACATTGCTTAAATTTGACTCATTTGTTTCCTCAGGTCACTGCCATAGGATTCTATTCTTCACATAACAGCATGAACAGCATTTAATATAAGTCAAATATAGTTAATATACAGTTAAGGTACTCAGTCTTGACAATCTACAGCCCTGGGCAATTGTGGACCTTAAATGTATCAAAATCCTGTTCTATACAGTCTCCAAATTTAGTAGTTTCTCCACACTTCCAAAATTAATCATGAAGAATATTTCATGCTTCCAAGCCTAGACAAAATAATATCTGTTCTTATTTCTGATGAAAATGTATATAAAATGTCATATGTCTGACACAAATTTAAAACTTAAATCAAGGATTCAAACTCTTCGTGATGCACTTTACTATGTCTGAAAGCAGAAGTAAAATATATAGAGATCAAGAAAATTAGATACACATGAAGCCTTCCAGGTACAAGAAATTTAGTCTGGATGATGTTGCAGTCAGGATAGGAAGGAGAGAAATCTGTTATAGCAAACAGAACTTCCTTTAGAGAAGTCTGAGCTCATTCTGTATGGAAATGAGTATTTTATGAGGATTATTTTATTGCAATGGAGAGGTCTCAATTTGAGTTACCTAATTAGTAGAAATGAATGTTGTTGTTCCCTGCTGATATCTTGTTAATTGAAGTCTCTCACCAGGACAAGTTGAACTGATCTCAAGATTTCCCCCTGCTGCTTGTAAAATACACTATCTTCTTCTACATCCTATTTGGGTTGTCTGTAACAGGTTCGTATCATGATACTGGCTTTTTTGTCTCTCTCTGAGTCTTACCCATAAACACTCAACCTTACTGTTGCTATTATTAATACTCACAAACATACAGAGCCACCCCACCTTCTCTCCTTCTTTGCTTCTCCATTCTGAAGATTCAGTACCCATCTAATGCAGCACTTAGGTCCTGCGTGTCAGCCCATCCTTTTAATCTTTCTTCCTTTAAAGAAACTTGGAAAAGCTAATGAACTATAAACACTGCAAATTGATTTCTAGGATAACACCTTCTCTTCCCATTGACTACACTGGTAGTCTGGAGAAACTAAGCTCTTTTGGATTTCCAGACTTCGGAGTACAGCCTTCAGCATGGGAAAAAGAGGGAAATCCAGAAAATTCTTACTGAGCTAGGAAGGAGAGTCTGTTACTCTGTAGGAAGCCAACAACAGTGCACAAAAGCCCATATGCTTCTTTGAACCTGTGCAAGAGCAGCTTTTTCTCACTTGGACTATTTTCCAGCTCACTCCCCAATTCTTTAATCAGGATGGTGGCCATCACAGATGAATCATCTCCAATTTCAAGGTACAGCACTGACAACATGGATTCCTTTGCCAAGGGATGCTTCTTGACGCATTCTCTCCTGGACTCATCCAGCTACCAGAATTGAGGGAAGTACAAACTGCCACTTCTTTTATTCCAACATGGCCATAAGCATTCAGATGGTTTCACAGAATTTGCATCACAGCATGTCCCTCATATCAGTTTGCAATGTACATAGATAGGTGTGTTGGGCAAGGATTGCGATTTTTTTCATTCAGCTGCTTATCTCACTGTGCTGTGGAACCCGAAAAGGCATTCCACCACCCACTATTGCTCTGACACTGCATATTTATTCTGATTAGAATATCACACTTTATTTCAAGTGCAGCTTGCTTTGCACAAATGCAACACCTACCCACCAGCCTCTTCCAGACACACAGCTCTGCAGACACACAGCAATTCTCAGAATAACAAGGTGTAGAGAAAAGCTATCTGGTACTCTTCACAGCATGCTGGATCTACCATGAAAAACACCAATATGTCACTGAGAAAATTCACTGCCAATTGGTAGTAATCAACCAAATAAAATATAAGAAACAATACCAGAAGGAGAAAGGCACTAACTTGAAAAAACAGGTTTTAATTGCACTGATAAAGAATTACTCAAAATTTAAAAAAATTATAACAATAACAAATCAATGGAGCAAAAATCAGAGAATACAGGAAATATTTATAATTCTTTGTCATGTGGGTATGTTAGATATTTGTAGATGGCCAAACTGATGTTTCTTTTCAAGTTAATCTGTGAATAACACCAAGTCTCCATAACTGGCACAAAAATCAAATGCTTATTTAAGTGGAATCCTTCCCAGAAAACTCAACATATGTTACAGTGTTATTGAATCATATTGAATCATATTCAATAACATATTTTCCCAGCCACTGCCATAACAAAAAAATCTGCCCTATAGACATTCATTTTTTGCCACTACAGTCTATCAAATTCAGTTATCTTCTTTATTTGTGAATCCTCTTTGTGAGGACAGAGACTCCTGATAAATGTTTTAGACTGTGTGCTTCAAGAAATTTTCATTTTGCTAGCTTGTCCTGTTTTGAGGAAAAACAGAGTAATTTTTCTAGTTTGTAACTTCACTTCTTGGCTAGGCCTCTTCTGTCTGACTAAACTCTGAAATTAACTGCACATTGTTCAGACACTGTTCGCTCCCAGACTGATAAGATCAGGGAACGGTATGCAAGAAGCTCTTATTTTCATTATTCACTATGGTGATCAAGGTCAGAAATTTTGTCAACCACCCCAGCAGGGGGCCTGGAAACGGAAAGACATAGAGAAGTCCCACCTGCAAGGAGGAGCAGACAGGGCAGGTGACCCAAAATTGACCAACAGGAGTATTCCATCCCATCTGCCCCATGCTCAGTATAAAAGATGAGGGATCGAAGGGTCAGGCCTCTTGGCCTCTTGCTCTTGCCCTTCCCTTCGTCTTTCTTGGATGGCCGACATCTAGGAAAAGCTTTGCCTTTGACCCCGATCCGAGCACTCCTGAATCCAGATCCGGCATCCAGCTCCTGACTGAACTGGCCCCAGCCTGGGACTCTCCCTGCATTTGCTGGGGACATGATCATCATCCCGGGAGCTTGATACGTTTTTGTAAACATTGCATACCTTTTTGTCTTTTCCTTTTAATTTTATCTATTATTTCATTATCTATTAAAGTAGTTTGGAATTCTTCTAAACTCACAAATCTCCTCATTCCTTCCTCTCCTCTCTTCTGAGAGAGGAGGGGAGGCCATCTGTCATTTAGGGGGTCCTTTTGGGCCTAAACCAGGACATAGCTGTTTCACACAGATTACAGAGTAAGTGTATGAAAAACAAAAGGCATTTATCTGTTAAAGGTCAAAAGTCTTACATGGAAGTTTCAAATTCCTTTGCAGGATTATAAATTGAAAAAAAAATTCTTCAGATCAAGAATTTATATTTACTATATAAACAAGTTTCACTTTGAAAGAAGAGGAGTAAGTATCATTACAGAAAATGAAATCCCATAGATGCATGGCTGGGGGAGAGTAGTTCTGGCTGAAACAGAACACAAAGAAGAGACATGCTATAACCAGCTACTCAGGCCAGTCTGGAGCAGACTGCAGGACAATAAAATATGGGTTCCTCAGTGTTTATTTCAGTTTTAAGGAAAACTTTGACATGCTGATGAAGTATTACCTTGTTAATATGCAATTAAATAATTCTTGCAGTAGCTTGATATTTTTATTCTAATTTAAAGGAAGATAAAATAGACAAAGAACAGAAAAAATTATTCACCAAAGTGACACAAGGCCAAGAACAAAGTGGACATTAAATTTTCTATTAGCTGTAGGTTCAATACTTTTGATGTATCAGACACAAACCTGTTGAACACCACACCTTAAAATTAAAACTTACAATCTATATGGCCTTTGAAAGCCAACAGCCACAAATACATATTTTTAAATAGTCACAACCACAGTGAAATTTGAAGCAGTAAGAAGTGTTTGCCCTTGAAAGAGAGTAAAAAGCACTTAGCAGCACTTTAGCAATTTCTCCATTTCAGGGTTTTTATTTTTTTTTTTGGCATAAAAATACATGGTTCAGTAATTTTTATATATGACCATGGAGCAGCAACATGGTAAAATTTTCATACTAGGCTTTTTTCACCACCAAAGCACTTGTAAATTATTTTGCTACCAGAAGTTTGCACAAACTTTGCACCCTGTAATTTGGGAGCACATAATCAGACAACTGGATGGACCTCCAAAGGTCATGTTGTCCAGCCATGTCATGTCATGCAGTAAAGAGGGACAGATCAGGTTGCTTAGAGGTTAATCAAGCCTAGCCTTGAACATCTCCAGGGATGGTGACTCCACATCTCTACAGTCATCCTGTTCCAGTGTCTCGCTTACCCTCACGGTGAAGAATTTCTTCATAATGTCTAATCTAAGTCTTTCTTGCTCTAGTTTAAAACCATTGTCCCTTGTCCCATTTCTCCACAAAGACTTCCTCTTCCTGGGGGGGACAAGCAGAATTTAAGAATTTCAGGAATTGCTTATGGCATCATCCCTTTACACGGAAATGAGAGTATAGAGTTCAAACTGAAAAATTCACTAATCTACAAAGATGACAGAGCCAAGAAAATTTGCAGGTGAGCACAAAGTAGCACAATCAATTTGTGTACGTAACAGCACAGTATCAACACAACCCAGTGCAAACTCAATGATCCTTCAGTAAGCCTGCAGCTTTTCACCATTCTAGCAAGTAGGGTAGGGATATGGTAGGGAAGCAAGCAAAAAAAGCCGGGGCCAAGGGGCTTCTCCTGCATGGGTTCCTATGGCAGCTCTGTAATTAGGCAACATTTATGGCTGCCAAGGAGGGTTGTGCTGTCAGGTGGACACCTCCATGGTAGAGAGCTCTCTAGAATAGCACCCTCTGGATCTACAAGGCCATCTGCTGGGATGTGCCCTGTAATGTTCCTTATCCACACCAGGGGAACTCTACCAGAGAACCAGAGGACTCCTCAGTAAGAAATACACGCACCTGAAGAACAAGCCTCTTGCTTTCCTTAGGAACAAAATTCTTTTTACAAATAACCTTTGAACTATGCAACTATGCAGGGTAATTCAAAATAAATTAGCAAAGGAAGGAGGTACATTTCCTCTGTGTTCATAGGGATTTCATTATGCTTTCTGCACTTTTAAGAAAGTTGTAGATGTTTTTTTCAAATTCTATTTTGTGTGTATTCTGGGGTGACATCTGTACATAATTGGATGTATTGCTCTGGACTATGGAGTCATTCAGAATGTTGATGACTGATGGGGTACATTCATGAGAAATACAATGCCTCATACATGCATCACTTCATCACTTCACCTAAGCACCCACCAGCTCAGTACTTTGGTAGAAGTGGTGGGGAAAAGAAATGTTTTAATTTCCATATTGAGACCAAATTTTAAAAACCACAGAGCATGAAGGCTCACCTGGGCTCCACAATTTATAATGAAAAACTGGAGGAAATAGTCTGCAGCTGGAGAGATATGAATGAGATAGGAGTATTTTATATTTGACAAAGAATAAATATGATTCAAAGTAATTGACTGTATGACATATACTACCTTTCCACCTCTAGAAATTTTTGAAACTTCCTTTCACTTCTATAGACAATTTATTTGCTATGTGGAAATGAAAATCTATCTAATAATTTTCTCTTATTTTTATACCTATTTTTTGCAGAGTGTTAATCCTTGCTTTCATGTTAAGTTCCTTTCACATTTTACTAAAGAGTTAAATTCACAGCATGTTGGACTAGCAGAAGAAGCTACTCGATGTTCTAGGGCTGATTATACAAACATTCCCCACAGCATCTGAGTGGGTAAAACAGGGCTCAGCTGGAGCAAACATGGCTATGGGTTGCACTGTTTAGCACCAGCAGAAGCTTGACTGAAAAGCTATGAAGTCACAATTGTGTCAAGACAACTGCTGCTCAGCATGCAGTTGTGTGCTAACTGGGGACAAAACACTTCAAGAACAGTGTGGCTCAACTGTGAGGAGGCAACTGGGTACAGAAAAAAAGAGGAATAGAGATTCAAATACACAAGGAAAACACAATCCAAATATGTAACAAATAAGGTTGCTGTGAAATGATGGAAAAGAGAGCTGAAAATTATCAGCATTTCAGCAAAGAAGGAATTGTTTTCAGCTCTTCTATAAGAAACAAAATCAACGATTCTCCTCAGAAGTTACACTGTCTTCCACTTAGCAGTTCTTAGCAATATAGATCACTTTTTTTGTCCCGTGGGTACCCCAGACATTTTTCATCTTAGTCCATTTCATAGGCAGATGAGCACAGTGAAGATATAGAGAACAACCTAAGGTAATTCTCAACTTTACAAACAGCATTATAAAATAATAAATTTTGTGAAATACAAATGTAAATATTTATTTCAGGGAGAAAGAGTAGTTCATGTTTTGAAAGTACTAATGTATCAAGCCACTACCTTCTAACACAGACATTGCTTCCCTTCATTGAGAGTTCTGAAAAGGAGCAGATATCACATATGAATGGGAGCCATAGCGGCCACAACTGAACCCAGATATAGGTAGTCCACCACAAAAGGTAGCTGTGATAGATGCTTTTTCCCCCTAATAGCAAAAGTCTTTACATTTAAAAGGTTAATGAGAAGTCAGAAAAAAACTTTTCTGATATGTAAAATAAAACATAAATTGTCAAAAATGTAATTATATTTCATTACTTCAGAATCCAGATCAAAATCATTAACTTTATTAAATGACCGAAGTGAATATTTCAAGAGGAGAGATTACAAGAAAATTGAGAACTATACTCATCCTTGCTAGACTTCATAGGGGCCTCAAATGCAGTGGTCCTACTTCCAAAAGATTGACAATCCCATGAAGAATAAATTTAGTGTTACAAAGTGCATAAATCAGCATGTCCACTGAGTATTGTTGCTGGACTGTAATCTGAAAATAACTGGAGGAAGAACACCGACTAACAGTATTCCAGGCTTATTTTATTTTAAAAAAATGTGTCAAATGAACTTACACTGCAGCACAGTTTTGACTAAGTGGGCAGAAATGTGTGGCACCTCAACTTTAAGTAGACTTTAACATAGACTTATGTGGTATTCTCAGAATCAAATTGAGAAGAGCAACATGGTCAAGATAAACTTAATGAAAGGGTGATCAGAAGTGAAAAGTGAACTCAGTGTAATTGACCAGTGGCACAAATTGAAGGGAGGGTGCATCAAACATGGCCTTGTGAAAAGCTGTCCTGAGTGCAATTACTGTGTATTTGTGTCGGGGTTCCGATTCCTTTCGGGGTTTCTATTCCTTGGTCGGTGTGATCGCTGGAGGAAGAATGCCAGTACGCTCAATATGAGTGATAAGCAGACTTCAACTTTATTTAGCTCAGCCGGTACATTTATAGAGTATCTTATGAATAATACACTTATCTCAGTCCCTACTGCAGTACAGTCCCTCATTGTTCTAACTACAGTATCTTGTTAGTGTATAACTTTGTATACTACACGTTAACTTTGTATCTTCCTAGTGCTGTTCTCAGCACCTTCCCGTGGGACCCAGTGCTGCTGTCAGCACTTGGCCTTGCTGTACCCGGGTTCACCATCGGTCAGTACCTTTCCTCACATGCCAATCCCCAACATATTTGAGTTGTATAGAGGAGGAAGCATGGTACAGACAACTATGTGGAAAACTCAGACTTTGAGGGTACACAAAGACTACGCAGAAAAGCAGTAGCATACCAAATTGTTTTGAAAAACTGGAGGCATTATCAGAAATTTGTCAGATTAAAATGCACAGTAAAGTTAAAACGAGTATATATGTGGAGAAACAATCACATGCATACAAATAAAAAATCAGGAGAGGAATCTCAATTAAAGGAAAGAGACCACAAACTGAAGATGACTGAACAACAAAAGATTATGGGACAAGCAGCAAATCCCATTTTGCAATATTGCTGAAATACTGTTCCTAATTTGGTGCTCATACTGAGTGAGCTGGAGTTTTTCATCTTGTTTCCAACACATACTTGGAGAAAGACAGACTATTCAGAGGCAGGTCAGAGGAGAAGCAAAGAAAACAGCAAGCTAGGAAAAAAATCTGAAAGAAATGGTCTTCATTAGCCTACAAATTACATGGAGACTGATCATCAAAGTAATCTGCAAATGCATGTAAGTTCGCAGAGAAGAGAATAGTGATCAAAAATTCCAATTCCTGATGTTACTCAGAAAAATAGTTATTTACAAACTTAAGACAGATATTTGAGACAGCTTCCTGTTGCAAATTACAAATACAATTTTACAAGTCCATTAAAAGAGATTGTTCTTACTCTGAGAAAATGTTCGGTAAATAGCTTTGAGTGAGAGGATCTTAGTTTGCTTGTCTCAATGCAAATAAATAAACTTACTGACTTACTGAATTTCTTTCAAATAGCATTTCTAATGATGGAAATGGAAACCCAGAACAGTCCATAAAAATGCAGAAATAGTAAATATATACATCTGAATCATTTTAGAAAACTCAGTTTATGTGGAAGCTTCTATTTAGATGACATCTAAATAAACATATAAAGAGGCAAGATTAATTTTCTGTCTGAAAAATACATCACATGGAAGTCTTTTCAACACCCTTTCCATCTCTATCAGCAGAGATAGAAGTATTTAAGAGTGTACTGACCTATATATTCAGAATGTAACTTAAAAAAAAAAAATATTTCCAGGCAAGTGGGGTATTTTAACATTTCCACAAAGTCAGAATTTTACATAAAAAACTATTCAGAAACACTGAAATAGGAAGCTATGTCATTCCCAGAACAGCTTGACCCTGCTACTCTTTGATAAATTGTCATGGGAATTCCCCAGAAACTGTATCCAGCAGGACCCCAACAGGTTCATGCCTAGAATTTTAGCTCTGCAACAGAGTGCCCTGAACCTCATAGCTCCTACAGCTGCCATCTTCCCACAGGAACACTAGCAGTCAAAGAGTCAGGAAATCTTGTCTTGGCTGGCTGTCACAAAACCATGTTATGTGCTGCTTCAACTCCAAGTAATGAACAAGATGGATCTTTCCCAGCACTGAGTAATGAAATAAAATCTGCCAGATATTTGGACTGACTCTTTCAAAAAAAGTGCTCAACAGATATTAGTTCAAGAGAGAAAAATTTTGTGTGAAATAATATGCACTTTCCAATCAGATGAACTAAAGAGTAGTAGAAGGGTACAAGAAACATAGAAAGAGAAGTAAATCTAATGGTGAAAACTATGCCTGTCATAAGCTGTATCTTTGTACTTCAAATGCAAGTGAAAACGAAGCAAACCCGTAGCACAGCCCATGGTAAAGGGCAGGTGCAGAACCCATCTTAGAAGTAATTGATTTTCAAACTAAAATCACACAATCAGCACATGGGGTTTTCTTCTCCAGGTAGGAGATGGGAAGTTTGAAAAGATTCTATCAAATACAGCTGTGTACTAAACTGAAACTCACATGCTGCATATATCTTCATCTTGAAATCAATAGAAATAAATTATACCAATCTAAACTTTGATGAACTGGAAGGTCTTAAGGCCAGCTATCAATGTCCCACAAGTGAGTTTTAGCTACACACTGTTTTCTTTGAAAAAAAGGAATAAAATTTGTAAAGTTTGGGAAGATTTGTACTAGTTTCCATGTTTTCCAGGAAACCACTGGAGCCTAAGAGCAGCTTGCAATTTCTCTTACTCAATTTGCCATAGAAAAATATACTAAGAAAATTATGGTAAATATAAGGCTGGATCTTGAGGGCCATATTTACTTTTGCAACCCTTATTTACTTTAAACTTAAGCCTTTTTCAAGCTTCCCAGAGGGAATAGTAGGATTTTCGCCTGAGTAAGAAATCTGGGAATTTGCCCAAACACAGGGCAGCTGGGAATAACATTAAATAATACTAAATTAGGATTTCGTTATGAAAGAAAGAGAAAAGCAATTGAAAGGAAAAATAGGAATGATCCAGGACCAAGTGATCATTCTCAAAACTGATAAAAGTTTTTCTAACCTCTTGTTATTTCCATGCATACAGAAAAGGTATTATTACCATGAGGACACGATAGTAAGGAATAGAATAATTTTATTTATTCACTCATCTGTCTGTCTAGAGAGCTCTCCTGCACTTCCAAGTGGACTGCCACAAGTCTCTATAACACTTGTATGTGCGCATATAAGGAAGTTCTGGAAGAAGAAAAAAATGCTAGAAGGAGTTACTGGGTAAAATAATTTATGATAGGCAGAGCATACTTTGATGAGAATATAAGGATTTAACTTGTGGCAGAAGTGAAAGGGAATCAGGACTAGGAGATACAAGCACTGCGTGGAGAACAGCACCTCTTCAGGACTGAGCAGTGGGAGATACTGGTGCTAATTTTCACTTCTCCTGGAGGCTCTTGGCTGGGTCATTACCTATGTGGAAACAAGACATCAAAATTTTGGGAGAAGTTTTCACTGGAACTTGCAAGAATCTAGAGTAAGGGGAAAGTTTATGCCCATTTGCATTTACACAACTGACAACATCTCTTCTGCAAGTGCTAGCTGAAGTTAAATCAAGTCAAGATCTGAAACTGGAACCCTCTGTGATGCTTAAACTGACATGCACAAACCAAAAGCCCAGAGATCACACTCTCTCTCTAGTGCTGTTCACAAGATTGCTACCAGACTTTGTAATGCAAAAAAAAAATTGCTGCAGTCACTGCATAACATTGGAGACTGGATGGTTAAACTATGATTGTTCTTTTTCCTTCAACACTGTAACACTGTCATATAAATATTTCCCTAAAAAGACGTTTCCTGTCAGACATTAACAGATATTTTGCACTGCCAAGGGCCCAGCTAATACAGATATCTCCAACATAAACATCATAAATACCCATCCAGAAGTGGACCTCATCCCTGGCCCAAATACATCAAAAGCAGCTTGCATTTCATTGTCCAGGGATGCATACAAGCACACCTGGAAAGTAAAGCTACAGGGGGGATATTTTAGGAAAAAAAAAAATCAAGAAAACAAACAGAAGATAAGCAAGGAAGCAAATGAATAAACAAACAAACAATAACAAACAAGCTAAATGCAAAAAATATAGCAAAGCAGTCCTAAAGCCTGCAAGCACTGCTGCATTGTAACTCCTCGTATTTTTTGATCTCCATTACATACAGGATGAAGATTTCATTTTCACTGTGTCTTTTGCACAAATTTGCCATAAATTGCTTCTCTCTGTCCTTCACCACAGCAACAGAATCTCTTCTCTCACCACTGCTGCTGTCACAAACTGACAGACTTCAGCTGCCAGGGTTCACCATCCTCAGAATGTAACTTACATAATGCTTCTATTCTGCACTTACTCTCAGAAGTGTAAGTGCTCACATTTTTAGTCAGCCACACATGATCTCTTCTTATGAGGATCTTTTCTACATTTCACATAGAAGTTTCAAGCTTCTCCAAGTCACACTGCATTCATTCTGAACCTGTAGATACAGTAATTTGAGTCTGTCTTCTTCAGAATAAGAATATAAGAATGAAGAATATAAGAATAAGAATTTAAAACTTCCTTTGAATCTTAAAGAAGTTCCTGTTTCTCTCACAGATTTTATTTTTCCACTTTGTTTGGTTAGGATATAAGACACATCTTTGCATAATAGTTCTAGCAAAATTATAAGGAATCATTACAATGATGCCAGGAAGAGTCATCAATGTTCAGAAATTGAGCCTGACAGGAGTATCACCTGAGATAATGATTCCTGGTCCCCTTCACTTTGCAAGTGATTTATCTCAATGCCAAGCCAGTACAAAATTCTCCAGTAACAGTACTTTAGTAATTATTGTGTTACATTTGCACTTGTGGAAGTCACAGCATGTTTGACTTACTTGTTTCAGGGAAAGATTGTGATGTGACAGATTTTTTTAAAATTTTCATATTTACTCCTCTGACTCTGACTGTCTGAAATGCAATATAGTATTTGCAAAGCTTGAAAGGGTCCCTCTAAAAACATGATATTACCTTTTGTGTAATCTAAAAATAACTATTAATCCCTTTGACACTGGGTAGTTAGGAATTAGACATGGTTACTAAACTCACTAAAAGCATATTCCTAACCTTCACAAAGAACTGTCTGAATATAAGTGTATTTTAAAGATGAGACATCTGAATTCTCTTTCCAGAACATGAAATATGAGATCGTAATGCTCTTCAACCCATGACGTTCGAGCATTGTCAAAGTATTGCAGAGACCATTTCAGCGGTATTGAGGTTCTGAAAGGTGGAGAAATTTTCCAGGCAAGATTTGCCAAAAACTACAAAGCTGTATACCAGAATCCTTGATTTTGGTGGAAGAGAGTATCCAAAGAAGTTTTCAAAGGCTGTCTAATAATGTCTCTACAACTTTAAGAACTAGGCTTTTTAAAAGGTCTGCTCCTACAGTTCTTACCACTTTCTATTTAAATGGGAATCAACCTACTTTGAAAAACTTGGTAAAAATCTCAAACAAGGCACTATTTTTAAGTAGGCTTCATTTTGCCAGAAATTAGCTTCTGCTGCCATTTTTCTCAAACAATATGTGAGAGATGACACCCCTGTAGACTTCAGGATTTGTTTTTCTTCCCAGTTAATGGCAGCATAAATCATAAATATCTCCACTGACCTCACTGGAATTCCAAGAGTAGCAAACTAGAGATCTGACTCTTGGCATCTGCTCACAATGTACTTTATGAGATTCTGTGTGCTTGTAACAGAAAGCAAATTGTTCATACAGAGAGGAGAAAAGCACTTAAGCAAGTGCAGAAGCACTGCAGATGAAGCACACACACTGTCATTTCTCTTTTTTCAAATAATTGTCACAGTGTGGGAGAAATGGCAAAAAACACCACAAGTTTCTTAAAATTGAATATCAGATTATTGAGGGAATGAAGCAGGTTATCAAGTGTCTAGAAGACACATAGACAGGACAAATTTTAACAAAACAGATGATGTTATTGACTTAGATTTAAAGAATACTTTGTACTTGGGACATCTGAGGACTTCAAGTTGCTACTACTTAACACTAATTTAGCCATATGAATAGACTCGTCACTCTACCTAAAATATTTCCTATCAAAGAGCAAAACATGAAGTATAGAAGAGAGCAATCTAGCTGCATGATGTGACATGAGATGGCCAGAAGAAATTCTTTTTCACAGAAGAGAAACAGTGAGATTGAGTGCATCCTCCACAAATCTGTGGACAACACCAAGCTGACAGGATGCCATCCAGAAGGACCTACATAGGCTTCAGAAGTTGACTTACATGAACATTGTGAGATTCAACAAGACCAAGTGCAGGTATCTGGGCCTAACCCCCAGTATCAATACAGGAGAAGGACTTGGGGGTACTGATAGATGAAAAGCTGGACATGAGCATACAATGTGTGCTTGCAGACCAGAAACCCAGTCATACCCTGGCTACATCAAAAGATGTATGGTCAACAAATCAAGAGAGGAGATTCTTCCCTTCTACTATGCTCTGATTAGAGTGCCTGGAGTACTTCTTCCAGCACTGGAGCTTTCAGTGCAGAAAGAAAATGGACCTGTTGGAACAGGTCTAGAAGAGGGCAGCAAAAATTTTTAGAGGGGTAGAGCAACTCTCCTGTGAAGAAAAGTTAGGACAGTTGGAATTGCTTATTCTGAAGAAGAGAAGGCTTTGGGGAGACCTGATTGCAGCCTATCAATATTTACAGTGGACTTACAGGAAAGATGGTGTCAGGGTTTTCAGTAGGGCCCATTCCACTGTGAGATTTTAGACTCAAAAAGGGTACATTCAGACTAGATACAAGTAAGATATTTTTTTACAGTGAGATTAGTGAAGCATAAGAATGTTTCCCAGAGAGCTGGTAGATGCCCCACCCCTGTAAATGTTCAGGGTTCAGATTGGATGGGGCTTTTAGCAAGCTGATCTAGATAAAGATGTCCTCGGTCATTGTAGGGGGGTTGGACTAAATGAGATTTAAAGATCCCTTCCAACCCAAACCATTCTATGATTCTGTGACAAAGGACAAGGAATGATGGCCCAAAACCTCAATGCTCGTGTCATTGCATCCAACTGGCCAATCAAATGTTTCCCAGCTGCCTCCCTAGACAAGCACCAGAAGGCCCACCATCCCAGGGCTCATATGGCTATGGTGTGTATAACTCCTCTTGTACTGCTCTTCAGGAATATGCATACAGTTACCTCTCTGACATAAATGCTCACCGAGATATACATGAAAGGAAGTAAACAGGAAGAGATGGATGGCTGTGAGTGGTTCCATGGTCAAGATGTCATTGCAATCCAAGATAGCTTGTATGACTGGAACACTGTCATAAATGGCTATATACTTTTAGGAAAGACAGGACAGCAAAGGTAGGTAATGGAGTTGCTCTTCACGTTAGTGTACAACAGGAATGTAACAAGCACTGCTTAGAAACAGAAGAAGAACTAGTTGTGAATTCATGGGTGAGAATTAAGGAGCAGGCTAATGTAGAAAACACTGTTTTCAGTGAAATTTGAGTCTGTTTAACCTAGAGAAGACTGAGAGGAGATCTCATTAATTTTCATAAACATCTGAAGCGTGAGTATCAGGAAGATGAGGCCAGACTCTATTCAAGGGTGACCAGACACAGGATAAAGGCCAATGGGCTCACACTGGAACACAGTTCATCTCAGCATGAGAAAAAACATGGGAGGTGACAGAGTACTGGAATATGCAGACTAGAGAGGTTGTAGAGTCTTCTTCTCTATAGATATCCAGCCCACCCCTTAATGTAATCCTGTCCAGCTTGCTATAGATGAACTTTCTTTGGCAGGCAGGGAGTTTGGACTATGTAATTTCCAGAGGTCTGTTTCAGTCCCTATTGTTCCATGATTCTGTGACAACAACAACATTTACTGCCATTATTAATACTGAAATTTAGTTACAAACACTCCAAAGTATTAATAAAGTGATGTCACTTAGTAAACTACAGTAAAAATAAATCAGGGGTTCTATGGCTACTTTTGCTAATAGTATCAATCCTGCTTGATTTTCATATGAACTCCTATTTTCAATTGCTTTCTTGTCTTACTCCAGTCTAGATGCGGAGACTAAGGGAGAGGTGGGAGGAAAGAATCCAAATGAAATGTAACAAGGGCAAGTATAGTGACTTAAGGCCAATTCAAGAGGACCCATTCTTTTCTTGAAATACAGATTTTTTTCAAGATAATTTGTACTTTCAGAGGACTGTAAATATATTTTCCAATATAGCTGTGACACTCATTAAAGCACCTTTTTTTTCTCCCTTTACAGAAATTATTTGTAGAGCTGTCACTGACTGAAAATCTGATGGTAAGTCTGTAAGTGATATAGGGGAAGAAATACAACACTCAGCAAAATAAAACATGCCTAAAATAGCCAAAAAATAATACTGAATGGCTTCAGAAAAGTATTTTTTTAATCAGAAGTGGTTATTTTTGTAAATTATATTTAAATTTTATTTATAGCTTTTCTGGATGTCTGCCTTTTACAGACTGCTTTATCCAATTAGCCAGTTCTTGCACATGTATACTGATAATGCAGCTTTTCATAGCTGAAAATAAGTTACACACACACTTATCTACCACATTGCAGGAAATTTAAAAATGCTAGACAACAACCTGATAGGTTCCTGAAAGGGATTTCCCTGACAATAGAATTTTCTTCATAAGCATGTTAATGTCATTTATGCTCAAACATGCTGAACCCATCATGACCCTTCTTTCCCTATCAGAAATCCACAAGCTGATCCACAAGTTAGCATAACATTTGTTGTTAATGTGACCACAATATGACACGCATTCTTATCCTTGTAATAACTCCCTCTCTTAGAAAGGGGTGGATCAATGCTCATGGTCACACAATTACAGAAGACAGTGCATGGATTAATTTAGCCTTCTGCAAGGAAATCACTGTGTAGAATGCCTTTATTCCCACAACTCCGAGGACTGTAAGTACACAATGCTTCAGAAGAAGCTTAATATTCATTTCACATGCTTCTAAATAAGGACCACCAAAGGTAGGTAACTGCCTTCTTTAAAGTATTATCTCTTCACTACTCTTTCAGAATGTAAGACCATCAGGTGCATCCAGGAGAAACAGGATTTGGAACAAACAAAAAGAGATCAGTCACTCTTTCTGACAGAAGTAGTAGCACTCCAGAAATTACCACTAACATATGATATCATGCAAAACAGCTTTAATGAATAAATGGAAAAGCAAGCAAGCATTTTAAAGAAATGGAGGGGAAAATACTTTAAAGAGAGATCCTTTAAATACCTGTAGCAAGAGAAATCATGTCAGATTCACAGATTTCCCTTCAGGCTAAGTATAAGTCTATATGGGAGAAGCAGAAAGTATTTGCCTCATTACTATATTTCCTGGGCATCTGTTCAATGGCTACTGTCATAGAAAGGTATAGCATTGGCAGAAGTCCAAGTACATCTCCTACATTCTAGCGCACCATCCACTTTCCTGTGGATATTGAATAGAGCTGGACTCAAGAGACCCTGTACTACATCCCTGCACTTGATTTCCCTTCACTTTGACAGTGATCACTAGAGTAATAACTAAAGGAAGATTTTGCAAACTCAGTAGCATAGAGACTAAAAATTTTTATCTGAATTCTGACTACCTACTTTTTAAGAGTATCAGATGACAGTGTCAATACCATTATATTTTATCAATATCACATTTACTGCTTGTTCCCTACTTAAAAATGTTTTGTCTTCATTCTTGGCAAACTCATTGGTTTCTATGGTTTCTTACAGTTTCAAATATTTTCTTTGGTGATTTTACATACGCTTTTTCACAGGGACCTGAAGAGAATGTTAGTAGGTATTCATTTAGTCATTTCCTTCTTGAAGACAAGATATAAATTTATTGTTGCCTGTTCTTCCGTTGCCCTACTAAACCTTCACTGGTTCTCTAAGATAATTACTACTTGCTCTGAGACTGCTGTGGGTATTTCTTCAAGAAGGATAAAACTCCATAGTTTTGTTTCAAGCTGGTTTAAGAACACCTTACTTATCTAGACAGTGAAATGTTACCAATGAAGATTATGCTAGCTTTCTGATTAAGGCTCACGTCTGTGGAAGAGATCACTCTCAAAAAACACTAACTTGGACATTCTCAAATTTACATGCCAATAATTTTTCTTCTCTTTTTAGAGGCCAGGCCTCCCTTCCCTTCTTCTTCTGTTTGTTGCTGGTGCACTAATAAGATTACTTCATGGTCTCCAGTTACTTTCCTAGCTGTATTTTATTTGCTTTTAATTAAGCTTATGCTGTACTTCCATCTTCATATTTACTTATTTGATCTTATTCCCTGTTCCTGTACATTTTCCTTCCAGCCTTTAAATCAACATATTTATATCTTTAAAACATTTTTTGTCCTTCCTCTACAACAGGATGTGCTTTTCACCAGTGCAATTCTGAATGAAAGCATGTATGACTGTGCTGAAATCAACATTGTTAGTGTGTGAGATACATTTCAAGCATGACCACAAGATAGCATGACTCAGAAAATCCAAAGACTTCCCCATCCCCTATCTGGACCTCTGTAGGGCTTATACTTGAGTTAGACACCAAATGTGGGCTCAAGTCTTTCTTTGAGTTTGATATGCGATCTCAAGAAACACTGATATGTGAAAAATAATTGAGGTCACATATCTGAGAGAACTCAATACTTCACAAATATATTTTATCAGGAAAACTTAATTTTGTTCCACCTGAAAGACAGAAAAACTGCACCCATAATCACTCACAATATGCCACTATATTAATCACAAGACAGAGGTTACAGTACTTGATAAAACTTCTACACAAAAAAGGAAAGAAAGGATAATCTTATACTCTTCTCAGTGAATCTTCCTTAAATTACCACTGCACAGCATTAACTCTACAGGACAAAAGTGACTGCATCATTCATCATAGATCATCAGGGACTGTAGTTTTGAAGGTTTCCATACTAAAATTACAATAATTTAATTAGGATTCTAAACTGTGCAATGCTTAAGTGCCATCTATTTAATATAAAAATATCCAGATTTTCATATGATAAATAACCATTCTTCATCTAATATCCAAAGGCATTCATCACTGATCACCTGTTCTGTGCAAAGTGATAAAATTTATAATATAAAACATTATTATTGGGATAATTAAGTACAAGAAGTTGAATCCTGCTCTCCTGAATGGTGCAAGTACAAAGTAACACCATGAACTTGTATGGCATTACTGTATATTTACAGTAGGAGGCAACATGTTATACACATGCTAGTTAAAAAGATGATTTCTCTATATTGCTCTCGGAAACCTGTTCCATTATCTGAACACCCTCATCATAAAGTATTTTTATATGTTCAGTCTAATCCTATCCTCTTTCAGTTTCAAACCATAGCCTCTTCCTCTGTCTCTACAAGTCCTGGTATAATGTCTCTTCTTTCTTTTAAGCCCTCACTAAGGCCAGAGCCTTCTGCACCTGGGTCGAAGCAATCCCAAGCACAGATACAGGCTGGGTGGAGAGTGGCTTGAGTACAGCTCCGTAGAGAAAGACTTGGGTGTGTCAGTTGATGACAAACTCAACATGAGCCATCAGTGTGCACTCGCAGCCAAGAAGGCCAACCAAATCCTGGGTTGCATCAAGAGGAGTGTGACCAGCAGGTCAAGAGAGGTGATTTTACCCCTCTACTCGGCACTGGTGAGACCCCACCTGGAGTATTGCGTCCAGTTCTGGAGCCCTCAACACAGGAAGGATATTGAGCTGTTGGAGCGGGTCCAGAGAAGGGCCACGAAGATGATCAAAGGGTTGGAGCAACNAACAATGGATATAAATTACAGGGGGATTGATTTAGACTAGACATAAGAAAGAAATTCTTTACAGTGAGGGTGGTGAGGTACTGGAACAGGTTGCCCAGGGAGGTTGTGGATGCCCCCTCTCTGGAGGTGTTCAAGACTAGGCTGGACAGGGCACTGGGAAGCCTGGTCTAGTGGGAGGTTGGAACTCTATGATCTTTAAGGTCCCTTCCAACCCAAACTATTCTATGATTCTATGATTCTCCAGGCTGAACAGCACTGACTATCTCATCCTGACAGCACAGAGAGGTGTTCCAGCTCTCTGACCATTTTCATTTACCTTATCTAGACTTGATCCAACAGGCCCACTTCTTTTTTGTGTGATGGAACGGTACTTCAAGCAGAAGGCACTGGCACAGAATCTGCTCCCTTGATGTCCTAGCCATGCTTCTTCTGATGCAGCCCAGGAGCATGACTGGTTTTCTGGGGGTTGAGTGCACACCACCAGCTCATGGCATTGTTTCATGTATCAGCACCCCCAAGTCCTCTGCAGAGCTGCTTTCGATCCCTTCATGTTCAAGTGCATATCAATACCAGGGAGTGCCCCAATCCAGCTGCCAGGATCCCCACACTGGGCCTTGCTGGTCTTCAGGAGGACTACACAGTCCAGCTCTACTAAGGGCACTTTGGATGTTGCAGTCTAACCCTGGCTGGCAACTAAGTCCCACATGGTTCTTTGCTCAATCCCTGTGGATGGGTTTGGAATGAGATAAAGACATTTTAATAGGTGAAGCAAAGGCTACACATTGAAGCAAAGCAAAACAAGGGATTTTTTTCACTACTTTCTATCAGCAAGAAGTTGTTCAGTAATCTTCAGGAAGGCAGGGTTCCATCACTTGTAATGGTAACCCAGGAAAACAAACACTATTACATTTACTGTCATCCCCTTCTTTTCCTCCATCACTATACACTGATCATGATGTCGCATAGTGTGGACTATCCTTTTGGTAAGCTGAATTCAGCTGCCCAAGCTGTGTCATTGATGGATATATTAAGTAGTACTGATCTAGGTTTTGATAATTTGATGTGTGCCATTCATTACTGGCTCCCTTTTGGACACTAAGGCATTGCCTATAACTCTTTGATCACAGGATCACAGAATGTCAGGGACTGGAAGCAACCTCAAGTGATCATCTAGTCCAATCCCCCTACCAGAGCAGGAACACCTACACCAGGTCACACGGGAAGGTGTCCAGGCAGGTTTTGTATGTCTCCAGAGAAGGAGACTCCACAACACTGGGCAAACTGTGCCAGTGTTCTCTCATCTTCACTGTGAAAAAGTTTTTTCTTATATTTATGTGGAACCTCCTGTGTTTCACCTTGCACCTCCTGCCCCTTGTTGGGGGTCACTGAGAAGAGCCTCCTGGCACTCCATCCTCCTGACACTCACCCTTTAGATATTTATAAACATTAATGAGGTCACTACTCAGTCTCCTCTTCTACAGCCTAAAGAAAACCAGCTCCTGCAGCATTTCCTGAAAAGGGATATACTCCAATCCCTTAACCATAGAATCACAGAATCATAGGATGGTTTGGGTTGGAAGGGACCTTAAAGATCGTCTATTACCTACCCCCTGCCATAGGCAGGAACATCTTCCACTAGACCGGGATGCTCAGTGCCTCATCCAGCCTGGCCTGAAACACCACCTTGCACTTGGCCTTGTTGAACTTCCTGAGGTTGGCATGGGTCCACCTCTCAGGCCTGTCCAGGTCCCTCTGTGGGACATCCCTTCCTTTTAGCATATCAACTGCACCACACAGCTTGATGTCATCTGCAGACTTCCTGAGGGTGCACTCAATCCTACTGTCCATGTCCCCAACAAAAATAGCTCTGGTCCCAGAACTGATCCTTTAATCATGTTTGTGACTCTCTCACTGTGACTCTCACTGGACTCTCCCTGTCCCTCTTCAATGGAGGGCCCTGAACTGGACACAATACTCCAGATTGTGTCTCACAAGGGCAGAGTAGAAGGGGAGAAGAACTTCTCTTGACCCTTTCTGCACCCTTTCTAATACATCCCAGGATGCCATTGACCTTCTTGGTCATTTCTGGATCATGCTCATCCTGCTGTCCACCAGGAGCCCCAGGTCCCTTTCCCCTACATGGGTCTCTAACAGGATCGTCCCCATCTTATACTGGTACATGGGCTTATTCTTACCCAGATGCAAGACTCTACACTTTTCCTTGATTGAATTGAATTTCTCCCCAACCAACTCTCCAGCCAGTCCAGATCTCACTGGAGGCAGTGCAACCTTCTGGCGTGTTGGCCTCTCCCTGTTTTGTGTCATCAGCAAACTTGCTGATAGTGCACTCTAGGCACACATCTGTGTCACTGATGGATATATTGAACACTACTGGTCCCAGTACAGATCCTTGAGGGACTCCACTAGACATGGGCTAGACTCTGTCCCATTGACCAGAACTCTCTGGCTTTTTTACTTCAGCCACTTCACAGTCCACTTCACTATCCAATCATCCAGACCACATTTGCTCAGTTTAGCCACAAGGATGCTGTGGTAGACAGTATCAAAGCTCTGCAGAAATCAAGATAGACCACATCCACTGCTTTGTCATCATCTACCCACTTGGTAATGTCTTCATAGAAGGCTATCAGTTTGGTCAAGCATGACTTCCCCTTGGTGAATCCATGTTGATGCCCTTAAGGATTGCTTAGAGTGCCTAGAGACAGCACCAAGGGTAAGTTGCTCCATCACCTTTGCAGGGATGGAAGTGAGGCTGGCAGGTCTATAGCTACCCAGGTCCTCCTTCTTGCCCTTTTTGAAGGCTGGAGTGACATTTGCTTTCCTCCAGTCCTGTTCCCCATGACTTACTAAAGATGACTGGCCTGGGAATGACTTCCAGCAGCTCCTTGAACACCCTGGGGTGCATCCCATGAGGACCCGTGCATTTGTGGATGTCCAGATTGCTTAACTTGTCCTTAATCCAGTCATCAACCAGGGAAGACTTCTCCTTTATCCTGCCTTCTTCTGGAGTCTCAGGTGTGTGATGCTCCTCAGGACAGCCTCCTTAGGGCCTTCTGTTCCCCATAAGGAAGAATCTCCAATGACTACAGCCCATCTTCTTCTCCTTATGGATGAGGTTTTTATTGCAGCAATGGACCTCCCCAACTGCAAAGTTGTTGGCAGTGAGGAATGCTCATCCCTCACATCTTCATTTTTTGGGGCTTCAACAGCAAGAACCTCATACCTGTAGTTCAGAACTGGAGGGACTGAGGTGGGCAGGGAGGGACCTTGTCACTGCCCTGACCATGAATTTCACTCCACTCATTTCTTCCTTTTAGGACTCTACCTTCTGCCTGACAAGGGAAGGATGCAGAGGCACCATGATCCCAGCTACTATTTGGCAGCAAGCAAGAAGGAAAGAGGTAACAAAGATTTTAGCAAAATTCTTTAACAAAGAATTTAACAAAAAATTTACTTTGCTAGGATTGAAATGTTTTTGAGTTTTCCATTTTGATTATTTAGTGAAGCTCTTGAGTTCTTATATGGCTTCAGAGGTTCCTAATATCTTCATAGATGATATAGACAGTGGAGTTGAGTTCACTTTGAACCAGTATGCAGATGACATCAAGCTGAGTGATATAGTCCACAAGTTGGAAGGACGGGATGTCATCCAGAGGGACCTGGACAGGCTGGAGAGGTGAGCCTGTGCAAATTTCATGAAGTTCAACAAGGACAAGTGCAGTGTCTTGTTACCAATACAGACTGGGAGTTGATGTGATAGAGAGTAGTGCTGCAAAAAAGGACTTGGAGATACTGATGGATGAAAAGCTGGACATTAACCAACAATGTGTGCCTGCAGCCCAGAAGGCCCATTATATCCTTGGATGCATCAGAAGAGCTGTGGCCAGCAGGATGAGAGATGTGATTTTGACACTTTACTCCACTCCTGTGAGACCATACCTGGGGTACTGTGTCCAGCTCTGATGTCCTTAGCACAAGAAGGATGTGGACCTGGTTGAGAGGGTCCAGAGGAGGTCACGAGGATGATTAGAGGGTTGAAGCACCTCTCCTATGAGGACAGGCTGAAAGAGCTGGGGCTGCTCAGCCTAGAGAAGACTGCGGAGAGACCTGACAGCAGCCTACCTGAAGGGGGCCTGCAGGAAAGTTGGGGTGAGACTGTTTGTCAGGGCATGTAGTGATAGGACAAGGGGCAATTGCTCTAAACTAGAGCAGGGCAGGTTTATACCAGACATTTGGAAGAGGCTCTTTGTTATGAGGGTGATGAAACACTGAAACTGGCTGCCCAGAGAGGCAGTGGAGACCTCATCTCTGGAGGCATTCTAGGCCAGGCTTGATTGGACTCAGAGCAACCTGATCTAGTGCAGGGTGTCCCTGCTCACTGCATGGTGTTGGACTAGATGACCTTTGAAGGTCTCTTCCAACCCTGTGATTCTATGATTCTAAAGTTATCAAGAATAAATACTAGTATATTATTAAGGTCCTGAGAAAAGCTGATTTATTATAATATGTTTTCACAAAGTTAGATTTAAAATCTGTATTGATCACTTAATACAGAATTGAGATCTTTGTTCTCCTTTACAAAGTAAAATTAATTTCTTCTCTCAGACGTCAACATTTTATCCAGAAGAGTCTGGTGAAAAGTTAAGACTTGTTTTTTTATTTAGAAAATTATCAAAACAAAGCAATTCAAGCATGGTTTTCATTTAAATTCTGCATTTAAATATCTTTTCAAATTTCAAAACCAGCAGTGATGACTTGTTGATTTGTGTTCTTGTTTTGAAAAAAAACCACAGCATTTTCCTTCTTTTCATCTTTTTTCTGTTTGAAAGACAGACCTGGAAGAATCTAGCAGAGTACACTTGCCAGTCACTGACCATACAGTGATATTTTAGCAGTATATGGAGACGGCGTTTGAGGTTATTTCCAGCTTTCCACTGTCGTTTATAAGCAATCAATTAAAAATATTCTCAGCTAGGACAGTATTACCACAGTAATTACTCTTACATTTAAAACTCTTATGAAAGCATGAAGCAGCAATTGGACTTACGCTGAAGTAGGAATGAGGAAAATGTGGGAAGGATATGATGGATTTAATTACAGCCTTATTTTCAGCTGGAAATGTTCACATTATGTGGACATAAGGGTTCATTCCATTGCATAGAATGGAGACGAATAATAGAGAAATTTTTGCTTGACTAGGCCACTAGAAACAAAATATTCATACATGAGGTCTGGAGAATCTCAACAAAATTTGCAGACCTTAAAAAGCCTAGAAATCTCGTTATCAGTTTGAAAGTGCAATTTTTAATCTAACTCTGACCCTTGAACAGCAACTAAAAGAAAAAACAGATCAATATTTTCTATGAACCAAGACTCCCTAGGGAATTTAGAGACAGCATATGGTCTTTGTAAGTAAGGCCAGACTACACAGAAGAGCTACAGAGCTGCTGTTTGCCATCACAGGGAGAAAATTCACACAACTAAAGCATGATTGTAGTCAGTCCTGCTTTGGTGCTTGGTAAAATGAAGATTAATTGGGAGTTATTTAAAACACTTGAGAAGACAATGTAGTCATCAGTCAAAGCCGACATAAGTTAATGAATGTAAAGTCATGCCTTAGTATCAATATCCTTAGATGACACAGTTACTATCTAGTGGATAAAGACAAGGGGGTGGGTGTAAAGGTTTTTTATTTCTGTCTTAGCAAAAATTTTTGTAGTGTCTCTCGTAGTATCCTTCTATATTAATTTTACAGTGTGCAGATGGACAAGTACACATTATGATTGGTGAACAAGTGCCTGAGGGGTTGTGTTCAATGGTGTGACACCTGGGTGGTGGCCACTCATTACTGGTGTCCCACAGGGCCCTCTGAGACATAAGACTGTAGAGCTCACAAAGCAGCAGTCATAGAAAGAGCAGGAGGCAACAGGAAAATGAAGAGCATCTGGCTGAGACATAATTGCAGTCTTAAGCAGCTTCCCAACAATGACATAAGGACGGTCTGATCCAGAGCTGCACTTGTGGCACACCAAGGCATGGACCTCAAGGTCCTTTTTTGGCCACCATTTGACACAGAAAGACAGCTGACAACTAGGGATGGTAAAAAGCATCAGCTTCTTTATTGAGCTACAATGAGGTTTATATAGCATCTTGTTAGCAGGAGTAATTTTCCTATCCTATGGCCTACAGACTAACGATACCCACTATCTACAAAAATCCCCAGTGCCCCTCATGTTTCTGTTAGGTCTTGTTCCCACTGCTCCCATAGCTTCTTTCCAACAAGTAGCATTGTATCTTTTTCCCAGGCCCAATATTCATCTGCAGAGCTTAAGAACTTTGTTTTCTGTACCCCCACTGCTTCCAGTCTATTATGCTTAGACACTGAGCAGACATAGTAATGTGTTAACAGTTCTAGGCTAGCATGGTTTCCATTTAACCAAGAAACATGCCTGCACACAGCCAGACCAGCAATGAACTCAGCAGATGCCACCTTCTCTCGGAACGTACTATGCAGAGGCAGGACAAGTGAGAATTGTCAAGGACAGGTGCCTGTGGGACAGCATCTCGGACCTCTCTTTACATGTCAAATCTAGAATTTAAATGAGGTCACGTGTGAAGCATTTTTGATATGAGAGGCAACAGCTGAAGAAGAACACCGCCACATCAATATATTCTCCAATCCTTGAATCCTTTGCCTTCCATTGCCATATAGATCAAGTCAACAGAAGCAATGCTGACTTATTTTGGCACAGTCAACACTGCAAACAGGATGGCTTGAGGGAAGACATGGTTGTTGAGAATTCCTTTCCCCCTTGTGAAATTCCATCTCCAGCACTTTCAATCAAGCAGAACAATACTTTCCTATGTGCATATTCCTTGAGTCCCCTCTTCAGTACTTTCCTTCCTATGCTGGCTTCTTCTAAGCAGAAAAGCAAGGGTACCACAAAAGAGCATTCAAATGTGAAGAGTCACACATTTACCTGCTCCAGTAACAGATCTCCAACTAATACAGGTGTTTACAAATAATCTTTTAAGTAGTGTCTTTCCTGAAGTGAAGGAAGGAAGATCATAGTACCCTCTACCTGTCTAATAGTGACTTACTGGAGCCTACATGGAACTGTGGGAGTGAATATTCATCTTTGGGCTTGGCAGCCTCTCAGTAACATCATGAAGGTTAGCTCCTGGCAGGCAGACAGCTTCTCTAGAGAAGGTGCATGGACAGCCAATGGGTGCTTTGGTGCTTCTGAATAAGGCATTTTCAATTACTGATACTTTACTTGTTCTTTTGGTGACACCAGTTCTAGTGCAGGTAGGTGGTTGGATTAATTTTGCATGGTGGGGCTTCTCCTAGGTCTTATCCTTTACTCATGTGCTTTAAATTCTCTACCTCCATATGCAGGAGAGGTTTCGGGAAGCAGGAAGATTATTCCTTCTGCTCTGAGGATTGTGAAATCTCCTTCAACTCATGAGTTACCTGTGTGAGTCAGCTTATGGTTGAATTTAGGCTTACCTTCCCTTTGTGCAGCTTTACGGTAATGACCTCAAAATATTGCAGAGCAGGAAACACAATAACAAGTAGAGACTCCAATTTCTGAGAACCTAACTGAATAATTTCAGATCACAATATTAAATTACTTGGTTTAGAGGGCATACAAAAGTGGAGCAGAATCTTCTCATCTATGATTGTATTCTAGGATTCAGAGAAAAAAAAAACCCAACCGCTGTTTTTTTGATGCATTGCAATCTCAATATCATTCATTTCTTTCAAAGCTAACTATTACCCAAACATTAACAGAACTCAAATCCTGAAGTACAGCATAATTCAATTCTGCAGTATAGTGCTGCTTAAAAGGAAAAAAAAAAAAAGCTGTACCTTTTTGTATCTGTCTCGTAACGCATTTGAGGTTCCAGAAGGCAACTCTCTTGCTTGTGTACAGCACAAGGAAAACATCTTTTTTTCCTTTTTAAGTGCAAATAGAGCTAATAAGCCAAGACATGTACTACCAGCTAAACCAACAGTAACAGATGTTACAAATCCCTTAATTATTTCCCCTTTGTGTGGTTAATTCTTCCCATGCAATCGGTCTTACACCAATCTGTCCGGACAACACAGGGAACATCAGCTCTCACTCAAGTTTTTGCTCATTGCAAATGGGTTTACATTGTCTTCATTGGCTGAAGAACATTATCAATCATAGAGTCTTCCTCTGGATGACTGGAATCAGTGTCTTTCGTTCTACAAATTAGCTGTCACATTGTTTGCACTATGGCAGTTTACATAAGGTTAAAGTATTATATACAATCTAATTGAAGTCCCTGTTTAGCTTAAGGAATGCAATAAAATTAATAGTATTTTTTAATCTACCATTTATCTACCATTACAGGGAAGACAGCAATGGAAAAAAGTTGTCTTTTTATTTGTCACTGTTGTGGGACAAGAGGTTCCTTAGCTGATAAAAGAAATAAACATAGTGTTATTTGGCCTAATTAGATACGAGGAACACATGAAACAGAATTTCAACTAGTCACAGCTCCCACCTTCCACACATTTGACACATTAAAAGCTAAGTTCCTAGGAACAAGAATGGAAAGTGGAGTGAAATTAATTAGAAGAGGTGTACATAGGCATGTCTGGAGTGTTTTCTTCTTTTTCCTAGTCACAAAGCACAGAGAAATACTGAACTGCTTCTGCATAGTTTGTATCATGTGCAGTAGGAAAGGTACAGTTCACAATAAATATCTGCATCATTCAAGTGTGGAATTACTGACATTGTCCATTGCCTTCTAACACATAATCAGGATGAAATCATCTTTTCTTGAATATGTTGAGGTATTGCTAACAGCCCAGAGGCACTGGTGACAGTTGGGGCAGATTGCTACACACTTCAACATAAACTGTCAATGTAAGATTCAAATTCACAAAGCACAAATTTAAATGCAGATGAAATATTGTGTGATGAGAGTAATTTGCCTAGAGATGCTCAATTCTGCAGTCAGATGGTGCCAAAAAACCCTTAGGGTGACTTAATTTCACTGCACACACCCATTCTGGTCTCCTAGGCAGCTCTTTTTCTTGTCCTGATTTGGCATTACAGATTTCATCCCTAATTACATTTAACACTGTGCTACTTCTGCCAAAGGACACCAGAAACTCAAATCAACTTGAGGAGAAGCCAAAGAGCAGTTTTAGGCTCCACTTTGCACACAAAGTAAGAGGAGCTGGGGAGTTATGGAGATCTTGTTCTGGGCAGTGCACAAGGTTCTGGGTACCCAAGCTTCAATAATTGCTCTCTGAGGGAGCAAAGCTTAAATAAACCAACATGAGAAGCAGCAATGACACATCTATTGCTGTTGGGTTTAAGAACTCCAATGGTCAAGGCAGCATAACATCAAAATCTAAGCAGTCTAGAACCTATGATGGTTTAAAAGAATCAGAGAGGAAAGACAGGAGGGGAAAGAAAAGGTTCCCAAGATAAACAGAAAAGCCATCTTTTGTATTCCTAGAGCACTGGCTTCAAACACCCCAAGGGACATGGCCACTTTTGCTCTCTGACAGAGGACTGTTTGATACTCCTCTCTATGCAGGGAAAGGGAATTCTGTTGCTGCCAAAGGATGCTATGCCCTCCTTCTCCCTAGTTCTTCAAGTGATGCTGCCTAAGCTGTGGAACAAATTTTACAGGTGAACTTTTGTGCTGCCAGTCACTGAGAGGTTGAACTCACCTCTGCATTGAGATAACCAACTGTAATGGCTAACTGGGGACAACAGTATCACAGGAAGAGGGGAGGTAAACATGCAAGATATTTTTATTAATAATAATTTACATTTTTGTTCTGTCATAGAGACTTGAAGAGCTAGTTTCAAACTAAGCCGGCAAATACTTCTGTCAGAAGATAATTAGGAGGGACTCCTTTCTAATTATTCTACAGTTCTTATCTTACTCTTATATTAAGTATCCTATGACTTCTTTCTCTTTCATGAAAAACTGCATGTAAAATGACAGGTATGACACTTAACAAGAGGGTGTCATCAGTGGGATAGGATACAGTCACAGGGATTAAAAGATCTCTTTCTTGACCAGTCATGAATTTGCACCTT
This sequence comes from Turnix velox, assembly GCA_013400935.1. Lineage (NCBI taxonomy): Eukaryota > Metazoa > Chordata > Aves > Charadriiformes > Turnicidae > Turnix > Turnix velox. The sequence goes on along the minus strand of VZTY01012185.1, from coordinate 1,247 downwards.
GACTGCAGTCCGCACAAGTATTCTGTTGAGTTTCATTTAACCTCTCCATAATAAAGGAAATTGCAGGTACAGCTCACTGCATGGTGAAGTTAATCTGCTTAATATTTGTAAAGTTGAGAAGGCAGAAGACAATATTAAACTGCAGGGTATATATTTTGTGAATTAATTCAGTAGTTCTACTATAAATCTGTCCTACTCAATGACTTTCTGTGCTTAAGCAGTGTTGCTAGCAACCTGCATTTCACCAAAATATGACCAGATCTTTCCATTACATCATTGCCAAGAAGAGACAAAATATACATTTATTCCAGAAAATGGATATAGGAAGAAAATAACAAATTAAAACATTGACTGTGTACAAACAAGGATTTTAAAACTGAAGTATTGCTTCTTTCAGTGTAGCATTTGTAGCTGCATAACCTTGGATCTAAATCTGAGCATAGCAACAGAAGTTAATTTGACAGTCAGCTATAGTTACTCACGTTCTGTACTAATAGCTTTTTGAAACATAATGTCTTTCTTTTACCACTCATCTGGTATAGAGGCTGCTTTTATAGGAGAAAATGTAGGGGTTGATTCTTATTGCCCTTGGACAGCAAGGAAAGAAAGTTCTTGAGCACGGATAGTTTTATGGGAAAAGAGGAGTGAAGGAGAAACAATCCTTCATTCTTTTCAACTTACTGCACTTACTGGTGTGTCATTTGACCTCACTGGTAAGTCGTCTGTGCAAAGCGGATGAAGATAGCTGTCCTCATTGCTGGCTCACTGCCCCCATGCTATGCTGTGTTGCACTGTCATGGTCACCTGGAGGTCTGAGTACCTCTCTTATTGTGTACGTGCAAAGCAGCTAAGAAGAGCAATCAGTTGCTCTGAATTCACTAGACTGCCATCCTCATCTCAGATGGAAAATTTTCAAGGGTGTGCATTGAGGAGGATGCTGTATCACAGCCCCAGTTGGCACAGGAGAGGGTTGCAGTCACAGTGCAGAGCATACAAGCATGGGAAGAACCTGCAGAACAAGTGGCTGCTCAGACTTTGTCTTCCCCCACTTCCCTACTCCACTCCCCGTGGATGTGTTGCTGATGCTTCCTGAATGAGGGCAGCAAAGAAAATGGGCATATTTGGCATAAAGTGCATCCTTTACTCCTGCCTCACTGCCAGTGCACAGGGGCTGAGCAACAGATCTTGCCCCCTAGTATTCACATTGCCTTCCTGTGGATAGGTAGCACCACAGAATCACAGAATCA
>VZTY01012184.1:0-28027 GCA_013400935.1 Turnix velox | reverse complement strand
TGCTGGTCACACTCCTCTTGATGCAACCCAGGATTTGGCTGGCCTTCTTGGCTGTGAGTGCACACTGTTGGCTCATGTTGAGTTTGTCATCAACTGACACACCCAAGTCTTTCTCTTCGGAGCTGCACTCAAGCCACTCTCCACCCAGCCTGTATCTGTGCTTGGGATTGCTTCGACCCAGGTGCAGGACCTTGCACTTGGCCTTGTTGAACTTCATGAGGTTGGCATGGGCCCACCTCTCAAGCCTGTCAAGGTCCCTCTGGATGGCATCCCTTCCTTCAGGTGTATCAACTGCACCACACAGAACCACAGTTTATATTAAAGCAATAAAGTCTGGAAGTTGTGTTTCTCCCACATGTAAATATATTCCTCTCATAAGTGAAGGACAACTCATACTGATTAAGCATCTACAGGAAAGGTTGAAGAAGACAGATCTCACTTTCACTTTCAAGTGTACCACATAGAATTAATTCAAAGCTGGCAAGTAAGTCTGACAAGCATAAAAAATAATATTCTTCTAGGGCAATAGATTTCCATTAACAGGAATGGGCATTGTATCAGTTTCCTAAATAAAACCATTATTCTTATAGTTGCAACTAAATGAAATGCATGCAATTCAACTCATTCACTACTGCACTTAATAATGCTTTAAAAACACAATAAATTAATCAAAATGCTAACAGGTCAGTTATTTCCTTCACTGCAAATCTAAGTAGTAAACACTTGCTCTGTTGCTGAGAATATTTAAGGAAATGTAAAGCTTGAATGTAAAGTAACAAAAGGGATTTTACCACCTACAGCTTGAAAACTCCAGTGGACAGGAGTGTTCATCCATTGGAAAGTTATGAAGTTGGAGGTAACATTCAGCATTAATTGTCAGCCTGATAAGTAAAGGAAGGGGAGGAAGGAGGAAATAAGATTAGAGTCAAATATCTAGACACTTCAGACTTCATAGTTAAGAACATACTCAGAAATCAGTTTTACCAATTAATGCATGTTACACACGGCCAACTGTGTCTGCAAAAAATATTCAGCATCATCTCCAAAGAACCCTGAACATAAGCACCCTGAACACCTGCATTGTTCAGGATGACATTTTGAGCCTCTTCAAAAATAGAATTTATTGGGGGAGATAGCTTAGCCCAAGTTCAAGCTGTATCCTCACCTACAAGTGTCTGCATCTTACAGTGCTATTTTATTACTCATTGCACTTTATAACTCCTACTCTAGCACAATAATTCTAACCCCTTGTTCTGGGACTAGATTTTGTGACTGTTTCTCTGTGTTACTTAGACCCTGTTTAAAAAGAAGTTATATATTGACACTGAACAGATGTTGGAAGGGTAAAGTCCAGGTATGACTCTAGAAATGTTAGCTACTAAAAGAAAAAAATTTAACATGACAAAAGAGGCTTTTTTTATAAACACCGGCATAATGAACCACTTAAAAGGTCCATGTCTGAATTATTTGTATGCTCTCAAATGAAGCATTCTAAGAAAAAAAATTAAGAGAATACATTTGAAGCATTTGAATTCTTATTTCTGATGCAGAACACTTTCTTAAATTGTTCAAAAAACGCAACTACCCTGTCCATAAAAAGCAGCATGAAGACTGAAAATAAAATAATTAGAGGGGATCACTTTTTATTATTTTAAACCCTTACCAATAGAATCAGATCACAGCATCTGCATAGACTGCTTTTTATCAGCTCCTTTTTTATTGCAAGGTTTTTTAGGCATATTTAAAAAGTAAAATTGAGATATGGCACTAAAACTTTTAAGAAGCATTTGAAAAGTGATTCAAAGATCAGTGCAGATAGCACAGATGTAGATGGAAAGCTTAAAACCAGGACAAGCATCTCCCATTTGCCAAGAATTCCAACCACATTTATTGTTGTGCAATTTGAATTAACAGATTTGTTAATTTTAATAGCTGGCAAGTGTAAAAATTTAAGCAGTATGTGCTGGACTAAGGCCTCAGGCTTAATCAAACTTATGATTTTTCTTATCTGAGGCATTTTGTATTTTACTTACAAAATGCGGTTTTCTGGATATCAGATACTGAAATATTTTGTACAGAAAATCCAGAAAAAAACTTGTGACTAGATTTGCAATATGTTAGTGACAGACCATAGTGGTGGTATGTGCTAGAACATATTTTTTTTAATTTTGCCTGTAGCTAAATGATTAAAACTTGCTACTCCCTTCAGTTGTGTTTACCCAATTTTATAGGACACATATTTCAACACTATTAGCATCATGTTTTTTTATTATAACTTTTTTTTTCATTATAAAATTCCTTACAAATTTCTGTGGTATTAAAAAAAAAGGATTTGATGCATATTCATTATATTTATATTTCTGTTCACAACAGGTTGGGGTTTTTTTTTCAAATAAAGACCCACCTTAGAGTGTATAATACTCTTCCATCACTCCAGATTCGAAGCAAACGATTTGGAGTCGTAATCCAGTGAGCATCAGATTTCCTTGAGTTGCGGAAGAAAGTGTCTGGAATCCAAATTTTTCCAACCATATTGCTATTAAGCATGAGCACCTTCATTGAGCTGTTGAATTTTAGACGACTGTCATACCAAGTCTGGGCAAAAATTATATCTATAGTGTATTCCTAAAAGCAGAGAAATAATCATATCTATGTAAAGGCTTACCAGAGTCTGCAAGCAAACTATTTTTAATTAATACATAAATTCAGGGCAGATTCTTCTGTTCTCTTTCGTAATACCATTTGCATAGCACACAACAGCCTGTAAGCCCAAATGGAGAAATTACAGGCTGATAAAAGATCCATACAGCCTTCTGTCCCTGTCTCCTCTCCTCTGACACATATTGATTAGTTAAGGAAAATGAGACATGATGGGACACTGCTGCAGCTTGGCGGTACCCACACAATGCCAGCTAGACAGAAATCTAAGGGCAACCTTAATACTTCATAGATAGACTATGTTAAAGTAGAGATTCTACATCTCTTAAGAAGGAAACCAAATAAACTTTATCTACTTTTCCCCCCAGACCTTAAAATATGCAATTTAAAACCCTTTAAGAAATTTCAGATTTTGAAAAATTCATGATTATGCACGAAGTAAACATCACAGTTTGCAGCACTGTTACCATCTGCCTCATATCTACCTACATACACACTAAAGTATACATAACCATCATTGGGAAGAAAATTTCCATGAAGCAATCCCACTTCACTTATGAGAGCCTCAAGAAAGCTCCTTTTGTGGTACAAAGTCAAATTCCTCATCAGACTTAAAGGAAGTGAAAAATAAAAGTCAATAAGAAAATCCCACAGCTTTTTAATGAGACACTTCTTGACACAGTAAAACTTAAGAGATTAAAAAATACAGATGTAATGAAATTGCTTTTCAAAGAACACAGACACTTGTTCCTGCACTCCAGGGAGAGGAACAAAGCAGCAGCCTCTTCTCTGATATATTTGTGTCAGCTCCAGTCCACAACTCCATCCTTAAGGGCAACAGTCTTGTTGATGGCAGATGTCATCTTCCCTACATGCCTGCCCCATGAGGGTTCCAATGAGCAACTCAGCAGTTCCTCTGCAAAGAAGAGCTGAAGGCCAGACTCAGACACAGAGTGTTGTCTCTTCAGCTCCCAGTTACAGGATGAGTGGAAAAGGGGAAGAGAGCAGACAAGAGTGGTTCAAACTAGATTTATTTGGTCAATCAAAATGTACAGTGCTGGTAGTAATTCTATTCTGAAATATAGTAAGTGGAAGGCACTGCTAATTTGAGTGTGGGGGTCTGTTCATTTTACTTTTAAATAATCATAGCAGCCAAATGTATGAGTTAAACTCCTCACTCATTTATGCAAGACACCACCCATCTCCCAGGAATGTTAGGGAAATCTACCACTTCAACCTTGAGAAGTGCCAAAGCAGATAACTCCAGGACTACATAAAGCCGTCTCAATTTTCCCACCCCTCCAGAAGAACAGGTTCAGGAAATAGATATGTAAGAGGGAGGCTTGCTCTTGCTCTTTGATGCATGGTAGATGAATTAGCATCTGGACTGTGCTAACTCACTGAATCCCAAAGGTTATAAACAACCATTGTCTGAGACAAACAGTAGAGGACCAAAGGGAACAAAAAAGGAATAAAAAATTGCATTTTAGAGATGACTTTGCTCTAAACCTCTCCTTATTCCTTGAGAGGCACTGCCATCAGAGCAAGATTCTGCAGGTCAAAATAAGTCCTTAATTAATTTATTTCTGTAAACAACATTAAAGACACCTGTGAGAACTCAGGGCCTGTTTAACCTTAAAATTCAATTTCCATGCTCCTCTACAGTGGTTAAAACTGAAAAGGAAACTTGTCTCACCATGGTGTAAATGAGAGCCTGAGGCAGTGCACAGGAAAAGTGCTTTAATGGGCTTAAATGGAACAGAATGAACAAAGATTTATGTGTTGCCTTTACAGTACAAATAGGAGAGAAAAAAGGACTGTGAGGGAAATCAACGGACACGACCCAATGTATGAAAAGAGCAGACTGTCTGAGTTTGAAAGTGCTACTCCAAGCAGACACTTCACATTAGCATTGCATTGTCTGAGAAAAAGAAATCCATCAAAGTGTTATTAGAGTCAAACCCACTCAAAGCAAGAAAACTCAGGTCCTCATAGAATACCAAGCCTAACAAATTATGATAAAAAGGGAAGAGGAGCTCAAAGATTATTTTGAACACACAAAGCAAAAGAACAGCCTCAGTGGACCCAGATGCTTGTGTTCTCTCACCTTCCAGTATTAAATATTTTTATCATACCCGTTTATTATAGTTGTTGTTTAAAGGACTTTCTGGGGAAAAAAAGAACTTTGGCAAAATCCTTTATCATCCTTTTATGACTGCTCAAAAAGAATCTAGCGCATAATAACTTAATATCATAAAATTAGTTGATTGCTTATATATTTACTTTCTTTCACGCAACGTCCAAGCACTACATGTACTCCCTTTGAAGGGAGTTAAATGTATATTAGCCCCCTTTCTAAACACAAGTTTCCCCACAGAGGAGGCTAGGAGGCACAGGACCAACTAGGTCTCAATCAGTCACCAAGAACAAGAAAACATACAGGATTAACTAAGAGTAATAAACCAAAAGGGAAACTATGCTATGAAGAAAGCTTGATTCTTCCTGAAAATCTAGCTTTGAAATGAGCCTGAATTTTTCAGATTTTATGGATTCAGACACTAGATTCCCTTCAATCTGCTTCAATTTCCTGAAAAATTTCTATTTAAGTCCCTAAAATTTCACTGTACTGTCTTTTCTGTGAGTAGTTAGTTTCCAAAACTAAATAAATAAAAGCCCTATTTTTGTTAAGACACATATGGGCAAGCACAACAGCAGCCAGATTTACACAAGATTCTTCTTGACAAATCTTCCTGAGCTTTGTCGTCCTTTTCTTACAAAAAAAAATTAAAATTCAATTTTTCACTACTTTTGTTAGTCTCTCATAAAACTCACCATTCCATGCTGCTGTTCTCATGTAACCATGAAATTTTTTTTACTGCCTCTTTCAAATGAAACTAATGATAAAATAGAATAAAATGGAATCCATCTATGGCTCCATTAGTCACAGCCATAGCAAAATGCATACTTATTCACATTTATTTTTTATAACCATGGCACACATTAGCTCACATTTGGCATTTCATTAGATGACTGAACTCTTTTGCACAGCTGGCATAAGAGCCCACCTGCCTAATTATTTACAGATAACTGCAATCTTCCTCCACCTCTTCTCTAAAAGATCAGAACTCCAAAGGCTGGGAATGTAGCAACTATTCAGAGATTATCATTAAAGGCACTGAACAAACTGTGCATATTGACGAGCAGGTGTATAGTCTGAGAGAAAATCATTTAATAAATAAATTACTTCAAATAAAGTAGAAACAACTACTGTACTGGATTAAATGGAATTCTCAACATCAGTTTCATCATCAAACACAGTTCAATTATAGTCAGATGTGAAAGTGGGCCTGTGGATTGCTTTTTTCATTGGAAAGTTCTGAAAAAAGGGAAGCAGATACCATCCTACATGATAGTTTCTCAGTGCAAACCATATCACACAAATAATGATGGAAAAAAAAACCCTCTCAGAGTAGAAAAAAATCCATTTGTCTTGGATATTTTGCCTTTCAGTCTCACAACTGATTTGATATTCCACAGTAAAAAGTGATGAGAAGTCATGCAGTGGGTATCTAAATTGTCAGCTGGATTATGTTAACTACAGCACATTTGGTTAAGAACAGAAAATAGTGGCCTAGTTTTCTGAGGCCAAGCACAACGGCAATCAAAAGACTCAAAACCAAACTCAGAAACTCTATTGCTGAACTGGAGACCTTCAAAACAGTTCATTACCACTGAATTCCAGAGGAGAAAAAAAGGGATTAAACATACTCCTGTCCTTTCACCTTTACTTTCTTTCACGGGAGGTGTCCCTGCCCATGGCAGGGATGTTGAAAGTAGTTTATCTTTAAAGGTCCATTCCAACCCAAACCATTCTATGGCTGTAAAATCTTTGGTCAGAAACCTACCTCAGCTTTTCTCACAGATTGAAAATTTTACCTGAAGGGTACCTGGAGTTTTCTGGATTTAAAAAGTTATGTAAGAAGACTTTTTCATAAAAAGGCCCTGAACTAAGTTTAATTACTAAGTGTGACATAACCATCTGATTAGATGATTTAAGTTTTAAACAATTTCCCCTATATTTCTTCATTCTACCTATTTTTCTAATTTCTTAAACTGCAACTTTCATGAAGTAGGTGAGGAATTCTTCAGAAAAAAAAAATTATGAAGGGGAAACTACTGAAAATACAGTACCTGCAGGGTGCTACATATTTCAGCATTAAAAGATGTGATTTAAAACTAAAGATTCAGATTATTATGTTAAGAGGTCTAAAAAAAATTTAATGATACACAGGACTGAAAACTACATCCCTCCTTAAGAGGTAAGCACCCTACATGTTTCAGTACTAAGAGATGTTTTAAATTACAGTTTCAGTCTATTATGCTCATTAAGAGGTCTAAACAACAAAGAATTTAATACACATTACTGGAAACCACATCTCTTCTTAAGAAGTACTGAAACATGTAGGGTGGTTACCAAGAAATTACAGATTCAATCCATTATGCTGATTAAGAGATCTAAACAACAGAGAAATTCATACACAAAACTGGAAACAACATGTTTCTTAAGAGGTAACCTTTACCTTTCCCTCACCCAAATATCTCTGGACATCATAAGGGGCTATTAATTAATTTACTAAAATGTTTAACCTATCTCTGATGGACTACTAAAAAAAAAATGTTTTGTTCACTAGAGCAATCTAAATCCAGTGACCTGGGGTGAGATCTAAAAAATGTAAAAAACTATAATGATTGACATGCACCTGTAGGATTACATTAATGATATGGCAGCTGTGGAAGAAGTGTGGGCTGTGGGAAATTAAGTGTAAAGCATCTGCTTCCAGAGTCTTTTAACCAGTGAGATTGTTGTAACTGTACAGATGATCATGCTGGAAGATGCTATAAGAACATATGTATGGGGTAAAGTACAGCAAATCACAGCTACAGAAGGTGAGGGAGTACAGTGAGACACAGTGTACACAGAAAATAAATATCTGTTGTCACATCATAATTTGGCATCTGTGCTTATCCAGCCCTTATTTCAAACATGCAAAGTGACAGATGCAAACAACAGTGTGAATAAAAGGCAAGATTTATTTCAATGCTTTGTAGATTAGAAACTGCAATTGAAATCTTGCCAATAGCCAAAAGATTAGCTAGAAAACTAAGGAGCTTCAGCTTTCATTTGATCAGCTTAGACTTTGGGCATTTGTAGAGAGCATAAAGAGAGAAAGTAGATTATATATATAATCTATATAAACTCCCACACTGAAAATTATACAAAAAGTTCTGGTTTGCTTTTCAATGAAACATGAACGTTTCAGTAATTGACACTCAAAAAAATCCAAAACATTAAGTTATAAAAAGGACTAGAGGAGAAAACTAAGAACAAAAGAAAAAAATTCCCCATATATATATATATGTTGTAAATCCCAGAGTGAGTTCTCATATAGATTAAGAGTTCAGCTTCAAGGACATCAATAATGATTTATCAACTCCATTAACAGTTCTTTCTAAATTCTGCAGCTGCATCCACTACAGATATCCAAGCAGACAAAATCAGCACCACAAACAGCTTAAGTAACAAAGCTGCACACTATTCAAACACACATGCCTTTTATAAATAAGTATCAAACTTAATAAGTTCACCTTTCATTATGGTATAACTGCTTTTAAAGCAAGATTATTGCTTTGTTTCCATCATTGTTTTCCCTGTCATTCTCCAAAATTCCAACACTAATAGCAAAGAGACTTATCTGGGTTTGTTTTATACCCTGCAACACCTGTAAGATACATGATTCTGCATGAAATACAGCATTCTGATCAGTTTAGAGTTCTGGGTGATAAAGGAACTCTGAATATCTGCTACACTAAAGATACGATATACACATGCACAACTGTTAAGAACTGCCTCTGTTTACTTACTGCTCCCAAGGACATAAACCTTTGTGTTGATAACCCTCTACAATAGAGACACTACTGTTACTCAAAAAGGTGAGATCACATGCCACACCTAAAGTATACTAGAGAATGAGAAACTTCAAATAGTCCAGAACGAAGTGGTTAAGATGTACATTCCCTGTGGTGATAACTACTCAGAATGTATGACACTTGATGAGAATTAAAATCATACAACAGATTGAAAATAATGAAGCACAGAGCAGTTTGAACTGGAAAGGATATTAAAGATCCTTTCAATCCCCCTACCATGGACAGGGACATCCCTCAATATATCAGGTTGATCAAAACACCATGCAACCTGGCCTTGAACACTTCCAAGGATGGGGCATGCACTACATTTTTGGGCGACCTGTTCCAACGTCTCATCACCCTTACAGTAACAAGTTTCTTCCTGATATCTAATCTAAATCTGCCCTTCCCAGTTTGAAGCCATTACCCCTCACCCTATCATTATTTCTCCTTGTAAAAAGTACCTCTCCATCTTTGAATGACAAGATCACAGGATTGGAAGCTACACTCACTTAATTATAAAAAGCACACTGCATTATTTAATAGCTATTTTGACAGTGTCATCTGCCCTGTTAACAAGAGAGTAGGGCAACATTCTTTCAAGGAGTGGTATGGTAAACAGCTTGGAGTAGCTGTTGGAGTAAAGAGCACCCAGATGATCTTCCTGTCTCATAGCATGCACTGACAGGAGAAAAAGCCTGTTCCTGTAGCTGCCCAACTTTTAACAGAGGATAAGGTTTTGTAGTGTCAGCACAGATCTCAGCATCAGCCATAGCAGGGACTGGTGAACAACAGCAGCTTTCCTCCAGAGAACAGCACCAAAGGAAGTGATGATGACCTGTACGTGAGCCACAAGCAAGTACCCTTTCTATTGCATAAAGCTATTTATGCAACAATCAAAGCACATCCCCTGCCTTTCCTCCCTGAAAGCCAGTTCAAATCTGGGCCAACAAAATTACTCTCACAACTGGAATGAAGCATCACAGATTTCCATATACACAGACAGATTAGGAATTAATAACAAAGAACAGGTATGTAACATTCTTCAAATTGTTTGTCATCTATTTGACACAGAGATAAGAGGTACAAAACAAAGAATTAAACATTGCTTGTCTGACTCAGCTGCAGACATTGGGATGACAACTACAAGCAGCAGCAGACAGAAAGCACTCTTTGGGTTTGCTTTGGTCAACATCTTCACCTTCCCAGTGAATTGCTACAAAGTATTTATATTAGCCTTAATCTTTGTTTAAATCATCTCAGCTGAACTGTTTAGGCACTTACTACAGGATACACATCCTCTGCAAGGAGCTTACAGTTTGTTTGAAAAAGACAGTTTGTTTTAAAAAAACAGATTTGTCAAGACAACAGAGATGTAAGTGACAGAAAACAGAGAACCCAATACCAGTGAGGAGTAGAGGCAGTAATTTTAGCACAATTAAGGCTTGTTTGTGATATCTTATAGCCTCTAAAGAAAGGTGGAGGGGGAAAAAAAGGAAAGTAAGTTTAAACAGGAACATGATGAGAAACACTTAAGTGACTTTGCAGGCATTCACAGAAAATTTCTTTCAAACAAAGTGCAGGTTGGGAGAAAGTGGTATGCGAAGTTGGAAGGATGGGAGCAGAACAAGCGAGATCTGAGGTAGGAAATAGCCACTTGGGGAAAAAAATCAACAGCTAAAAATGTCTAGGGATATGCTTTGAATTGTCTTGAAAGTGGAAAGAAATTCTTTATAGGTGAGGAGCACCAGAAAAGGAGACAGAGGAAGAACCTGAGCAAGCAAATAATCAGTAGAAACAGTAAAAAATTCTCTAAGACTTCTAGAGATGAATCTCAAAAAGTCTCTAGGAATGAAAATGCTGAAAAGGTTACAAGAACATGGTTACACAACAATGGGAATCTGGCCAAGACTCTCTATGTGATGGATTAAAAAATTAAATAAAAATAAATCCCCTTAAAGTTGCTTTGCAAACAGGATTTGCAAGACACCAAGCCTACTCCTGGTTCCAAGATCCTCCAAATCACAGAAAATTTAGTATTACAGATCCCAATGACATAAAGACTAGTGATTATTCACAGCAACTGAAAGCATGCAGGGGGTAAAAAGTGGGAAGATTTAAAACTGTGATTTAGCTTTATTGAGTTAACTAGATATCTGTGAACAGATGAGGGACACAATGCAACAATACAGATTGAATAAGAGAGAATAGCAGGCAACTGTAACAATAAGGTTTCTGAAGTTGTGCATGAAACGACCAAGAAGTAGTTGAGAGCAGAAAAGAAGGTGCCCACAGAAGACATCCTGTGTGTAAGTACTAAAGGAACATCTTTAAGCACATTCTTATTAACACATAAATAAAATAAGTTCTGGGAAAACAAAAAAAAATAAGGCATTTGCTCATAACACACTACCAGGCTGATCAGAAAGACAAAGGAATAAGCTTTTCATAATTTCTAGCCTTAATCACGTTCACAGCTCAGAACTTCTGCTACTGGCCTGATGCAGCTACAGAATGCTAACATCCGACATCTCAGATACCTCAAGGGCAGTTTGGTTTTTTTGCTCTGGATGTGGTTAGTAAGAATTTGAGATTATATAAACCAGATTTCCAGCAAGCACTCTACTGATGCCCAGGAAGTTAAGTCAAGGATATTTTTTTCTTTTCATTATTTATATTAGAACAATGCCAACTATGGTCTGAGTGATACAGTGGTACTATACAAAAGTCAGCATTTCCTAAAGCATGAACCACAAAATTTAAGAGTGAACCACAGAACAAGAAGACCACACTCCTAGACTAGAATTGCTAAACAGCACCGACAAATATGGACACATTTTACAGCAAAGAATGTAGATTTTTATAACACATATCTTATGCACAACCTCATCTACCTATACTGACTCCATATTAATTAAGGAGCCACCAGTAAAGAGGCTAGGACAAGTACTGAATACTGTTTAAAAGTGGGCACTGAAAAGATGCTTGTACTCTGGTTTGACTTCAGAAAGCTACCACAGTATTTGTCACACAGCTGCCTTTTCCCTCTTCCTTTGCCATTTCCTTCAAAACAATCATAGATATTGGGAGTGACGCAGGAACTACTATGCTGAGCCAGAATTAGCAGAATATTGCCTGTACTTGGCTAATTCCCCTGAAACCAAACAAGGCAAGCTTAGAACTACCTTGCAGTATCAGCAGGGAAACTAGCTGCCTGCAAGAGCCTGACTAATCAATTTAAACTAATTTTTTTTCAGAATAAACATGAGAAAATTCATGAAATTGTATTTGTAAAGTGTTACTCAAATTCCTAAGGCTGTGAGAATAAGAAATACTAAACAGCCACGTGGGTTTTGATGCTTAAATATATTTCATACAAAAGAAAAAACAATACTCAAGCTTTCTGAAAGAACATTTGATCAGCTGTTATCGTAAGTGAATTCTCAAACACTCATCTAAGTAACAGTCAATTAACTCTGATCCCTTGCAGTGCTGACAGGCACCAAAATTACTGGAATCTATCTTTTCTAATCAAAATAAAAGAGTAATTTGGGGAAAAAGAACAAAAAAACAATCAACCTATTAGTCTAATATAAAGAAGATGCTGTACAGTAAGAAACAGGTAACATTTAAAGAATGCCGGTACTTTTGTTCAGATTTATGAACAAATATTCCTGCCATTTTGAAGGGAATTGAACCAGTCCGCATAAAATACATACACCCTACTCTCTGAAATCTTGTACAGCTTTCACACTGAACCCACATCACTATCAGGCATGGGCAGCTGTGCATCCTATAAGCTCAGTCATCATAAAGTTCATAGTGACAATATTTCTCCTCAAAACGGTCATCTCCCAACATGAAATCTGCCCCAACCTCCAGGAAAAGCTTCAAATGCAGTTCACAAACCATGACAACTCCTATCTCACAGTTTTCACTTAGTCGCAAGAGATTATGATGCACTGCAGCTTTTCTTGTGTTTTATTTGATTACACTTCTTGTGTGGAACTATGTTCACTCATACACAGAGAATGAGTTTGTTTTCTCCTCTTTCATCTCCTTTGGATTTTTTTCCCTGTTTTTTCAGTTAAATTACACAGTCTGTAAACTGTACATGTTAACTGAAATACATGCCTAGATATCTGCAGGGCCTTGCTAACTCCAGCATTCATCTCTGTCTCTTTTAAAGCCTCATCCATCCTTTATGCTAGTTACTATTCATTCAGTAACTAAACACTTCATATTATTAAAAACCACCAATTTACAGAATATTGCATACAAAGAGGTTGCATCAGAATACTGGATCTCAGAGTAGCTTCAGTTAATGTATCTTTGGGTCCTATGTATCTTATATTCTAGTATAATTAATGTAAATTACCTGGCACTGTAAGGGGTACAAAACCTTCAATACACATTTAGTAACTAGGAGGACAAGTGCAGTGACACACCTGATCACAAAGTATCCTCCACAAGTACAATAATAGTGAACAATCTGTATTAGGATACTGATCACATTGACACTTGAATTCCTAAAAAAAAAAATCAGAAAAATTGCTGCTGGTTACTGCAATTTGAGAATGAAGTGGAATTTAGAAGCCAATGGATGTTTTAAATTCACCATCAGCACATTCCATACAAAGCTATAAATGGTATAATATAACAGGAAAGCGTTGTATCCTAACAGTGCCATGCAGTCTGTGTACCAAAGCAGCACATTGTGTATTCAGTGAGTATCTGATTTGCACAGCAGTTTATCTTTCTTGTTAAAAATAAGAGTGCCAGGTTTCATAGTATGGCCTTCAGCTTCCAGCTAGTGTATCTTTCAATGGATAACCAGCAAAGATCATGCAAGAAAATCTAAATCAGTCCTAGAGAGGCAGAAGCATTATGGGATATAGAAACTCAACTGCTTCAGTGAAGTGCAGTCCTAGAAATTTATCCTGAAATTTTCAGGCTGGAACTTCTAATCTCAAGTTCCATTAATAAATACAAAAGCTGAGCAGACAGCATGATCCACATCCCACAGCAAGGGAGTTCAAAACCATGTGGTTTTCAAACACACTGCAATGATAATGATAGCATAAAGATTCAGAATTTTAAATCACGTTAAAAGGAAGGAAAATAATTTTAAAACATAATTTTTTGTCTGTAAACATGTAGCTTTCATATTTATATATGTGTTCACTGTGTCACGGACAGGCAGGCAGAACGTTTTCTTTTGGCCAGTTTTTAATCTGTCAGTCTTGATGTTTGTGCATCTCTATAGAAATGATCTGCCTCTTTGTAACACTTCCCCCTTTTCTGTTAATTGATTATTTCTCCACTGCTTACTCTATGAAACTCAATTAACAGGACATTAGGACAGTGAAATTATAAACTCCTCTCTTTGTTCCTCAATTTTGACACAATGATGCAACATGGCCTCTTACTTAAGGAACTACTTCTGTGTTCTTTCTTCAAAAATTTCTCTCCTTTGGGCCAGAAGTCTTTCATTGTCAGCAGAGTTTTGATCAAACAGAAATTACAAGATGAGATATTCTTAGTTAAAGAAAGGCTGACATGCTTCTCCCACTTTACTGAACTGCACACCTGTGTGGTCTTGTCAAACCACAGAAGCTATGGCACTAGTATGGTTGTCCGCTGAGCACAAAATACTTTGTATTTATAATCACATAGGGTTTGGGGCAGAGAAAGCTAATAAGGCCTACAGGCAACATGGATCAACATGATTTTCTAAACAGGGGTTATATATCAGTCTTTGGTAGTTGTATTACCACAACTTAGTTTAGAAGGAAAGAGAAAGGTAGTAAAAGTCTAGAACATCTACATTAAGCACTCACTGAATGAGGTTCCATGTAGAAGTAAACTAGGCTCTAAATATTCATCACACATCTAAACCCTCCTGAGAAATCCCTCGACCATACATTGAATTACAAGTCTTTGGCCATAAAAATGACCTTAGCTGCATTTTACAAAATCATTGCACACTGCATAGAACAAGTTGCTCTGGAAGATACTCAGAAGTCTTTAGTCTTAATGAGCATTGGAAGCCTAAATACTGCATTGATCCAGATGCTTTTTAAAATTATTTACTCAGGTCGCAGATACCCAAAGAGATGCTGCAGAAAAACATCTCTTAAGCTTGAGATATCCACACCATCTAGAATGTTGTGCAGTTCCTTGCTAAACAGCAAAAGCCAAAGCACAACAGCCTTGAAAGGTAATTGTAATGAATACCATGCATACACTTAAATCATCCCCTCTATGGAAGTGAAAATCTGACAGCAAAAGGAACAGAATGAATTGTAAAACTAAATCTCTTTCCTCTCATCATATGTGTCCTCTGAAGCTTTTAGACAAACATACAAACTTGATATGCTACTTCAACAGATAAAAATCAAAATCATGCTTTATTGTCTACAAACTAAATAGTTAGAGGACATAATTTTCCAGAGTGAATTAACGTCTCTGGCAAATAAGTAAACCAGTGGGGAACTGCAGATAAGTTTTTTCACATTAAATGATCAAATGAAGGGCTAAGGAAAGCTCTTAAAATGGAAGGAATTTTTTGATTATTAGTTAACAATATCAAATAATATTGACTCCAGGGAAAGGACCTTTCTAATGAAACCAACAGCTCACACAAAAATAGCTTACAGGCTCAAATCTGTAATTTTTGTTAACAAGAATGTTCTTTCCCTGATTAAAACAATTTTTTGGAAATCCTAATCAAATTTTTTGCATACAGGTTTATTTATTTTCACTAGCATTAGTATCAATATTAGACACATAATCCAGGCTCCCAATGTCCAATCCAAATGAAACTGCTCTTTTATCAAGGCCATAAGTGCCCCTAGACTATGGTTTAAATTACGTAGTCTATCCATTTTTTAATAACATGTCAGAAATATATACAAAACCAGATCAAGTTCCTAGAAAGAGTCTGGAGAGACTGGATTCAGTGACAAAAGTGGAACATACTGACTAGCATCAAAAAAGCAGATGAGCTGACAGGGTCCTCCTCAGACATCAGTCATTGGAGAAAGACAGTTGTTGAAGAAGTGTTCTCAGAGAAGTACTCTTGGAGAAGAACCAACTGGAGACCAAACCTGACCCTTTCATCCTTCAGCTTTTATACTGAGCATAGCAGATGGCATGGAACAACCCATTGGTCAGTTTGATTCACCTGTCTTTTCCTCAGGTGCAACCCCTCCAACAAACCAGTCAGCAGACCCCAGCTGACATTGGAACAAGTGTCAGCAATAGCATGCCATTGCAAAAGCTGGCTTTGCTTCACCCCAAAACAGGACAAAGTGATTTAAGAAAAGATCCCAGAATCAACTTCCTCACAAGTGCTGTCACTTCAGAGTTGGTACCCAACATGTAAGTCAGATCTAAACAGGTCTAAGAGAAACTAGATGAGATGCATTGCTTAACTTGTGAAGAAACCAGCTATGTGCACACACACCCTTTCTCTCTCTCTGAAGAGTACACATGACTAAGTGAGACAAAAAAAGGAGAGGAAAAAATGTCAGTTTCAATCTTTCTGTGCATTTGAAAAATAACAATTATTGTACTGAACATAGCCTTTTCACAAATTGTTTGGGGTTTTTGCCCACAAATTGCTACTTCCCTTACCCCCAAGAGAAGCTTGCAGAAATTATGCTGGGACAGAGATAAACTACTTTTTAACAAACACAATGTGGCCTCTTTTTTTAAAAAAAAGAGCAAATAATTTTTAAATTATAGAAAAATCCAAATAAGGAGAGTCTAAATATGTTTTTGAAATTATCACAGTCATATCCAACAGTGTAAGAATACACAGCAAGAAATAAAGAAACTGAATGACATCAGAATTATTTTCAAATATTAATCCATAGCATCATTCAAATGATGTTTTCTATCAATAATCAGAACTTACCATATTTATTGGGTCAACTGGGCCAATGCTGTTAACGTAGACATCTGTTTCAATTACTGTCGTTCTCACTAAAAAAATAGTAACCATAATAATTACAAATTTAATTAACTTGTACATTGGCAGTGTAATTTACCCTATTTACTAAAACAACAACAAAACATCTTTTATTGGATTCAAAATAATTAAATCTCTGGTTTGTTCACTCTGTGAAGGATCACATAGAAATTGGGTTCCTTATTCCACACAAACTTTTAGTATTACCAACATGATTTTTTTCATTTCATTGTGCAATCCTTATCTGTGCTTTGTGAATGGATACAAGATAGATATAAAAGGTAAAAGAAGGTGGGAAGGGAGGAAAACCAAACCAAAAACTGTCTTCCAAGAAAAATTAAACCACAAACAGAAAAAAAAACATTTGAAAAGAAATTGCTTATACAACAAACCATGAGATCTAGGAGCAGATTTGTTCTTCAGTTGTAAGGAATCAATACTGAGGGCTTTCTGTCGATTCCTACAGAAAACGTGTAACAAAAATAAAATAACTTTTCACCACAGATTACTTCAATTGATGCAAATTTAGCAGAGCTAAGGATTACTAATGTCCCTTCATCAGCTTGATTAATACACTGTTAGACACACTGAATTGAAAATTCCTCACCTGAAAGTCACTTAGAAGTTAAACATTTGCAGGCTTATTTTTCCTTGAAAAAACGCAAGGAAACTACTCTCTCCAGGCAGACAAAAATTAGCTCTCTAAAAAGAATAGATTCTTTTAAAGAACATACTCTCTTACTTACTACACTTACAGATGGGTATAAAAGTCTAATTGAGTTACTATAGATGTCATATCTGAAGTACACGTAGCACTAGTAATTCAGGTTTTTCCACCTAGTTGGATATAGGAGAAAAGAGTACAAAAAGAAGAGGTCAAACATATTTTAACATCATCATTTTAGTTCATTTCTTCTAGCTTGTACTGGAGAGCCGTGTGGACACAAAAGGACATATGTCCTACTTCCTCCTGGAATCAAGAGGGTTAATAAAAAAAGCCCTTCTGGTCTTTCTCTCACATCGCTAAAATGAAGCTTTTCTGTCCATCTGCAGATAGAAAAGGGGGAAAGATACAAACAAAAGGCACATTGATTTTGTAGGTGAGGGACCCTAGGTCATCAGATTTGATTTCTTTATACTGTAAACCATCAGAGATCACCTAAGTGCTCTATAACAAACCTAAAATCCTAAGTAAGGGGATTTTTCAAATCTCAAAAATCAAAAACTTGAGCTGACATAGAGAAAGAAACAGGATATCATTAATGTCCTTGCCATCAACAGTGACAGGCAAGATACATTTCCTAAATGGTCTTTTCCTTGCCAATCTCATTTGGGAGAAAATTCTCCCTGGTTCCAAATCCGATTACTGGTGTGACCCTGAGCCTGACAGCGAGACTGAGCCTGCATGAAGCATTTGCTGTACAACCATAGAGCAAAGAGTCACTTGATCACCATCCCGTCCTCAGCATGCTTTGTAGTAAGTTTAAACAGACGCTAGAAACCAATTCATTGTCTAGGAAAAAGGGAGGAAAATAGGGCTCGTGAAGGGAGGGTGGAAAAACAAGAATTCCTATCCACAGATTGAAAACTAAGAGGGGAGAAAAGTGTCCTGCATGTGTATATACACATATGTAACACATTTTACAAAACTGCATCTCATTCAGACTGCTTTCAGTTCTGCAGCCCTATTTATTATTATCTATGATATCTATTTATCTATGTAACTGTGACATACTGCTAGACCAGAACACAAGGAGGTGAATCAAAGTGTATCTCGCCTCATTGCTCAAGTAGTCCTGAATCCACTGTTTTCCCTGAATTAGTAAGACACATTCAGTAAGACACTCCTTAGTGTTAGGAAATCCTATTTTGTCCACAGGTTTTCTCTTGACTCCAGAATGTCTCACCTTGAAGTGTGACCCCCAGGCTACGTTCTCTCTCCCTCCTTTTTTCTTCCTCTCTCTATTTTTCGTGTCTCCAGTTTTACTGAAGGAGCAAATTATTACCCTGGAGATAAAACCTCTCCCTTTCAAACCATTTTGTGTCATTTGCCAAATTTACTACAAAAATTAATTGATTAAATAACTCAAAATATCTTTAATTCTTATCAAGCTTTTCCTATGAGGCTTACTATAGATGTTCCTACCACTGATATTTCCTAATTAGGACCTAAATTTTGAGATCTGTCCGTAAACCAGTTTTTAATGGAGGCTGTATCAATTTTATAGAATTCCAGCTTGCAGTGAACAGTACTTGATCTGCCACAAGGGCTCTCCTGTAATGTGTCATGGAGTTCAATATGCCTTTTCCACACTGCTCTGAGTAAGATTATTAGAGCTATTAACAGTCAGTGAAGAACCTGAAAATCTGCCCGTGCTGAAATTATTTTAATAGACCTAAATGACCCAGAGAAAGAGATCCAATTCAAGAAGGCTGAAAGAGGCTATTTTGTTCCCTTATTCCTTCTGCATGGTATGGAGAAAAATACTTCTGTGAATTAGAAGAAAGAATTCATTCTACTTATGTTCTTGAACTAGAAGTGATATGAGCCCATGAAAATGACAATCGCTGGAGGAAAACACTTTCCTGATACTAGTTTGACACCCATGTAATGACAATTGTTCATTTATTTGCCACAAAGAGCTAACAAAGTGAAATGGTCTGAGAAGAGGCTTCTATAGTGAATACTTCTTACTTTACTTCAGAACTTTGCTATCAGTCTCAAAAACACTAGTAGGAAGAAAGCCACTTAACACATCCTGTGTGAAATGCAAAATTGTACTCTAAATTTACAGAAGCTTATAAGAAAAAGGAGAAAGAGAAAATACACTTCAAATATTACACCAAAACACAACATGAGCCAGGCTAAAGTAAGCAGGTTAAAGGACAGCAGATTGCATCCTCAACAAAAAGACGAGCATCAAGGGGCAGCTGCCCCTATGGATAGTTTATCAGTCCTTCTAATGGCTGAAGCACATAGGGAACACATTTTCTAAGCCAGACCTAGAGAGATCTACTCAAACTTCCTAATTTCCTGCTTTGATAACTTTTCCTCTCTAGTCTAAGCTTCCAATTTAAAAGGTTTGAGTGGTATTGAGCATCAGCTAAGATGAGCATATAGCAAAGGACAGGCTTGTCCCAAGAAACAAATACAGTGAAGAAGCGACTCTTATGCCTGGAAATTCAAGAGCAAGAATTAACTTCTTGACAAGCATCAATACCTGGAGAGAAACCTGTCTCAGCAGGGACAGATCACTAGCCTTCTAGTAAAAGATGATGCTACGTAATACTCAGGCTTATTCTGAACCTCAGTTTGAGTTCAAAATTAGTATTTTGAATAACACTTACTCTCAATTAGAAAAAAAATAGTGATAAAAACCTACCTTAGACAATGACATAATATTTTAGTAATTACACTTGCTACCAAAAGTGCGTCTCTTTTAGCCGGGGTCTATTCAGGCTCAATTTGTAACTTTTGATATTTGAAACATCTCTACTACATTGAAGAGCTTTCCTTATCAGTCATTCTCAGTTTATAAAGCCTCATCTCCTGGCAGAAATTATTCATGCTATTTAGAAGTTCAGAACATTGCACACTGTTGTTTAATATTGCTCCATTTTCACCACTCCAGTCCTTAACATTACCCAAAAGGGCACTTAAATTCACTAGCCAGTTTCTGAACTTTTCCACAATTCCCCATTTAGGCATGAAGGTATAAGATGTATCACTGTTTTATTATTATTACTTAATGTGCTATTTACTTTACACTAAGAACACTTTCGATAATTTCATCCAGGCTTATTTTCTTTTAGCATGTTTTCTGTAACATCTCAGAAATTGCCTAAAGAAGCATCTATTAATGCTAAAGCAATTATTCAGCAAATAAATTTTTTAGTTCACATATTCAGAAATCAGAGGCCTTCAATTTTGCAAGAGTTTTTAATGGAATAATATAATTCTCACAATGAGTTATCTAAGAGGTTTATTTATATGGTGATCTATATTGAAAATTTGGCCTTAAGTGTCTAAAGCAGGCTTCCAGCTCCATCTCTGAAGAATTTTTTCAGAGTGATTTTGATGAAAGTGCAGCTTTGATCTCTATCCTTTATTTTATCTTTTTATGTAAAAGAAGCCCATCTTAAACAAATAATCCTACCTCACAACTTCTATTATTTCCATAATTTTCTATATGCAGTGCACACATTTGGTACCTTTAACATCCACTGTATATGCTCTTCTAGACCTTCCTCTTAAATTTCCTTTGGTTCTTGCAAAATAGTATTCATTTCAGAATGCACACCTTTCTATCTTTACCTGATATTTACCTCCTTATTTGGGCTTATTACTGTTCTACCTATATCATCCTTTCATCAGTCCTACACTAAGAACATCTGTTCAAGAATATCTCAAAAGATAAAATTATCCTTATCTTTTTTTGATATTAGTGCTTCTGTTAGTCTCTTGAAAGTCCACTTTTGTTCATTTATCCTTAACATCCCTAAACTACATGACTTTTCACATTAGTCCACTCAGATGCAATTACTTGCCCATGTCTGGCTTATAGGGCAATTATAGCTATCCAGATTTCTGTAGGTATCCAATTTCTCTATGTCCATGATCCAATTATTCTCACTATTCTTCAAAAATTCTATCAGTGATAACTTTTCTCAAACTGTTGATTGAAACACTCCCTTAAGAGTTATGAGTATGATGAGTATGTGATTATTATTCCCTATTTTTAATTAAAATTTCAGATTGACAAGTTGTGTTTCACCCACACAGTACACAACATGAGACACAGCTGGAAAACATTTGCTATACATTGATAGGCTAATATTTGTACCAGTCTCCCTAAGACACAAAAGATGGAACAGTGTACAGCCAGAGCTCTCTACTTTAAAAGGGAAAGTTTAAAAAAAAAATAGCTAATTTGATTCAGGATGGAAGGTTAAAGATAAAATCAGGTAGCCAAAAGGTATTATTTCAGTGAGAATAATACTGTTTTAATAATACGTCAATACTACAAGGTTGTATTGGTAATTAAGGGGATTTATACTAAAGATAAGAGACTTCATCAGATCAGCACTACTACTTCATACTGAGCAGAAGATACTTTATTACCAGTTGCTTCATGCTCCAAACTTCTCAAAGTATGTTACATAATCTCGTTAGTCTTTAACTCTGATAAATACAGCCAAGGAAGCAGTTAAGAAATCAGTGCAACTTGTGGATATTTGAACAAGACAAACAAAAAATATCAGTGTTCTTCTCCTATTCAATTTCAGTATTGCTTCTGATGTTTCAATTTTCCTTTGGCTCGCCTTTACCGTCTCCCTCAACTAACAACATGTCTAACAAAAAAATCCCTTATCTCACTATGAGATGCAGAAATTCCGTGTCAGCATCAGGAAGGAAACTGAATTCTGCTCTGGTATTCAAACCCAAAAAGTCAAGGTTCAAAATAAGAAATGTTTCTATTGTGACTGAGCTTTGTAATTCAATAGCAAAAATGTTCAGTGAGATATTATTGCTTTGAAAGATAATTAAAATTCCAGTTCAATAACTTTGTTGTACAAGTACTGATATACACTGAATATGTGGAATCTAACACCAGATTATATCTACATAATTAAAGCAGACTAAGATGAATGCACTGCAGCCTGATTTTGTTTTTCTATCTATCAGTTAAATATCTACTGCAGTTCCCAAGTAGCTGGAGAGAATGTAATGCCTTCACCTGAAGTTGGAAATTTCATCTTACATTGTCCAAATTCTCTGCCTTGTGATGGAAGTCTGCAACTTCCCCTCTATCCAGAAGAGAGTCTTAACATTTGTTCTCCTGGCAATAAAGTGAATATTCACAAAATCCTCCTTTTCTCATCACTCTAGCTGGTAATTCATGAACTTTACATTTTAATATATTGGATGGATGAAGGTCCCAGATAGCAAGGCTCAGTTTGGTACAGAAAAAAAAGAAGCTAGAACCAAGTGTCCTCTTTCAGGAACTCGTATTGGAAATCCCAAAAGCTGTACATGGAATTACACCAAAAAATCACATTTCTTGCCCTATTAAAACTCAGTACATAACCATAAAAGTGAAGTTAAGCAATATACCAAAACTCTTCAATGTTCATCGAAATCTATTTGACATGTTAGAATAAACTCCTCTTCCTCTCTTCTCTCTCCTTTTTTTTTCAAGTTTTATGGGGAGGGCAGAGCACCAGAATTCCCTCTTCTTTCATTCCTACCTGCAAGCTAAACATTAGAAGAAACCCTAGTGGAAACATTTTTTCCTTCAAAATCATTTTGCTGTCTGTTGCATCAAGCAAATGGGAACAAAATAATAATGCTATACATCTATCACACATGGAGAATTTAAGGGAAAACATGTTGGAAGACCTTTTTTGTTGTATAAATATTTGCAGTTATTCAATTAAATGAATGTGAAGGCAAAGCCCTACCAGAAATTTCATGAGATTTCACATGCAATTATATTATGACAGTGAGAGAAAAATTGTCATTCAACATCTTCAGGATAACAGTCAACAATAACACAAAACTATGGAATTTAGGGAAGAGAAAAATTTGTCAGAAGCTTTCAAAAGAGAATACTTAGTTGGAGATTACATCTTTCTGTTCTCCTACATAAATAAAACAAGTCTAGATTGTTGTATTGTTTATAGTATAAGCAGCTTATAGACTTGCATGACATTCCTTTGTTAGGGAATACCAATTATTTAACTAATAATTATGTCCTCTATCTCTCCCTTCACAGTTCAAGGAACAAACTCAGAGCAAATAATTTTTCTTCATTTGATCCAGCATGCATTTGGTAGACAAGAGTTGGCAGGGTTTCATGTATTCCATGATTTCCAAATATTTATACCTTATAGTTACATATAAATTGATGCTTTTACTATGGAAAGATAAAATTGCATTCCTACTGGTTGCAAAGTTAGATTGATAGTCATGCACTCTTCCCTTCTATATTTTTGTAGAAAAAAAAATAATTTCAAGTTATATTCTTAGATTATTATGAAGTTTTTCAAAATCTGAGTTATGGGAAGAGGAAAACTAAGACGAGTTAAATTCGCTAAAAATACACACTTACAATGCAATTTCTAAAGTCAGAGTAAAAATATCTGGAAATAATTCTTTAATAAACTCCTACAGACTCAAGATCAAAATTTAAAATAACCATGGCTGGTTTATATGTGACGGAAGATCATAGTTAAACAAAGCAAACTAAAATTGCCATTCAATGATTTATTAGAATTACCCACCGTGCCCAAAAAGCAATCCTTTACATAAGAAAAAGAGATTGTAAATAGAATATAAAAAACCTCCTCTTGCATAGAACATTATTTTTATCCATTCCAAAAAACCACTGCATTTTATTGCTGTTACATTTAGCTTGCTACATTAAGTTTTAAATATTGCATTAAGAGGATTTTTTCATCTTTGAGAAATAATGGAAACCATCCCTGGTTCACATCTTCTATTTGCTGAATTTTTTCACAGGCTTACCCCCAATATCTGGCCGAAGCTTATTGTCATATCCTTGAAGTAAGGAGTCCAGTATGTGAGTTACATCCCCACCATGAATCTTTGGAGCAAGGACCCATGTTTTATTCACTGTTAGATCTTCATCATCTTCATCATCTGCTTTATCTGCTCTATGGTAAGTGAACAAAAAAAAAAAAAGGTTAGGAAAAAATCCAGCAAATGGGGAAACTAAATACACAGAAGGTGAAGAAGAAAGTGCTAAAAAGTGGAACACTCTTTAGAGTTTTAAAGTTTTAAAAGTTTAAAAGTTTAAAAAACCCAAATGCATTTTGATGCCAAAAGAAAAAGGCAGGTCCTTGTTTAAAACATGAACACTTTGGTTTATGGCAGTAGAGAGTGTAAGCTAATAAACATGTCAAGAGAGGCATTAACACATCATCCATACAGAAAGACTCATGGCATAAGTCAAAGCCATAAAAGCAGCAGTTGGTATCCTCTTACTGTCAGCCTTTGCCTGTTTTAAGACCCAAAATGTATTTCTCAAACTTTTCCCTGCGTGTATTTCATTTTTAAATCATGATACTAATATTTCTAAGAGATGTTTAATCATGGCTGTAGATGCATCTAGTGTGTCAAGAACAGGAACAGAATATCCTTCCTAGTAGCCTCCATTCTGGCAATGATATCAAAAAAAGTAAGACTTCTATATTTATCCAACTCCATTCAAAATTTAGGAAAACAACGTTACATCCGCGGTGCCATGACCAAATATTTACAGAAGCTGCAGTAATGTGTCACTATGTATCTCCATATCCTTTCAGTTAAGAAAATAATTTATTAGCTACCTGTTTTGCCAAGATGAAACAAATGCCCAAGAAAAACATTCACTTATTGTCTATCTTTTAATTAATAAGTGGAAATACTTAGTTAATCATAAAAACATAAGAAAGAAATCACAGTACCTTGGTTACATCAGCAGATTCACTCAGATATCACCAAAAGGTCAAAGAATGCCTGAAAGTAGTTTTCTTTCCATTTAAATCAAAGGAGTGTGGACTTAAGTATTCCTCCAGTGCTAAAGTTTGCAATCCACATTACTCATCCAGCTTATTGCAGGGAACAGCTATGGGCTTCAAGTCAAGTAAAGTGCATCAGGCTGAGAGCAGTAACCCTGACAGTCACAAAACATATCTTCACGAATGGACACTGGTTAGGAATTTTTACAGAACATATGCAACCCATACAAATCACTTCCAATGTTAATGTAAGCACAGATATTCCAGTAAAATAAAGGAATTAAATTACTGTCCTTTTACCTAGAAATTTGCATCATACATCAAAACTAAAGACGTTACTGCTATACTGTTAGAAAGGGATTTAAGGGCTTCTCAATTAAAGAGACATACACTGCCTTCCAAACTCAGGATGGAATTTTTCAGTAGATTTCCTACAGGGCCACTAGCATGTTCCATGTGAGGACAACACTACACTTTCAGAGGGAAAGGATGCAAGAAGTCAGTACAGGAAAAAACTGTAGCAGGTACACAAGGGTTCAACTGCACTCTTTTATGGGAATGCAACATCATAGTCTGAATCTGTGAAACCTTGCATCTGAGAAACCTTGTATCTGAGAAAACACTTGATGTTGTCTGGAACAGACTGACCAGGGAAGTTGTGAAATGGTCATCTCTGGAGATGTTAAAAGATGGATTAGATGTGGTGCTGAGGGACTTGGCTTACACTGCTTTGGCAGTTAGGTTGCTGGGTGAACTTGATGATCTTACAGGTCTCTTTCCAACCTAGAATTCTACGATTCTTCATCTGTAGACACTGTTTGGTGGCTCCAGCATACCTGCCTGATTTGGGAAGTGCAATAGCTCAGCAGGTTCCTAGTGGGTGAACAAAAGTCACTGCTCAGATACCAGGAATTTCACACTCAGCTTGCTGCAAACAAGATGCAAGAGTCTTTTATAGCCAAAAGTAATACTCAATCCAAGGTTCACTGACAGCTTCCCCTGTAATGGTCTAAAAAGTGCTTTCATTCTTTTAAATTGAAATGAATGCACTGTAAAATACTTAATCTTTATTACGCAACATAGACATTATAGAAATGTCAGGTATTAAATATTAAACATTTCCCATTAGCAGGATCCCCCTAATGGGAGCATTAAAAGAAGGAAGCTAAGCTTTGTAAATGTACACTCTTTTTCCCTCAAACCTACCTTTTGCCATCTCTTTCATGTTTTGCTGCCAAGCAGCTTTTTTGGTTATTTTAATATATTTGTGGTCTGTTTGTACTTTATATCATCTAATTAGGTAAATTAGCTTACAGTTGCTAATAGTGCAGAGGCAATCCCAACCTTTCCCCAGAAGCATTAAAATGATGATGAGTAAAATTTAATTTATAAGCAGCTCTCTAAGGGAGGAAATGTGCCTAGTACAAAACTGACCTTTTCTTCTTCCTCTTCTTGTTCTTCATCATACAGAGAGCAGAAAGAATAGGAAAACCACCAGGATACTGTACAGACACAGGGCACCCGATTCTTAGGATTAAGCCAATTATTTGAAGAGGATTTGAAGTGTCAATGACAAATTTTGTCCCATTTTAATCTTCCTTCCACATCATCATTAAGAGAAGCACAGACTTAGCCAAAACAAAAAGTATAAGATGCGATGCCAAAGGCTCACACTCACCTAAACACAGGAGGAATTACAACCATGAGAAGTCCACTCGTATTCATAGGACCACTCAGGTAGGAAAACACTGTGGGATGTCTCCTGTCTAGGCTCCTGCTCAAAGTAGGGCCACCTTTGAGATCAGATCAGGGCTTGATCAGACTGAGTCAACCTTCCCAGAATGGAAATTGCACAACTCCTCTGAGTAGCTTACTCTTCACTTCCATCTTTTCTACTATAAAGTATCTTTCAATTAACTTGGGATTAATGAGGAAAAAAAAGAAATACAAAATTTCAGATTTTTAATTTCTTTCTTGCTTGATTGGAAGATCTCTGGTCCTCCAGTTTTAAACCTTTGGACTGCAAAAATGTATATAGATGAAGACACTGATAGCTTACAGAAAGCTATTAATAATGCAATACCAGAGTGAAATGGGAAAATTCCATCCAAACACCTGACAGCATTTCCAGTCACTACTAAATAGATCTGCTGAAAGAGGCACTTATATTAGAAACATTTTTTTACTTAGTATCTGATCTGAAAAGAGTCTTGACTTAAAATGCCCATTTCCTACTATTCACATGGAACTATCTGCTTTTACCTAGAAAACATTAAGCATCAAAAAGGAGCCAGCTGCTAGAAAAGAAGTCCACTAGATGTTCATACCTGTACCCTACGTTAACAAGAGCTCATTGCTCACTAATTCATTAGCTAAATCAGCAGAGGGACCAATGAAATTCAGGAATTAATATAACCCAGTGTGGAGGAACTGGACTATCACTGTGCTATGTGGTGAAAAGAGCTATTCTCACTCTCTATTCCTATCAAGCTGGACTTTTCAGAGATGACCCCCTGTCTAGGGGATATGATATACCCATTTAATACCATGTTCTTTTGCACAAGTACATATAAGGTTGTTTTTGATACGAGTCCCATTGTCCGACTCAATTCTCTCTGGAGTACCATGTCGCCACAAGACTTGCTTTTCAAGGCCCAGGATGGTATTCCGGGCAGTGGCATGGGGTACAGCATAGGTTTCCAACCAGCCAGTGCTTCCTTCCACCATTGTCAGAATGTAGTGCATACCCTGGCGTGTTTGAGGGAGTGTGATATAGTCAATTTGCCAAGCCTCCCCATATTTATATTTTAGCCAACGTTCCCCAGGCCACAAAGGTTTTAACCTTTTAGCTTGTTTGATTTTGGTGCATGTTTCACAGTTGTGGATAACCTGCGCAATAGTGTC
>VZTY01012182.1:94619-137210 GCA_013400935.1 Turnix velox | reverse complement strand
TTGACTAGATGGTCTTTGAAGATACCTCATTACAAGTCAACGTATCCTATTATTCTATGGTTCCAGTGTGTGGTTTTTTGGGTTTTCATATAGCAGGTTTCACTGGGTTGTTGGCAGTGATGTAGTCAGAGATAGACACCCGACTTTCAGGATGTGAGTCTTAGAATCTGTGGGAAATCTCACAGACTGGGACTCACTATGAGCTAGCTTATCTTTATGAACCTCATTTACCCCTTCCTTGCTATTGTGCAGGACTTTCTATGATCCTGACTTTTGGTAGACGGTGGACAACTGCTGTTGCTTCCTGAATAACCTTTTACTTCACTGCATGCAGATAGTTGTGATATACAAAGGCACAGTAAGAAAGAAGAAAGTTCTTTCTTGTGAGGGTGGTGAGACACTGAAACAGGTTGCCCGGAGAGGTTGTGGATGCCCATTCTCTGGAGGTGTTTAAGACCAGGCTGGATGAGGCACTGAGCAACCTGGTCTAGTGGGAAGTGTCCCTGCCCATGGCAGGGGGGTTGGAACTAGATGATCTGTCATCATCTAGTCCCTTCCAACCTAAACTGTCCTATGGTTCTATAGTAACTCAGCATTTGCTGAGTCAAAGGGAAGGCACTTGGTGTAAGCCCTGTGAGAATTTGGTGTGCTTGTCACCACTGGGTTGCTGTGAAGGCAGCGGCACTTGCGTTTTGTCCCAGATCCCTGTGGTGGCAGCTGGTTTCACAATACTGTTGGCAACTGTTCCCTTGTTTCGGATCACTACCTGCATAGCTGCAGGATTTTGCGTTCATTGTCCTAAACTGCACCTAAAAAAGGTCATGGGGAAGCTTTTTGTGCCTCTCTCACAAATATGTGTTTGGGCCAGAATGCATCACAGGTGAGCAAGTGGTATTCAAATTAATTTTTAAATAAATCACAAGTGGTGAAAAACAATGCACTTCTATTTTATTTAAAATCTTAATAATTAGTGACAATGTTCAAAGGTTCATTCTTCTTTTGTTCATACAGGAAAATGCTGTGTTTTGTGTCTATGCCCATTGACAGGACTGGGCTGGACAAACAACCCTTTCCAAAAATGGCAAAAAGGTTTGAGGGAGGGAAGCCTGCATCCATATCCTGTGATTTTTTTAGCTGAGGAACAGTAATCTGACCTACAGTGAAAGTACTGTTGCTTGACTTCAATCCAATGTGAGATCTGCTTCAGAATTTAATACTGAGGAAGAAAAAATTGTAGCCTTGGCATCCACCCTTGTCTTCTGGAAGGTGCCAGGTGATGCCCAGTGTTGGCTGTGGTGGTGGCAAAAGCTACTGAAGGAGTGGAAGGAATGTGTGGGACTCAAGTCAGAACAGCAGATGAATAGGACATTAAAACCAAGGGAGCCTGGAAGAGTTAAAAGCTTCTCACAGCTTCTTTGCTTCTCAACCTTGTAGCTGTGGGGAGACTTGGGTGCCTCACACCATTGCTTAGAAGAGGTGGAGTGAGGTGAGCATTGATGGAGCTTGCAGGTTTTTTAGCCAGATTTTACATCTGTTCTTCCAAAAGTACATGTTGCTTTATAATTGATGCCGCTGTGTTCAGAGGAGTTCAATATGGCTTTTGTACCAAGGGCCCAGTCAGTTTAGCAAATTGAAGTGTGTGCTCAGGCCTGTTATTATTGTGTAAATATCCTGCCACATTTATTTCACAGTGATTACTGAGAATAAAAACTATGTAGCATTTCTCCCAATAAAGGAATGAAGGATCAGATATTTGGAGGAACTTGAGCACAACTCTGGTCAGTGTTTAAAAAACTGCCAGAGCACGGTTGATATTACATCTGAGATTTTATCACACCTATTTTGATATATCAGCCTCCCCCTGTAACCAGCACACAACTCATTGGGTCTTCTTCTGTGATATCCCCTTCTGCCACATGTACCTCAATTTTTCCTCATTCTGCGTTTTCTGCTGAGGTCTAGCGTACAGATAGTGTGCAACAGTTGGTCTGAAAAATTGTTTTTAGTATTTCATGCTATGTTTTCCCCAGAAATGTGCACAATAAATATGAAAAGTTTTAAATTCAGAAATACTTGATTACCATGTCAGATGACTCAACTGAATGCCATATTTTTACCTCTGACACTCTGCTCCCATTCATTTCTGCCTCCACCTTTTTCATCCTCCCTCCTGGTGGTAATATGAAACATCCTCAGGAGCACAGGTATTTTACAGGTTGCTGTGCTGGAAGTTAATACTTTAAATAGTCATGAGTTTGGGTTTACTTTTTCTCCTGTCCCACCTGCACTTAGTCCTATCATCAGTGCAGGATGAAGTGAGAGGAGCAGCAGTGAGATGGTTAGCTGTGTTGCAATTCCACTGCATTTTAATTAGCCTTAGGCTCAGTTTGCTTGGATTTGTACAAAATCAGAAAGTGAAACCCCAACTGTTTTTTTTTTAATGGATCTTACTCTTTTTACACAGGAAACTAAACAGCAATTGTGATGGGAGAGAGGAGGAGAGAAGCTGCTCCCCCTTGAAACTGTGTGCATATTTTTAATTTTTATTCTTCCACTGCTATTAATATTGACAAGAATTGTTGTCCAGTATGCTTATTTAAACAAGAACACTTATTCTTTTTTACTTCTTAGTGAACGTTATTTGCCTTTAAGAACTACAAAACTGGCTTGTGTGATCTCTTATTGTCCCTCCTGTTACATCCCTGTAAAGCAGCTATGAATACCTATGTACTTACCCTAAGATTAAATTTTTTCTGAAATAAGTATTTTGGAGCAAATTCAGTAGTGGGTCACATCTCGACAGGCTGGAAAGCTGGGCTCAGGTGAACCTAATGAGGTTCAATGCAGCAAAGTGCAAGGTTATGCACTTGGGCTGGAAGAACCCCAGGCACCTGTACAGGCTGGGAGGAGTGGTCTTTGAGAGCAGCTCGGCAGAGAAGGTCCTGGGTCCTGATGGACGAGAGACTTAACATGAGCCAGCAGTGCGCTCTCGCAGCTTGGAAAGCAAATGGGATCCTGGGCTCCATCAGGCGAGGGGTGGTCAGCAGGGATAGGGAGGTGATTGTCCCACTCTACTCGGCTCTTGTGAGGCCCCATCTGGAGTACTGTGTCCAGGTGTGGAGCCCTCAGTACAAAAAAGACATAGAGATTTTGGAAAGGGTCCAGAGGAGGGCCACGAAGATGATCAGGGGGCTGGAGCACCTCCCCTATGAGGACAGGCTGAGGGAGTTGGGCTTGTTCAGCCTGGAGAAGAGAAGGCTGCGGGGTGACCTCATTGCAGCCTTTCAATACCTGAAGGGAACCTACACCCAGGAAGGGAGTAAACTCTTTGAAAGGGCTGACAAGAGCAGGACTAGGGGAAATGGATCCAAGTTGAAGGAGGGAAGATTTAGGTTGGATGTTAGGGGGAAGTTCTTTACTAGGAGAGTGGTTAGGTCCTGGAACAGGCTGCCGAGGGAGGTTGTGGATGCCCCGTCCTTGGAGGGGTTCAAGGCCAGGTTGGACGGGGCCCTGGGCAACCTGATCTAGTAAATGTGTTTGTTTGGTGGCCCTGCTAGGCAGGGGGGTTGGAGCTACATGATCCTTGAGGTCCCTTCCAACCCGGGTCATTCTGTGATTCTGTGATTAATCCTCTATTACCCTGCATGAACATATACAGTCATTCTGTTTCTTGATTTTAATAATCCTCTTTTTGTTGGCTCCTTGATGCTCACAGAATCCCATAGCATTTTTGGGATTCACAGGGGGTTTGTGGACAAACTCCAGACTGAAAACAAGGCTTCAAAGTTAGATGCTATTTTTTAATTAAATCAAGTTACTCAGGCTAGCAGTTGTGCCTATCACTGCGGATTGTTAGGCACTGAACTGATAGAAGTAGGGCTGTATGAATTTCCTCCACACAGTTTGAACTCCAGCATCCCCACACCTCAGAGAGGCGCTCAGAAAGAGAGTTCCCCACGTTGAGTTTGAGTTTGAGTTTGAGCAGAGAGCAAGCTCTCTTGTCTCTGCCAGGGCTTGAGGACCTACGGCTTCCTCCATCTGGTCTCATGAGCTTTCCACAGTGCTCAGAGTGAACAGCACCAGATTCTTTGGCAGTGACTTTGTGGGGTAGAGACTCCAGATGAAATGTGTGGTCTGATTTCCTTGTAGGAGGAGACTTTATTTTGAGGGCAGCTATGAATGTTTTCATCCACATGTGCATTAATCTTTTTGAGTCCTGCCACGCTCTTTTAGATGGTTTCTCATCTTAATTGCATGTTACAGAGTGTCTGGATCATTTGATATTGCTTGAAAAAGTGTTTAAATTTTAAATACATTGTATGCCATTTAGCTGTGTGTCTTGTCTTAAGGAAAGAGGTAAATATGAACAAATGATCTCTGTTCTTTTCACCATTTTGCATTAATGCCTTTTATGAACTGTGGAGTATTTTTTGCAGAATATCATGTAAATGGACAAAGAATCACTCTCTATATGAATCTTTTCTTCTTTGAGTGTATGTTCATGATAATGCCAGAGAAGGGAATGAGTAAGGCTTGTTTCTGGCTGCTTATTACTCTTGGTAATGCCTCTTGAAGCCTCTTTTATAGGATTGTGTGAATTAGCTGAACTTAGAATTTGCTACTTGGTGTTGAAATAGCTTTGAATTTCTGGACTTGTAGTTCCATTATAAAAACCCACCCAAATACACCAAATACTGTTGTCATCTTTTATTATTAGATCTCTGTTTGCAGAACTAGTTGTCACTGTAAAGCAAATTGAGATCTTGACTGTTTAAGTTAAAGCCAATCTAAATGGGCTGAAGACTGAATATCCTATATTGGACTGCTTACTGTTAGTACTGAGTCTGCCAGGGTATGTTCACTGATCCTCTGAGACAAAACCTTGGTGAGACTTTATGAGTCTTCTCTACTGTCAAAAACTGATCCATAAAGCTAACTGTACAGCATGGAGATACTGCTATGGGATTAATGATTGTGTGTTTCGGTGCCATTTGTAAACAGCTAACTATTTCTCTAAATTCTTCTCTATGGTCTCCATTTCAAAATAGCTCTTACAGTATTTCTGAGGAATTAAAGGTCCAAATCCTGGAGTTAGATCCCTGTGCTCTTGCAGCCCTAAAATCAGCAGGGCTTCACAGCTGCATAGGGCTTTATCCCCTATGATCCAGCTGAAAGCCTGGAAGCAGCCTTTGTGTGTTGGTCTCAGTTGCTCTGGACTGGCACCAGAGTTTCATCTTTTCTTGAGGACAAAACTGTCCTCTGATGGGCATTCTGCTGGTGCAAAGAATTTCTGGGCTGCTTTCTGATCCAGTAGGTTTTAAACAGAGAGTGCATATTAAATCGCTATCCCTTACTTAGTTGGAGCTCTTGTGCATTTCCTCCAGGAGCCTGACCATACTCCCTCTAAGGTTAATACTCCTTCTGAAGTTGGTGATGAAGCCCTTGTTTGCTGTGACCAAGACCTCATTTTAGAGGCTAGGTTAGGACTGTCTGTGCCTGTGTGCTTTTTTGTGGGTTGTAGGATTTGCATAGCCTCGTTTGTTTAATCTTGTAGACTTGCTATGGACTTACATTCTTTTTTCACTGTCTGTCTGGTTCGTTTCTCAAAGTGATTGGCAGACTTTTACCAAAAAATTCTGATCCTCTAATTGATATGGTTTTGGAGCTCCCACTGAATACAGTAGATGTTCTGAGGATAGAACAATTACAGGATCAGGACAATGTCTATTTAGGTTCAGTCAAGTCATAGAAAAATGTCTTTTTTCTTTCCCTTCCAGCAGGAAATTGATTTCATGCTTTTCAATCTCCCAGTATATTTATTAAACTATTATTTATTCATTCCATGATTTAGCTACTCTATTATTTTCTTTACTGAAATGTGCCTTTGGTCTCTAGAAGGAAGAGCGGGAAACATTTCAGGTTTTTTCCTCAGAAAAAACTTATGTTCTTGCCTCTTTTAGAAGTACAACTCCACTGTGAACCTTGGAACAAAGTGGCCAACAGCTTCTAATGATAGGAACAGGAATAATGGCAGGGGTGTCAAAGACATGAAGAAATTTGAGAATCAATTGTCTTCAGTGTTGAGAAAGTAATCAAAGATCAGAATGAAGCTCAATAGACGAGCCTTTATAGAAAGGAATGGACAGAATTCTGGTTTTATGTTGCTGTTACGGCTTTGAATTTGTTTTCTTTCCATTCTGACATTTTCTTCAATTTAATTCAGATTATCATTATTATTAGCCTAAACTCATGCAGTTTTACTGGGTATCATTTTAAGAGTGCACAACTATAAATGGCGGTGTTTTAGAGATTTCTTTTTTTATTTGGAGCTTTCTGTGTAACGAATTCTTAACCAAGAATTATTTACTCAGAGCCAGGTTGTGCTACTGAAATACAGACTGAATAGCTCCATGCTCTGCTGTTAGTTATTCTACCTTCTGCAGGACTGTTTATGAGGGATGTTTCATGTACTATTCAGAAGTCCTTGCCATTAGTTTAATTCCACTGCTTCTGCAGTCAATGTTGAAATCTCCATTGTCTTCCATGCCAGTAAATTCATCCTAGAATTCACTTTTATAACAATTATTTAAGAAGACATTATGGGAAAAATAATGTTTCAAAAATAGTGCTGATAAAAGAAAATATGTAGAGCTTAAAAAGATACATAAGAGGTATATGAGAATCCATCTTCATTTTCTTTTTGGTTTTGATGTATGAAAATAATCTGTATGATGAGGTACTCATATAAAGCACTGTTCCCTTTTCCCTTCCCTATGTATAGAAGCAGCAAAGTTGGCCAATACAGCTTAAAATCCTTCACACAGGTCTTTCTTCCATTGGTTGTTCAGAAGATGCTCACTCCGTATGTCCAGATAGCCAGAAATTAGTTCTATTTCAAATCTAAATGCACGTGAAGAAAGTCTGCACAACTCACATATATTTCCTCTCGATTGTATTTCTTATTTTTTCTTATTTTTCTCATAATTTTCATTTCTCCAAACAATGCCTGATGGCAAGATCCCAGTGAAAACAGTACTGAAAGTCTTGAAAGTCTGTAGAAATGTCCTCCCGGAGCTGTTAGCAATATATCAGACGAATTTCAGTAAAGAAATCATCTGAACCTGGTACTGGTCTCTCTGGGTAGTTTCATGCAAACATCTTCTTTTCTGCAATTTTCTTTGAGCAGTTATCAGAGGCTGCTTTTGGTGTTGTTTTGTAATCAGGAGGAGTGGTTTAAAAATGCTCACAACTTCTTTCTGCCACTATGAAATTGAATACTAGAACTCTCATTTACCTCAGAAGCAGATGAAGTGTAGTACAGGCTGAATGCCTGGAAATCCCCATCCTGGAAGTTTAATTATGAGCCCCATATAAAATCCACCATTGCCTCACTAGAGATTAGTCTCAAATATAAGCAGTGAATAGAAGAGCTGCCAGACTGCTGCTCAAAAGATGGAGGTTCCCAAGTA
Organism: Turnix velox; assembly: GCA_013400935.1. Lineage (NCBI taxonomy): Eukaryota > Metazoa > Chordata > Aves > Charadriiformes > Turnicidae > Turnix > Turnix velox. The sequence continues at coordinate 129,741 of VZTY01012182.1, read as the reverse complement.
AACAACTTACTTCTTCACCTTTTCCTTTTCCATTATGTACGAGGAGTTTTGTGTTTTCTATTATGTGTCTTCATTTGTTTTTACCAAGTGCACTTAACAAATGAGAGAGTAACTTCCCTGCCTTCACTGGATATCAGTGTTCTGAAAAATGAACACAAAATGCATTCAGACTTTTTCTCAGGTCCAGAGGGTGGAATTTCAAAGAATTGTAGTTGAAAATCGTGTTTACGTTTTGAATCAAGTTTACCTTTTCCTGCTTGCTATTTTTTAATTCAAAGTTGCTTAACTAACAAGTTTTCTCAAAAAGTGTTTGATTCCTGGGAAAGATAAATGTTTCCAACATATAAATCTAACTGAAAACTGGCTTATTCTTTTTCTTTCCTTTTTTAACCTCTCCAAACAAGTACTTTTCAGATTCCTTCTCAGCTGTCTACATTTCCCTTCTGCCCTTGCTAGTTGACTTTGTTAGTGTGGTATATTCCTTATTTGGAGTTCTGCATTTTTCACTTTTTGTCCTTCAGTGGATTCTTCAGATGGGATTCTTGGCTGCCTACATCTGCCTTATTCTGGGCAGCAGTGTGCACTATCATCTTTCGTGGGAAATGGGGCTTAAATCTTTCTTCCCTTAGGGAGTCAACATGGAAAATCAAGGTATAAAACTGTCCCTTGCCTTAACCTTGGCTGATGATTAGAGTTTGCCAGAGGAAACTTCTTTAGATCTTGTGGTACTTTGTAGGCATTTGCCTGAATTTCTAGTGGATGTTGTACCAAGTTTCTGGGAGTCTACACTTAGTTTGTGCTTCAAGAGTTCTGTCTGCAATGGTACCTCTGTACCTGCACCTTTGAGGAAGGTGAAAGCATCCAAATGATCAGGTTGACCAAAACCTGCTTAAAATGTTGGATGAGCTTAACAGGAAGCATGTCCCCTTTAATCTAATGAGACATCAAGCAATGTTAGCAAAATTGAATGTAAAACTGGAAGCCAAGCTACTAGCAGAAAAGGGTGGACCATTAAAGTGTCAGATTGTATGTACAGCCTCCTCTTTTGATGCAATAGTGCCCAAGCTGTTGTGAGGACTGAGAACCTGAACTACTAGCCCTTTATTGTAAGTACATCTTTGTGTTCTCATCTGATGATGTCGCTTTTCATCGATCTTTGTGCAGGGATCATACTGCTGCTCATTGTAGACAAAGTGAATGGGATCTTTGCTTTGCCCCTCCTGCAGGCTGCTTGGAGTTTATAGTCCCTCTGTGGTCTTTAACCACCACACTGATCCCAGCTGGAAGAGTTTATTTGCTGTTTACAACATGTTCTGGAAGGAGTATTGTTTGCACGTACATGTTACATCTTCATAGGCACCATGTATTTCCTATTAAGATACAAATTATAGACTTGGTACTTATAGTGTTTTGCCCCTCTGCCTGCCCATCCTCCTTCTACATGTCCTTTTTCATTGCTGTCATGTGTCAGCTGCATACTGTACCAATTGCTGCCTATAATGCATTGTTTCAAAGCAGTTAACTTTTTATGAAGAGTAAGAAAAAAAGCAATGAGCAAATTCCAAGCATGTGTCTACTTGTTTGGTCAAGTTTGAGTGCAGCCCTGCCAATTTTACAAAACGGCAGGACTCACAAAACAACAAAAGAGTCTGCTTTGCTACAGAGAAACCCTTGCAAGTGAAACCAATCTACATGAAGTATTCTTGAGAGCTGTTTCTGTGGTTTAGATAAAGCGAATAGGTCAAGACTGAAAACCTAATTGCATGTTGCAAATGTTTTTATGGCATTGTCAATTATGTATCATTATTTCTGATCTAGTCATGACCACTTTTTGGCTTTCAATACAGCATGGTTTGTGACAGTGTACATAGGAACCAAAACCATTGATGAAATTGTGGAGCCATCACTGATAGTCACTTGTTTAATTTATGGCTTGGGATTTCCCCCACCCCAAGATCATTCTGTTTTCTGTCTTTCTCTCTCTCTTACAGATTTCTTTTACATTAAAGTAAATTGTTATTCTGCTCTGTCTACTTTAAGCATTACAGAAAAGCTTAGGTTGGGCTTCAAATACATTGAAATGACTGATTCTTAATCTAATTGCAATTTGTTTAACCTTATGTCCAGTTTAGAGCTTTGAAATTCTTGTAAAACACTGCATGAAGTACTGGGTGTTCTTGTATTTTCTAATTCTGTCTGGCATTTACAACAATTGTTTCACTATCTGTGAGGGTACGGCTCCTAGTTTTGCCAAGAAGGGCTTAGAGCTTCATCCACTGTGTTGCTCTGAATAGGAGCCTGTCCATGGATTTCAGTGGGACTTGATTCAGTCTCTTTATTGCTTCACCTTTACAAACTGAATTCCAGGCTATTCTCCATGGTAAAAGTCTTGGCAGTATTGAAGTGAATGGGATATTTGCTGTGAAATTCAAAGGAGACAGGACTTCAGCTAGAATATTTAATATCTTACAATCTAAAATAGCCTGCTTTCAGCTAGTGGATTCAACTTGGACATTCTGCTCTGAAGCACCCACAGGATATAAAGGTGAAATAAAATGTCTACACTGAAGCTTGATTAAGGTCAGAGTTAATGTTAGATACTCAGTATTAACTACAAGCTGTGTAGGACAGAATTTAATGAAGTCTGTAATTTGCCCATTAAAGAAAATTGTGAGACATGTGTGAGTCAAGGGGATGCCATTCAAGAGGTAACTCTGATTTTAAATCTTGCTGTGTGTCAATACTTGCTATTGGCTAATAAAAGTGCATATACTCCTTGAAAAAAGGAAACAGTGTGTGTGTGGGTAGAATCTATCAGTAGGTTTATTTATTTATAAGTATTTTATGGGACAATATTTCATACCTTTATTAGCAAACCAGTAAACCCTGAAGTGTGGTGATATCTGCTATTCTAAAAGCTTCATGGGAGTCCTGGAGTATCCTTCTGTGATTTGTCTGGTAACATTAATATCCAATGCAAAATCAAAACAAGAACCGTGACTATATAGGATTTGATGCAGATGTAGTGTCCTGATTAAGCCTCCCTCCTACCCTCAAAACATAGCACCTTTTTTTTGTCTTTTAAAAGTTATATCTAATATTAAATATACTTGTATTTACCTTTGTCTTCCAGGAGAACCTATTACTCTAGTCAGGTAACTAGTTTACTCTTGAGTCATTGTATTAAGGAAAATAATTATTGGATGTGGCAAGAACTGTAATCAGGAACCATAATGTCGTCTGAGTTGTTACTATAATTTATCTACAAGTCTTTAAAGCCAAGCAAAAAAGAAACGTGTTATGTAGTTCATGTAACTTATACAGAAATTCACTCATAGGATCTGTGTACATAGGATCTGTGTATAGTAGAACATTTGCCTGTGGAATTTTTATTTATTGCATTGGTCTACACATATGAAAGCCTAGACTTAGAATTTCAGAAAGGCTAAGGTTGCTCTATATCTCATAATGTAAATTTTTAATTTTTTTAAATTCTTTTCACAATTACCAAGTAACTAAACTCTTAAACTGTTTCTGCCTGCCCTAGGGGTTTTTCTCTTCTTCGATGTGTTGAAGGGAAATCTAAGACTAAGAACACTAAAGAGGAGAAACATGTCTCATCTACTTGTCACGGCATCTATACTTTGCCATTTTTTTGCCACCCAAATGTGACAGGGCAGCACATAAATGTGTGAAGTCTGTCGCAAATGGCAGCCAGGGCTGGGAATTCAGGAAAATGAGCTTTGCCTTTTTGAGGCTTTTGCATTTAAATCCTGCAAAGTGCTGAGTGCCTTCTGAAAGGTTATGCTAAGCCTGCTCAGCTTACAGGAGGTGTTCACCTTGTGGGATCTAGCCTGGAAAAGGCTTGTCTTCTGCATGGAGCTCTGTGGGGAAAGTGTGGGGTGGGAGAACATGTTGCCTGTGCTCTTTTACATTTCATTTATGGGATGTGCAATATGTCAGAAATCACAGGTGTGGCCCCAAAACATGGGAAATAGGGCTTTTAAGAGAGAGAGGTCTCACTTTACCCATAGAAGAGAGTGGCAGCAATGGAGGCGGCACTGACACGGCCTCACCCCATGCAGCAAAGGATTGTCTCATTGGAAGTAAAAAAGTGTTCATGGTTCCACAGTATCATAGTTCCTTCTTCTGAAGTGTCAACTGGTGTCTCTCTGTGTCCCACACCTGCAGGAGCTCCCAGTATGCATTGACTTAAGAGACTTCAGGATAATGTGACAATACCACGCAGGAAGATGTGGCCACCATGACTCTCACACTAACACTTTGGAGAGAGTATCTGTATGGTAGTAAGGATGTGCTTTGTTTTAAATTTTCATGTGAGGCTCCAAGTGTTTCACCACTTGGCAGCCTTTCAGAGCCTTGAACTTCATGTTCAGATCTATCTCTAAGTCTGCTTCCTCTCTGTGGGATTGTTGTACTTACATGTATTTTCTAATTTTCTCAGTAGTACTTTAGCAGCACCCATCCGCCCTCTGTTACAGCCAGGCTGGGACAAGCAGCTAGATGTGACCCCCATAGGCTGCATTTAGGCAGGAAGACAGCATTATCATGGGTTTTTGAGACAGGAATGTACCATGTGTCTACATCCTGGCTTCTAGTGCACATAGCAACGGGTGCTTTTTGTCCTCCAGGAGGTGAGGATGGGTCTTACTCTTCCCCTCTCTTTTTCTCTCTCTCCTCCACAAATATACTTCATTTCCTTTCATTGGAGAGGAGTCTGGGAGCCAGGCTTATCCTTCAGCTGCTTGTCTTGAGTGTGTGGAGCAGGATGGGCAGTGCACGGGATGAGCAGCATGAGGTGTGGAGTGGGCATGTTAACTCTGTAGTCCCTGCTTCTGTGGTGAAGCATTTCATGAGAAAGGCAGGGGGGGTTGGAAGGAGAAAGGAGGGGGAGAAAGTGAAACACAAACATCACCACTATCCTCAGTAAAAGATTTAGATCTCTGTGTTGGCATAAAAAGGTCATTTTGAGCCTGAGGGTTTTGACATTGTTCCTTCAAGTTAGACCCACAACATAAACTATTTTCAACACTTGCCATGAAGAACAAATGACCTTTAGTAACTTGCCCAGAAGACAAATGGTACGTTAACACAATAAATATACTTTGCTAGTATCGTGCTTCTTGCTTTAATTTTCAATTAGGAATGTTACTTTTCCCTTTCCCACAAATGACTGCACTTTCTTGCTTTGATTTTTTAACAGATACTTCTTTGCCCTCTGTGGAATTGATAATATTCAGTGATAATTACTGACTCTAGAGTAAATTTCCTTCTGTTCAGTATTTTGTACTCATCTGCTCAAAGTGAGCTTGATGGAGGATATCTGTGAGGGGAGGAAGGGATAGTTAATGAGTCTGATCAGTCAGGTCTGCTGCAAGAGCAGAGCAAAGGGAGTCAAAGGGAAAATAAGCTAGGAGATGGTATTGGTAAGTATGCCTTTTGTTGGAATAGAATTTGGTAGCATATAAAATGAGAAATGAGACCAGAAATTAAATGTGAAATTCTCTCCGTTAACATTAGTAAAGGCAGGAGATGTGGACAAATGGTGTGTTGTCTTCAGACAAATGAGAGGCCAGGAGTCTTCCCTCTCTATATTTTTGTTCCAGAGTTAACATTTTCAGACTGAGTTGTTATGAAGCTAACTGATGGACTTGTGGAAGGAGCTGAAAGAGCATTACTGGTTCTATAAGGGTGGGAACCCCTGGATTTGTGATGGGGAGCTTGGGCCATGGCTCGTCCAGCTGCCTATCTCAACCCCACATTCAGACAACATGGTGGAAGAAAGGTATGTCTGCTGCATGCTGCTTAGGATGCACCAGCTTTCTTCCATACAGTGGCTTCCCTTTAAGGGTGGAGAAAGGAGGTGGGTGCTAGGAAATGCTTTCAGAGAGGTGAGTGTTGTTTTGTCAAGAAGATAACTGAAAAGATGTCATTGTCACAAAAGCAGTGAACAGCTGGAGGAAGGGAAGAGGGAGTTTGTGCTGGCAGGACAGTAGATCAAAGGATGGCACACTGTCAAGGAAAAGCTTAGAAACAGGAGAGAGTATTTTGTCATCTGTTGGAGTTTACAGATATGGTTCTCTTAACATAATAATAGTGCTTGGAAGGTAGGAAGATCTAATGCGTAATGCAGAGACTTATCTGTCATTCCATAAATGTTTGTTAATTATTTCTAGGGCCAATGCAGTGCTCTTCATCCCAAAGGGATCCAGAACACTTTATACAAAAGCTGGTTTTCAATTTGCTGGTTGGGTTGAGTATTGCAGTTATTTCACATCAAATAAAAGCGTTTTGTAGAGGATTGGTTGGTTGTTTTTTTTCTTTTTTTTTTCTTTTGGTGGGGGAAGATCTTTTGTTTCATCGGAACAGAATTTATTTTACAGAGCCAAAAATTAAAGTTTTCTTTTGTGTTTAGGATAATAAATCCTTCAGAACGTCACGGAGAGTGTGCTTAAGTAAAAATGAAAAATTGATACACTTAAATTTGAAATAGCCCTTTTGCATCTCTAGAAATGTGTTTTTCTTGTTTTGGATCAGAGAGGCAACTGAGCCTGACCTTGCTTTATACATAAATTAGTCATCCAAATTTTTTTTTCTAATCAGCTGTAAAAGTCTCAAATTTTTTAACCCAGCTATATGTTTATGCCCTTTTATGATCACTGAAGTGGGACTTAAATAGAGTTGTAGAAATGTGCTGTTCTGAGAAAGTTTTATTAGGGAAAAGCTGAGCAGGGAACAAGGAGCTTTAAGTGGAAGGAAACAAGGAATGAATGAACTGAAAATGAGGGAAAACTGAAAAGAGTTGGACGATGTGAGTGATGGTGATAGTTACTCCCTAGAGTAAAAATAGGAGCAAGGAAAAGAGGATTAGGAATATGAAGATGAAAAAGGGAGTTGGGGGGGGGAGTATACTAAAAAGGCAAAAATAGGACACTCCACCTTTATTTTAGTGACTGCTTTAATTCTCCATTTTCCTGAGAAATGCCATATATTTCTAAATCTGGAAAGGAGGATAGGATGGCTATTTTTAGGAATTACTAATGTTTCTGGCTGCTTCAGATTCTGTAGTTAATCAAGGAAAAAAGAAAAATACAATAATGTAAAAGTTACTGGAATTGAAGGAAGTACTTTTGAATGCTAGGACCTTAGCAATGCCTGAACTTTTAGGTCATTATACTTCTAAAAGGACAGCACTAGGTTCGTATTACTTAAATTTCATGTGAACATTACAGGTGTAATCCTGCAAACACAGATCATCAGCAATTTATTTTTCTTTTAATGGAAACTGATGCTCCTATGCAATTATGTGGCTCTAGAAATGAAAGACTTGAGAAAGAGGTTCAATATTATAGTAAGAAATCACAAAAGTTGGGTGTGCTTTTTTATGCTGATCTTTAGCCCCAGGAAGGAATTCACCCTTGAAAGGTTTTTTCGAGTGATTTGTCTTCAGACATTACTGTGTGTGCCTTGTTCAGAGCTTAGTGAGCCCAGCATCTATTTATTTAGTAGATGTGACTGCTAGTAACCAAAAATTCCTTCTGGCAATCCCGAATCCCACTTCTTCTTTTTTTTTTTCTTCATTTTACTAAAAATGAATCAGTTAAAATGGGGTGCTCATCTTACTGGCCCTCACAGAACCCCTGAGGTGGTTTTGCTGATCTCTCTCTTTCAATAGTTCATCCTTTTATAGAACAACATTGGGAGCCTTGAGGATATGTTTGACTAGCAGCCACAGTCAAGCACTCATGATATGAGGAGGAAGAAATTAAAACTAAAAATAAAATAAAAGTTAAAAAAACAAAACAAAACAAAATGAACAAACAAACAAAAAAACCCAAAACAAAAAAAAAAGAAAAACCACCAAAAAACCCCCAAACCTGGGTCAGCAGTACAAGCAGGGAAATGACACCGACATGGTGGGGAGACTGGGGATTTCTGCTTCACTGGTAATTTCTAACTTAAGAGGCTTTTAGATGTGGATTTTCAAATGAGCTCTGAACTATGCAAATTTTTTTTTTTATTTTTACCAGAAAAAAATATGAGGGAAAACTTAAATGATCTTGATTCTCATTGTTCTTGCTGTTATTCATCTCCTCTGTCTTTCCCCACCATGGTGTATACAGAGAGTGAAATGATAATTGCTCAGTATGTCCACAATCCAACTGCACTCAAGCTACAGAGGGATACAGCAGTTACTAGAACCCTTCTGCATCTGAGGTAGAGGGATGCTCCTGTGTTGGTCTGTTGTTTTTAAATGGTTTATTGAGTTACGATCAATATCATATGTTGCTGATACTGGTGCGTATTGTGTTACATGGTGAACTTGGGATTGTGTCAGATGCTTCATGGGTTATTCTATGGTTGTGTTCTTGCTTGGACACCACATGGCACATAAACAGTTGTGATCCTGTTTGCAGTCTCCAGGTTCTGAGTTCTTGTTCTTAGGAATATATTTTTTTTATATAGCACACATTCTTTTTGCATTTGAATGTCTTTATTAAATTCAGCTTTCCGTTCCTATTATTTTACTCTATATTCTGAAATTCTTGTACAATTCCAGCACAATCACAGATGCTTGCTTTTGTTCATCAGCTTGGGGAATGGATGTGTCTTTAAAGTACCTTAGGAAATGGTAGTTTGGCAGCTGTACTTCTGAGCCAGCCTGTAGCAGTGGGATCCACTGAAGACAAAATTGAAGAAACAAGGTAGAGCATTGTCAGTGGAAGAAATATCCGAGTGTGTAAAGCCAAGCAGAGATAGCAAGATGAGTAAGAAAAAAGAAAAGGAAAAAACCAAAACAAACCAAAACATGAGTATAGAAAAACATTCAATAGAAAAGGTTGGGTTTTTTTTTAAGTAGCAAAACTGGAAATAAATAACATGACGGTAGTTTTATTTCCTGAAGTGTAAGTGTAGTATCAAATCAAGTATCAACAACTATGTGGAGATAAGCAGTAAGGACCTCAGAAAGGCAGATGTGCACGGTGGGATCCTCAAAGCTGTCGAAGTGACCTTTCAGTGTGGGAGAGTGCTCTCAGGGAGTCTGTATCAGTTGAAGCAGAGTCATGGTAGAAAATCCATATTATCAAAATTAGCTGTAGCTATATAATAGCATTTTATTACATTTTGGTTTTAGTCAGACATTGCCTAAAAGGAATTATGGTACTAGTTCAGTAAACTTTTCAAATTCCTCTGAAATGAAAACAATCTTTTTTTCCAAATCTGTTTGAAAATTTGTTCTCATATCTGCCTGATTCTCCTTAGTGTGCCAATTAGGAAGTTGTACAGTCTGATTTTGTTGATGGCTTCTTTAGCTTTCAATCTTTCGCCTCATTCTTTACATGGAGAATTTGGGTGGTGTGGGTCTTCAGCCCTGCTGGGCAAAAAGCCCTCATTGTCAATATTGCTGAAAGATTAAACACACACAGAAACTAGGCTGCTCTCATCCAGGAGTCTAAATGTGAGCTGGTACTAAGAGCTATATATATATATATACATATCCCATCGTTGTGACTGCTGGGGTAGTAGAATTGGTTTTAATCATGGTGGGAAATTGCTGGGAAAAGCAGTTAGTGCCGTGTGAGGGAGTAGGGGATTCTTGTCCTCTCCCTAGGTCTCTGTAGGCCTTTCTTGGCCTGAAATGGGGATGTTCCTTACAGGATGAGAGTCACAGGTAGTTAATATTTTTGAACTTGAAATCCTTCAAAATGATGGAAGTAGCAGAGGTTGTTACTGTTCCCCATTTAGCACAGAGCTGAAGCTAAAGCTCTCTCAGCCTCAGGCCCCAGTTTGACTGCAGAGGAAATCTATTACACATTTCCTGCCTTTATTTTAAAATAAAGGACACTCTACTGCCCAGTACCATGTCTAAGAAGACACTTCACTAGTGTTTTTGGGTTTTGTTTTATTTTTGACATAATAGTAAAAGTGACAGAAGGGGATTCCCCTGAAGGTTTTTAGATGCTTTTCTGCTGGGCAGCTCCCTCTGGCCTCGAATGGCAGCCAAAGGGGAAGCTGAGGGATGTGTGCATGGCTCACTCCAGCCTCCTTCTGGCTTTGGTCTTATGGAAAATGTCTGCCTTCCTTTCAAGAAATAACTGAAGGGACTCTGTGGGAGAAGACAGATGGACTTAAATCCAGACAAAGCTGGTATTGACGTAAGGAAGAGAAACTGCTTCTTTTCAAAAAATCACAGAATGGTTTGGGTTGGAAGAGACCTTAAAGATCATCTACTTGCAACCCCCCCACCATGGGCAGGGACACCTCCCTCTAGACCAGGTTGCTCAATGCCTCATCCATCTTGGCCTTAAACACCTCCAGAGAGGGAGCATCCACAAATTCTCTAGGCAGTCTGTTCCAGTGTCTCACCACCCTCACAGTAAGGAATTTCTTTCTCAGATCCAGCATAAATCTCCCCTCTTTCAATTTGCATCCATTACTCCTAGTCCCTGCACTCCTGGACCCTATTAAAAAGTCCTATCCCAGCCTTTCTGTAGCCCCTTTCAGGTACTGAGAGGTTACTATGAGGTCCTCCCTGAGCCTTCTCTTCTTCAGCCTGAACAATCCCAGATCCTTCAGCCTGTCCCCCAGAAGGGAGGTGCACTGGAGTGGCCCAGATAAAGATTCCCTCTTGACTCTGTAGCTGTAACTCAGCCTTATTCTCTGACATCCTTTAGGCAAATGTGCATTTGTTGCTCTATCATGGTTCTGAGTAAGTCCTACAGAGAGTTCCCATCTTCATGAACTTGAGGTGCATGTTTCTGTAGCACTATGGAAGTATGTAGAAATTATGCACAAATTTGAAGACGGTTTTGTGAATAAACCCATGTCTCTAAGTCTGTGCTTGTGCAGAAGTGAGCAATAGAGGAGCAGACGTACTGGACCAGATCTAGTCAATGCTGTAGCTTACCTGTGTTGATACAGATAAATTCTTAGAATTTTTATATTCTGGCAAGATAAAACCTTGTCAGGGTGAACTAATTGCATTGTTAATTGAAGTCCTTCACAATCCTTGACTGATATTCATAGTTCTTAAGTTTGGCCTCTTTAAAGTAAGTCTGGCATGTGCAAGTAGGCTAGACCTGAAAACCAGGTTTTCCATGTGGAGATTTCAGCATTCCAAGTAGCTCTTAAGATTGAAAAGGACTTGAAAATCTTCATCTTGTTCATCTACCTGTGGAGATGCCCCCAAGAACCCTGTTTAAAATATGGATGTTGAGCACCAAAAACTGGGCCCACCATCAGTTTTTGCATTTATCTAAACTTGGGGTTTAAGTGACTAGAACTTTGCAATGGGGGATTACAGTTCAATGGTCTTCACTAAACATGGGGCCCTCCTAAGCAGCTACTGACAGAGAAATAAATATACTGATTACCTGGTGTAAGCAAGCCTTAAAAATTCATTCAGAACATGCAGTATGCTCCAAAAGGGTGTTATTTGTACATCCTCATGTTAATTTACAGACAACGGGCCACTACTTAGTCAATTCTAAGAAGCAGAGAATATTAACATTATTGCTATCATCATGCTGACAACTTGAACATTATTTTCTAATAATTGAAATTAAAAAAGCCAGACTCATAGCCAGCATAAATCATATTAATTCCACAGGGTTCAGTGAGACTCCCATGCCTTTCAGTAACTGTATGTCATATGCCCTGTGGTAATCTGCAGTTTGTGTTGGAAGAGAAGCAATGTGGTGATCCTAGGGTTAACCAGCATCAACAAGGCACAGCAGAATTTAGGTAAGACCCGTGAACATCTAGTGCTGTACTCTCCATATATCCTGATTTAAAAGCATTGTAAAGAATCACAGAATCACAGAGACTGAAGGGACCTCAAAAGATCATCTAGTCTAATCCCCCTGCTGGAGCTTATGCCCTCTGCATTTCTGCTGAATTCAGCATTGCCTCTGAGTCAGAAATTTGTTTAATAAGAGTACTTTGTGACTAATCAAGCAGGTATGGAATCTGCTGGACACAGCAAAGCTGTATGGGCTCCACTTCGAATGATAGAATAGGTCTCTTTAGGGGCTTCTGTATGAGAGGAGGAAGAAAAGATCACAGTCAGTTCTGTTGCTCCTTCTTGTATCAAATCATTAAGATCTTCTAAGTCAGATTCCAGAGATGGTGATGAAAACTTGGCTAGCTGAGGCCTCATGACTGCTGACAGGAGCAGCAGGAATCCCAAGTGTCCCCTTGCAGCAGTGTCAGTGCAGGCAGTAGAAAGGTGGCTGCATGGCAAGGGAGTAGTTGTCACATTAGATCACTAGGCAGACACAACCCACAGCCCTCTCCCTGTAAACCCCAGTGCTGAGTCAAGGGGATGTGCATGAAGCAGATCCCCAGCCACAGAATCTTTTGTTGGTGAAGAGAGAGCTTTGCTTGGGAACTCCCTTTCTGGCTGGAGTGGAGCACCATGGTCTTCTGCTGTCTTCAGTGGAGTCTGCAGTGGTGCTTTGAAGGTGGGGGATTAGGGCTAGTGTTGGCAGAAGATAAGGAGAGAGCCAATACTTACATCTTGTCATCCTCACATAAATCTTAACATGCCAGGAGACAGTCCTATGGGCTAAAGTACCTTCTTTGCACTGCTGTTTCCTGTTTGACCTTGGGTGGGTCTCAAGAGGTTACCACTCTGTCTGAACGAAGAAAATAAATAAATAAATGAATAAGTTCAGGGAGAAGAAGACAGAGGAAACTTTAACTCTTCATCAGTACTTTTAACGAGAAGAGCAAAAGGCTGCTCGTTTTACAAACCACACATTTTAATATTGACTGAAATAAATCATGCTTGAAAGTGTGAAGGTGCTGAGGTAGCTGGTGAGTGTCAGTAATCCTGGAGCTGAGACTGACTGTATCTCCAGTACCCTCTTCCACTCAGAAATACATCCTTTCATACATAGGGATTCATATGCATATATATGTATTTGCAGAATCACAGAATGTTAGGGATAGAAAGTTTTTTCTCATATTTCTGTGAAACTTCCTGTGTTCCAGCTTGCACCCATTGCCCCAAGTCCTATCATTGGATGCCAGTGAGAAGAGCCTGTCTCCATCCTCCTGACACTCACCTTTTATGTATTTATAACTATGAACAAGGTCACCCCTCAGTCTCCTCCAAGCTGAAGAGACCTGGCTCCCTCAGCCTTTCCTCAGAAGGGAGATGCTCCAATCCCTTCATAATCTCTGTGGCTCTGTGCTGGACTCTCTCAACCAGTTCCATGGGGATAATTACTATTCATTTAAGAAAAGATTATATAGTTGCAATGCACAAAAAATGTAAACATAATCCTGTAGTTTTTCTATTAGCAAGAAAATCTATGATACCATATATCACAGTCCAACAACAATAGTGGGTTTTTTTAATTGGACGTAAGTTGTACTTCGATTTGAAGCTGTAGCCCTAACAGCACATGGCTTCAAGCTGTACTGTTACTCTGATATTTTCTCTTGATGAATTCATGATAGAGGATGTGCAAGCTGGGTAGATGGGAGGTATTCTTCTTTTACCTGTCTCTCTGCATTAACAGTTTCCATGTTAAAGATCCATCAACCAGTAATTGTCCAACTGTAGTTCTGATATGAAAATAGGTTTTCTTCCTGACGGGAATCAGTGCACTGATTCAGTTTTATTACCCTTTTTGAAACTGTACAAGGATTGGTGTGTCACCCAGATGGATTTATTCAAGCACGGTATGAAAATGGCATTTACAGAAATGGGCACAGACTCACCAGTCATGATGTAAAAACTGACAGGGATAGCACTATAGTGTAACATAACTTCAGAACATCACATTTACTATTCTGCATTTAGTAATGTCCTCATGATTAGGTATTGGAATGAAAACACCATGCACTAATTTTGGGTTTGTTTTTTCCGATGGAAAAAATTAACGATGAATACTAATGGAAACTTTTCATAGTGATAGTCCATATGACTTCCAAATTCCAGCACACAAAATTTCTGTGAAGTTCCGAATGTATGTTACAGCATATTTATTTTTTTATAACCACAAAGTTGCTGTTGCTGCCACTGGATGAATTCTTTAAAAACCTTTTGGATCAAATGCCCTCCACCAGGCTGCAGTTGACATGATTGCTTATTGATTGTCTCTAGTTTCTTCCACTCTTGTCCTCCTGATTATATTCACAGTTATTACCTTATTTATTTCTTAGGCAAATAGTGTTTTGCTTTCAACAAGAATTCTTAACACAATAATTGATGTTAACAATAAAATGTACTGCTTCCTTGATATTTCAATTCTAAATTTCTCAAATGAAAATACTTTCGGTTTTTTAATTTCTTTTCAATGTCAAGATTTGCTGCACTTTTCATTACTTAATTTTAAGGAATTGATTTGTTATGATGGATTATTTTCACATTTCCTTTGGAAGAAATATCATGGTTAAGGATGGTAATTGTTTCTTTGGACGCAAATTACTTATGTCGTTTCTTGTGTTGTGTTAAATTGCTGCTGAAAGTCTTACTATATTAGTGGAACTTAGTTAGAATTTAAAATCCAGCTTTAATACAGAGTTGGCCCTTAAAACATCTAGAAGAGTTGAGACACATACATGTAGAAGAAGACATGCATGGTTGTGGACTTTGGTTGTGTTTTCTAAAATTGCCCTTTTAGGTAAAATGAAGTACAGTTTTGTTTTTGCAGAGCTAAAACTTGATGGATTTTTATTTTATTTTTGCTTAATGTGACTTAGGCACAAGGAACTGAAGTCAAAAAGTTAATAGATTCTAGCTTCAAAAGTCAAACAGCTACTTTGAAAATTAAGAGCCATGGTTGTAATTTTAGCTGTCTGAAACAACTTTCATACAGGACAGAAGGAGGAGAAATTACTATTTCCTTGTGTGGGTAATCTTTTGTGGGAAAAGCATGACACATTTTACCAGGAGTAGTACTAAAGTAATTACTGCCTTTAACATTCATTGTATAACCTGTTGATATGGCCTGGATTTGGAAGTATCATTTTGGTTGTAGTGAGATGAGAAACTAGCTGCATGTACATATCCCTCATTGGCCTCCAGTATGGTGGAGTGTCCAGCAGTATGGCAGTAGTGTCCAGCTTGTTTTCTGACTTTTTTTTTTATGCATCATTTCCCACAGTATAACTTCTTGTAGGCATATTTTGGCAACCTTGGTTTGTACTTCTTGGAAAGCTGCTGCATCTTTCTGCCCATCCTTATCCAGGCAGCAGTCCTGATGCTGTTTAATGACTCTATGGGGTTTTAATGTTTGAGAACCAACAACATGGCCTCATCTAAACCAAGTTAACCCAGCTGCAGTCCATTCTGGTGGCTTATCTTAAAGCTGAAATAATTCAGTCTGAGATTCCCAGACAGCAGGCACAATACATTGTAGTCGTGAAATTCCCCTACAGTATATACTGTTTTTGATGGGGAATATGTTTGATATTCAGACTTGTATTAACAAAATATTTGAAGGCCAGGGAGATTGCTCTCATGATGAAGTTCTTCTTTGATGTTGTTATCAATAAAGCTGGCTGAGAGTGTACCATATAAAACTGGGTTTGGAAAGCTGAGTTGTGTAGGATAATTTTCACTTTGCAATTTCAGCTGTAGACCGGAAAATCATTATGTATGGATGCTGTTGTGGTGCCTCATGGGAATTTCAGACCAGCTATACCCTGCAAATCTGTGTTCAGCACCCTGCATCCCAAAATACCTAGAGACAGTACAAGCAAGGAGTTCAGTACTGCTTCTCTTATTGTAGTATCTAAATTTCCTGCAGTGTCTTGTTCATTAATGCCTTTAACACCTGCTACAGCCTTCCTTCTCTCTATTACATCTCAGAGAAAGTCCAGTGCAAGTGTTCAGATCTTTTTCAAGTAGGTCTTCATTTGGTGTTTTAAATGCATAAAGGGATGAGGTCTTAAGCTGTATTTCATTCCAGTGAGAGTTGCTGCCACATTCTGATCAGCTCCTGCAAAAACTCAGCCTCCAACTGCACCATTTCCTGCCTGCATGCCTGTTTAAAGCGGAACTTTAAACTATATTTTGAATATGCTGAAGACATGCAGTCTTTGCCATGTCCTGAGTATCAGGACCGTGTCACTCTATCAGAAGAACCAGGGCAGCCCATGGAGGTGAGTCAGAACTTGCTGCTACATGGATGAATTGCTGATACTGAGTAAATTTGCTGCATGTTGCTGCTCACAGAAGCACAGAATGTCAGCGATTGGAAGGGATCTCACAAGATCATCTATTGCAATCCCCTAGCCAGAGCAGGAACACCCAGATCAGGAATGTGTCCATGTGTCATTTGAATGTCTCCAGAGAAGGTGACCCCACACTCTCTCCTGGCCAGCCTCTGCCACTGTTCTCTCACCCTGGCAAAGTTTTGTCTCAGGCCTGCAGGACTTCTCATGGGGAGGAGCGTGAGGACATCACACCTGAAGTGCAAAGAAGCATTTTGGAACCGTACTACTATTTTTGTAGCCTGAAACATCTAGGTTGGTTTGAGGGGGGGAGGGCATAAAGGAATGGACATGAGGAGGGTTATGAATTTCACTGGTGGGGAAAAAGGCACAACCAGAATGATGTTTTGTTTTATTGCTTCATTCTGCAATGTTGCATGTTTTAGTGCACTTGAAAAGCAACTTTGAAGCTATATTTGCAAAGCAGTATATGAAATTTGTCTGACAGAAGCAACCAAAATGGATGCAAAAAAAAAAAAAGTGAAAACTGCTGTCTCTATTACAACTCCAAGTTGCATTCAAGCTGCCTGAGGTTTGTCAGGAAACTGGATTGTGTCCCAGCACTTGCACTGCACGTTCCTTACCATGACTTTTCAGGGACCTTGAATGGTTGCTCCATTATCTCCTGGAAGTTGGCAAACTAAGCAGTACAGAGCTGTCTAGCCCCTTTTCTTATGCCAGGGTAAGTGCAGATACAGGGATCAGAGTGCCTTTTTCTTGTATTTTCCTTTTCTGTGACGTTTTATTACCATGTTGGAGTCTGTTACAGAGATGCTAATTCTTGTATGATCTGAAGATTTCACAAAATTTGATGCCACTGGTGCATACTTGGCCCTCAGAATTAGAAACGCCTTGTGGGCAGAAGCTCAGAAGAGAGGGAGGCTAGAGAAAAACCGGAATCCAAAATACAAAATTTTTCTTCTGGAAGAAACTGTGGCAGTGCCTTTCCACCTTTGGAACCCTTCCTTCTCTTCCTTTGCTCTCTCCCTCCTGTCAACCTGGAGAGTGTCTCAAACTTCATTTGTGCTCATTTCACACAGAGTTTGCTTATCAGTCTGAAAGGCGACTGTCTGATCTTTCCTTTTGCATGCTTTCACTTTTAAGATCTTCCCTTTCTTATGTAAAAAAGGCAATTAGAGTCGTATCTGTTTATTTTAAACAAAATGGCTGTTAATTAGCGTGATCAAAAACCCTGCTATTGTAGACTATGGGTTTCACTTTGTAGTCACACTAAATTGCGTAGAGTTTGGTGCCAGCTGACATGATAGCAACACATAGTCTAGCTTTTTTTTAACTTAATGAACAAACAGATTTATGAGGCTTTGTTATTTTCTGGTTTAGATCTATAGGTTCTGTACGCATTATTTAGAGTTCTTGTTTCTTAATGACTAATGTCATGTTGTTACTTATTAAGAGTACTTTAAATTACTGAAGAAGTTTCCCTCTCTTTTGTATCCCCTTTTTTTTCCATTTTCCTTCTTATTTTTTTTTGATGACTTAATTAAACTGTGCATCTGTGGTACACAAAGCAGTTGAGATCCACTTCTGTAGTTGCATTCAGATGTTTCAGTTGCTGTTGTGCTGGTGAGAAAACTGGATATTCTCTCATCTCTTCAGATGAGCATAATTGCAGATCCTTAATTTTTTCCTTCATAATGTTTAAAAAAGATGGCCACAAAAATCTATCAGTAAAGTCTTGCATTGTTGTGGAAAAAATAATTAAGAATATTGGTGTTGAGCAGGGGTATATCTTTTTGATTCACAGCCATCTCAGCTTACACATGTGGGCCTGACATCTCGAGAATAACAGCTTCTCGCTGTAAATGGGAACCATTTTTTAAATGAAGGCATTTTAACTAATAAGTGAAAATTATGGATACTTTCTTTTTGTTACTGTGAGTATTACTTTTGGAAAGAAAGGGAGTAATTTAAGATTTTTAAAGGTCTAGGATTTGTATTAATTGTGATAGCATCTAATTGCCACCAACAGCTTCTAGTTGCCATAACTAGAACAAGTGAAAATGTAGAGTTGAACATTGCTCAGACATCATCACTCTTGTCACTACTGGGGAGCTGCACTGTAGTTTCTAGACTTAATTTCCTTTGAATGCCCATATCCCTGTCACTGAAATTTCTGCTGCATCCTTAGCTACTGATGCTGATACAAGGCCTCATTAATCAAATATTTTTAAAAACAGCTGATTATGCAGGTATGTCATTATTTCATTGCCTTTTTATCTGTTGGTGATTATTGAAGGATTCAAGTAAAATACTTATTTGCATGGAGAAAATCAAAATTGAAGTCAAGTCATAAGCAAAGTCATTGAGCTGGCGTAAATTTGATTAAAAGATTTTACAAGTTTTACTTCCATTTAAACATTTCCATTGAGTTTAACTGTTGGTTATAATCCTCCAAGTACTTCTTTAATTTCAATAGGTAAGACAATTAATAATTTTTCACATCATTAATCATAATACTCATTATGATTGAGCATTAAACAGTACACATTTTTGTATGAAAATATCAAAGAAAGTGTACTTGCTGTTACGGAAGACCAAGGGAATAATATTCTGTTCATTCCATGGAATGAACAGTCAGTATAAACTCACAGCAAGTTAAAAAAGAAGGATGGAGAAAATTGAAAGTTCCACAAGTTGTAGTGGTGCTGTGATAAACCTACAACTTTGTGACCATTGTATTTGTCATTTTCAGTTATAGAGAAATTGAAGGATTTTGAAAGTTCCAGTGGAGAAGCACTTTTAGTAAGCTTTTGGTTAGATACGTCCCAACATTACATTGAAATGCTTTTACACTATAAAATTAAAAAGAAGTTCTAGGTAAAAGAAATTTTCAGATGATAATTTGTCTTTACATATCAAATACTGCTTGCTAGCTCCAACAAGTAAAATAGAAAATTTTCAGCCTTCTCAAGAAGTCTTCTCTAGGTTTTCAAAAGGAAATACCATAAAACATTTAATATAGATGAGAAAGCATTTTTCAGTAGAAATATTATTTGCAAGTTTTTAAAGTACGTGTAGTTTTTTTAAAAAAAACAAGAAACAGTATACAGTTGAACAAAATAAGTAATTATGGAGAGAACAGAAGTCTAGGACTGTGTTCCGTTTATTTCTGAATTCAAGAACAAAGTATTGGTCAATAAAATAAGCAGGTGGGGCATTGTGATAAATTAAGCTCATTAGGAACTAACAGCAGTAACTTGTGGATCTTATTGATAAAATGAAATAGATTTTCATAAAAATGAGAGTTAAAAAATCAGGCTTTTACATGAATTATTGAAGTCTGAAGATAAATGAGATGTGCTTTCTGTCTCTTAATTTTCTCCTTTTTGTTGGAACATGCTTACTCAAGACATGGTTTATGAAAGGAAGTCTGTTATGGCAAGTTATTTCATAATTGTTCAGTTCCAGGAATTTTTCACCTTTTGATGAAAAGGCTGATATTTGCAGTTGTTCCTCACTATTGTATAACTCGAATATTCCATTATAAATTTTGTAGGGATATAAAAAATTATGCTAGTGCTGTTTTTCTTGTGCTGGTTAATTTACATTTATTTTACATTTAATTAACATATATAATAATTTTTTTGTAGATGTAATAGAAATGGGGCTTTGATCCATCTGAATCCTTCAGCAGATGCTTAACCTTAAGCATATAAATAATCCCATTGTTTTCAGTGTCTTTAATCTGTGCCCTTAAGTGCTTTGTTGGATTGTGGCCTAGTATAATTACATGTTTGCAATAACAGTTGCTTATTAAAAGCAGTTGTTAGATCTCAAAAATAATATAAAAGAAATAACATGAAAAAAAATGTATGGAACAGTACTGCAAAAATAGATGAAAATTGTTTCAGAATCCTTATTTGCTAGTCATTGTCCATCACATTGCAAATTCTGCTTTTGGAAATGCTCCTTTAATTAGTGAGGTCAAACTGAAGGCATGTTAAGTAAGATCCCACAGAGATTTATGTAAAAATTCAGGAATTTTTAATGAAGTTTTATTTGTTAATAGTGCTGAATTCTGTAGCAAAGTTGAGATCTAAGGGTTAGATGTTGCGTGATAAAATACGCTGATGGGTTTCAGTGACATTGTTCACCTGACTGCCAACCCGTCTGAATTTCACAGATACTTGTTCTGGGAGTGTCTAGATTTCTAGACTATAAATTCTCTGAAGTACAGAGTTGACATTAACAGTGGTACATGAGTATTCCACTGACAAGTTTCACAAACCACTTGCATAGGAAAAACATTGCACAGAATCACAGAATGTCAGGGATTGGAAGGGACCTGCAGAGATAATCTAGTCCAATCCCCCTTCCAGAGCAGAAACATCCAGAGCAGGAACATCCAGAGCAGGAACATCATGATCAGATCACACAGGAAGGCGTCCAGGCAGGGTCTGAATGTCTCCAGAGAGGGAGACTCCACACCGTCTCTGTGGTAGTTTTAACATTCTTGTGTCTGCAGATCAGTACCAGTAAAAAAATTTATTACTTCCCTGTTTTACTTTGTCCTTGGAAATATTATTCCAGTTTGTTTTTCCGTGGAAGCTCAAGAAAGACTACAATTGTGGTAATTTCAAGACAATTTTCCTTAGCCTTTTATGTTTCTGGGTCAGAGCTTACATACGTCTTACAGGTAATTGTCCCTTCAGGTCTTCCAGCAAAAGCATCTTGCCTGGACTGCCATCCAAATTTTTTGAGCACATTTTCAACTAGCAAGAGTGTGAGTGAGCACAAGCACACAGCGGCATTCAAAGGGTGAAAGAAATGTGAAATGATCTGTAAATATCATGGGTGTGTGTGATAAAAAAGGAGGACATGGCTATTCTGAAGATCCATCAGTATTTGGTAGAATATAATAACCAAGTAAATTCAAAGTAATTTTGTTTCCTTGAATGTAGTGGAGGTTCTGCTGTAGGTGCCATTGGGCTGACTCCGAGTTGATCTTTTGCAGAAAAGCATGTAGCCCTGTGTATGGAACAGTATTGCAAAAATAGATAGAAATTGTTTCAGAATTCTTATTTGCTGGTCATTGCCCATCCCATTGCAAATTCTGCTTTTGGAAATGCTCCTTTAATTTGTCAAACCACTCTGTGATTCCATGCAGGTACTGTAAGGTGCATCACACAGAGTTCCCATCTCGATGCCCTTGTCTGAAGATGCCGGATGTAGCTGTGTGAAGTAGCACTGTTTGAAAAAGGTGAAAATGCTGTAAAAAGATCACAAGGAAACCAGAATCCCTTCTGGTTGAAGTGGCAGAGTAGTCTCCTCCCCCACCCACTTGGAAAGTAACAATTTCCCCCACAGAAATTAGTTCATTAGTGTGTATTGCTATTCATGCAGGAAGGTGTGTGATGTCCTGCGGCTGTATGTGTTTGAGTAGAAAATGTCACCTCATATCTGATTTGCAATACTCCCAGCCCATGCTGGCCCAGGGCATATAATCTCTTGAGATCTTCCATAATGCACAGTGACTGCCTCGCTACAGCTGAATCAAAACTTCATCATGTTCAAGGAGAGGATAATGGTTGCCACCTTATGCAGCACATATAAGCGACAAGCTTGGGGAAGGTCGCAGCTAAATATGTAAAGTCTTCCAAATCTCCCAAGAAGAAGAAAAATCCTCCATTCTGCTTGGAACCCCCACCCTCATCTCCTTGCTTATACAGGTGGAAACCTTGAGATGAAATAGGCAGTGAGCAGAATAAGCCTGAGTGCACTGCTCCTGTGTTTTGGTGTGGTTCTTAAATTGCCCTTCATTGTCAGAAGCAGTTAGGCTGAGGAGTGAAATGAGTGGCTATTGGGATTGGTAATTATCTTTAATTCTCTACAGGGGAAAGTGGAGGTGGGGCGGGAGCCCATGCACTGCTTGGGGCTGAAGCAGAGGAAATAGAGGTGAGGGCTGCCTGTGGTGCCAGGGTACGTAGGGGGTAGAATGGATTGATGTCATTTCTCTGCAGCCTCTTTGTGCAGGGAGTGCTCTGGGTAGGTCATGGGCCAGCTGACTGGGAACTCTGACAGGATTCCCACCCCGCTTCTACTCCTTTGTAAGGGCGAGGTACTTGGAGTTGCCTAGAGGATGGGCTGCACACCCGGTGAGAGCATCCCTTGGGTTTCCAGCAGGTCTGATCAGCCCTTTGCCATCTCAAGCCCTCCAAGAAGGCAGTCTTCTCACCCCAGGAAGAGGCAAATGGGTGAAGGAGCTGAAGCTGGGATGGCATGACTGTAACTGTGGACAGCCTGCACTAGGAATTGCTCTCAGCCATGGTTAAATGCATTTGCAGTGATACAAGGAAGGTTTTGCAGTCACCAGCCTGCCGGTTGAAGCAAGACTGAAAAATGTAACACACCACGCCCTAATCCACTCAGTGTCACTCAGTCCATGGCAACCCACTTGCTGTCTTACAAGAAAGCTGCTCAGTTTCTCCATGTCCAAGCAGAGGAGAAAGATTAAGCACACCACAGCGTTGCATAGTTTCTGGCAGAACTTCTTTTTTTTTAAACACAGACTGTAAGATGTGTTTTGTTGTATTTGCTCCCGTTCTTTTGAAAGGTACAAAGTACGGTGACAGGAACTATCATATCCAATTGGACATGCTTTCTACAGATTTGTTAAGGATTTACTCTACACATTTGTAGCATTTAGTTGCCATGGCAATGACCTCGGTGCAAGAGGGAACAGCCTTTAGGTTGGACCTCAAATTTTCCTTTCATTTCCATTTAATTTGATTTGACTGCGAAATGTCACTTCCATTGCATTGATTAAGCTTCATTGCAGCCACCAGCTCTGTTAGAAAGGTTAAAGGACAGGCCAGTGGCTGTCATTTTCTTTCCCTACCCTTTTCTGATATCAATACAGATTGTGTTTTTTCAGAAGAAGAATAAGGTTTTATCACATGGTGTTCCACAGCAAAAGCAAAACAAATGCAGCAACAGTTTGAAGCTGTGCTAACCTGCAGCTTTCTCATACCATTTTGTAGCCCTTTAAAAAGCAAGGACTTGTTTTTCTTTTCCTTCCTGACATATGCTCCCCCCAGATAAATTAAAGTGAATGCCCCCTCCAAGACTAGCAGCCATACTGGAAGGAGGATGGCCATATTTTTTTCAAAATCTCTGTTATCTCCAGGGTGGATAATAACCGCCTGCTGAATTCTTTGAGCCTGGTAATTACTATGAGCTGGCTTCAGAGAGTTCCCCTTTGGACATACTCTTTCTAGTTCATTTGGTACTTGCTGATGACACAACAAGTATAAAACACAGAATGGCAGCACATTGGGATGGGAGGCTCCGCAGAAGACCTGGGCAAAAAGTGAGGATCACTTAAGCAATTTTATTGCTGGCAAGCAAAATAAAAACACAACTGTGGTATTCCTCAGTAGCAGTCAAAAGCATTCCAGTACTGAAAATAATAGTGCCTGTCTGTAGAATGCAGAGCTGTAAAAATTATGCTGTTTTTATAAAGACTTCACCGTCTTAATGCTCAAAGACCTCTGCTTTGTGGTGTGTGGGCTGTCAAGTACTTAGATAAATTAGATCTGTTTATTTAGGTATTGCAGAAGCCTAGGATGCCTCTTCTGTCTACATCTCTGTAAAAGCAGGCATACAAGCCTTACCAGCAAGCTGACTTTTTGCTGTAAGCCAGGTTTTCTGCCACATGCTTTAACATCAGCTAAAATATCATCTTGAAATTTGCATATCGCGTGCTAACTGAAGTTAAGGTTTCTCCTGCATAGTTTGATCAAAACTTAAGGCAAGAGTCCTGTAGTTATGATTTTATTTTTTCAAAAATATATCGGATGTTGAGTTTGAAAACACTGAGAATATCTTACTAGTGCTGAAACAAATTATATCACTGGATTTCTAAATTTGTTTGGTTGAACAGAAATTCAAAAGTGAATAAACCAGAAATATTAGTACAGCTAGGTATAAAGAAAATTTTTGTCCAGGCACAGGGTAAGTGATGCAAAGAAAAACTGAAACCTAAAGTACTACATACAGCTTGAAAGACTTAGCAACTGAAGGGCTGTTTTTCTTTCCTGACTGAACTGAGCTTCACATTGAGCCTCTTTCCAAAAAGGAAAGTAGGACTGAGTGAGTGTGAAGAAAACTCCACTTCTGGAGCTTGTATATTGACTGGTGTGGAGAAAAAACTCACATTTGTGAAAAAGGAGGAATGTATTTAATTTCTTATCAGGGACACTGTCTCATAAATACACTTTGGGGTCTGTGGCCAGGCATGGAATCACAGAATCACAGAATCACAGAATGATTAGGGTTAGAAGGGACCTTAAAGATCATCTAGTTCCAACCCCCCTGCCATGGGCAGGGACACATCCCACTAGACCAGGTTGCTCAATACCTCATCTACCCTGGAAGGATGTGAATGCCTGGGGATGCCCATTTTTTTTGTGCCAGAGTGGTTCACAGGCAGGGGGTTTGATCTGGAAGGAAGGGTTTCCAAACTTTGTCTGGGAGCCCTGAAGCTGAGAGCTTTGCTGGCAACTGAGGTGAAGGTGCAGTCCACCTAGCCATGAGGCATAGCTCTGTTATCTGTTTTACTCCACTGGTGGTCTGACCGTGAGAGTGGGGACACAGCCCCCCCATGGTGGATGCACCAACTTGCCCTCCCCTCAAGCACTGCCTTTGCCTCCACTATTTAAATGAATAACTGAAGGAAGGAAGAAGTAAAGGGGGGACAGAAGGAAGATGAAAGAATAAGATGAAAAAAATAACTTGAGGCATTGGAGCAGTCCAGCCGGTGGCCTGTGAGATGATGCTGTTTGACCTGCTTGCTTTTCTGCTGTGGTCTTGCCTTGGCACTGGGGGTGAAGTGAAGAAGGTGGGTGTGAAATAAATACAGCAGCTGTTGAATACTTTGCTTAGCCATGAGAACTGTCACCAAGCCCACAGAGGGAGAGGAGTTTGGCATTGCTTGAGCTTGGACATTGGCCTGTGGAGGTGCCCCCAAAATCAGCATCCTGCTTACAGCTTTGGAACTACTCAATTGTCTGGCCTGGGTTTCTATGAGAAAATGCTGGTTCTTATTGTGTATGTATGTGAGCTTATGTTTTTTTGTCAAGTTCTTGCTATCACTTTTTCTTCTTTCCATTGCTTGGAAAAGACATCAATTTGTGAGGAAGGTGAACAGTTTTCCTTTAGAACAAAATAATGTTCATGTTCTCAGAATATAAATACAGATGCTGTGAACTTCCACAGAAAGTAAGATCTTCAGCAGTAGTGTTTCAAAAGCTTCAAATCTCAAAATTAAACTTTGATGCAGTATTTGGAAATAAAGAATATATGGGACTGTGGATAAAACAAACATCAGATTAAGAGAAAGGACTTCTCCATGTATGTCAGGTTTTAGTTCTTGAATATGGAGGTCATGGTGTTTGATATCTTCTCCATAAGCAATTTCAGGCCCTTAGAGATTTTTAAATGATCAGTGCTGGTATTGCTAATTTTTTGTGTGATTTATTTGAGGAAAATAATATTTAAGAACACATTTCAAATCTGTTGCTTTCTCCTCTTCAGTTATCATGTGATAGAAGTATTAGCTTCCTGAACTCTCAGCCACTCTCTGTGACAGAGATGGGAGAACAACAAATAACTTCTTACAGATCTCTCCTGTATCATCTTCTCAGCTGTAAACAGTGTCTAAAAAAACTGAAGCAGGTGTGCAAAATTAAAAGCCAAATTCTAAAAATGCCGTTTTATTCAGTGTCCCAAATCTTTGCTCAAAAATGAGACAAGAGGGATTTGTCTAGGCAATTCCTTAGGGTTTTCTTTCTCATATTTTTTTGGCAGAGTGTGCGTGTCCAAAACCATCTGTCACCAAAAGATTGTCTGTGATGCAGTTGAGGTTTTCCTCCATGGAGGGGCTTGCTGTGGGTGTGGAGGTTCTCTTCACCTAGTCCAGAGCAGTTCCCATCTCCTTTGGATGCTACTTATGGCAGCTTTGGATGGCTACTCATCGACACGTGTTTGTATGTCAATCCCATGTCTTTTTTGGAGTATTTATGCTGCACAATCAGTGAAAGACAGCATCTGACCCATGTAAACCAAATTCACCCTATTTAGTCAGTGAAGGGAGACACTGTTTAATTCCTTTGCACAAAGTGAGCAGAATTCAGCAGCTCCAGCTCCCACACTTCTTTTCCCTCTTCTCAGCAGGAGCTGAATATTGGCGTTTCTCCCACAGCATGATTCCTTGTTGTTTTGTCTCAAGCAAAAACAACAAAAAAAGGGAAGATTAAAAGGAGGAAGTAGACAAATTTGAAAGAAGATTGTTAGCTCTAAGGTCTGATGGGACCTCCTTGAAAGTGCTTGCAACCCTGTGTCACCCATGCCAAAGTTGTACTGCAGTTTTCAGAACCTTTTATAATTCCCAACATAATTACACTGTCTTTGGCTTTTCCTTTTTCTGTTGAACAGAAATAATTAATGGTAGATTTGTCTGTTTACCTCTTCTTTTTAGAATTTAATAGTTAGTTCATGATACTTGTGTGTTTGTCATGGTAGGCTATTATCTTTGTTTTGTATTCGCCTTCTGAAAGCATTTGTATGGAGGCATAAGAGGAGAGGAGTTTTCCCTTGTTTTAAGTTGAATTACCAATTTGAATGTCAGGCCAGGTTCACAAAAATTTCCAAAATAGGTGAGAGATATAAATAAAAGTGAATGTGTTACTGTTTTGGGGAAAGCTGTGGAACTCATTTTTTTCTTCCAGCTCAGCCCCAGAATAGATACATGCTGTTAGTTTTTCGCTTTGAGATTTTAGGCACCAGCAGACCTCAAACTTAGCAAGAAGATGAGAAGAAATTTATGAACTGAAGAGTGAGTTTCATGTAGATATGAATCAGTGCTGATACCCTGGCTACGGTCAGCATGTGAGTATGCTGTCATTGCAGTAGATGTGATAAATTTGGGAATCTTAAACTGAGCATGCTTGTTCACTATGAGGCAAAGCGGGGAAAATAAATGTTTTTCAAGTGCCAGAAATAGCAGTTTACCTGTGGTCCCTTAATTGAGTTGACAAGATCCATTCAGATTTTGAGATGCAAGGATGAATTACTGGAGTTTTGTGGGCACCAAGCCAATGTAAATATTAAAAATAAGAGGAAATTGTAGAGCTGTTTTCGTATTGTTAAAAGCATAATGGATCTTTTGTTGGATTTCCTCTCTGCAGGACTCTCCTTGCTGCAGTAGGGCTGTTTACCTCTGTCTTCTCTCATAAACATAGTTCCAAGGGCTGTTTTGCAGAGCTGCATCTACAATGAAGGCTGCAATATCTTGCAGAGAACTGTACAGATTTGAGTGACCAAATGAACTTAACTCCTATTGACAACTGAAAAAAAAATTCTAGCAATTAGAGACCTATTTGGAGGAGTTTATAATTTAAGTCTATGAGTCTTTTGATGGCCCAAGGCTTCAAATCTATGTTTATAAAAACCCTTTTCACTTTGCCCCCATTTTGAAGCAGTTATTTTCCTCTCTGCTTGCACAGATCTTAAAGAAATCTTAAGTTTTGTACTTAAGGTTGCTTTTGTTCAGAGTTGTCCAGTGTTTTCTCTTTTTTTATGTTTTTGGTACTGTTTGCTTTGCTGTATGTGAACATGCAGCCTGGGCTGTATGTACATTGAGGGTTTTAATGTAGAATTCTGGTGGGTGAAATTTTGCATATCTGCTCATGTTTTGCTCTTTAATTTTTGAAGGAACTGGCAAATGGGAAAATGCTGTTACTAAAACATATAAATCAGAGTGGTAATTCTATAATCTGTATAGCAGATTTTATTCTCGATGACAGATAATGTTGCATGGTTGTATGCGAAAACTAAGAGAAATTAAAAATAGATTTATCATCACTTTTGTTAATTACAAGAAACCAGTTCACATATACACAAGAGTACTATCTTCAGCAAATCCTTTGTCTTCTTGTTTGTTTAATAAATTAGATGGATGTACCAAATAGTATGCTGCTGGGGCAACATTAATTTTATTATAGAATAAAAAGTAAATTTTCTGTTTCTGTTTCTCACATGTTTGTAAGCTATCATCTGACCAATTTTCTTCTTCTGCTCCCTTCATGGTGCTTACTCTGAGTTCCCTTCTTCTATGCCTAATATAAAACTGCCTTACAATTAAACCAGCTGATAGTCAGCCCTGGAGACATTACTCAGTATCCTGGAAAATAGTTAAGATATATTGTTTTATGTGTATTTGTGCAACAGGGAGAGACAGCTTCATCACTTTAAGCAAGGGAATAATCTGTTTACACTAGAGGAATAGGCTAACTTGATTTTCTTCCCTTCAATTGTGGAGTTATTTTCAGGGGGAAATATTTACCTTGTTTTTACTAATAAAATTTCTGGATGGTTGGTCTTAAATTTATCACATTTTAAGAGATGAGCAAGCTGGGAGACTACAATTCCCAGAATCCTCAAGAAGTGCATAATACTAAATACAGACTTCTTCTAAAATTGAAGCACTACGTTTGCAATTAGTTTTTGGCTGCTGCCTGTCTTCAGGAATTGGAACTACCTGGACTGTTTTTAAATTATGTTCCTTGCAAAAAAAAAAGAAACCAAACAGAAATGATCTGCCACTTAGTATCGTGTTGTCACTGAAGATGAAATGAGGGCCTTTAAGACTGAGAAGATA
This sequence comes from Turnix velox, assembly GCA_013400935.1. NCBI lineage: Eukaryota > Metazoa > Chordata > Aves > Charadriiformes > Turnicidae > Turnix > Turnix velox. Next base: position 100,811 of record VZTY01012182.1, on the reverse strand, counting down.
TTTAATTTGTCATCCCAGGTCTTCAAAAATCATTAGGCTGATGTAAAAATTATGTCTTCAGTCAAAAATCATAGGCACATTGAAAATTATGAGTCTCCTTTCCTCAGAGCAACTGTCTTTCCTGCTTTGTTTTTTTTTTTTTGTTAATTTGGTGATGACTTTCGAGTTTTGGTACCTTGAAAGAGAGGTATATATTATTTAAGGTTTTCATGTGTGAAAATAAAAACTACCAATCAATATAGCACTTAATACAGCACAACATGAAATTTTTCATGACCTTGACCTGTTACGCTTTAGTAAGGGGCAACTCTGCAGGGAAGGGCATGGTCAGACTAGTTTGGAAGTCAAAAAACTTAATGTCCTGCAAAGGTGGCCGTGTGGACCAGGATGAATTCCATTCAGGCAGGTCGGAGTGTGAGTAGATGTCTTCCTCTGCACCTTGAGCTGCACAGGTTCCTTGCTAGTCTCCAACCGGCTTGACTGACTGCGTATTTGGCCTGTGGAAAAGTGTTGCAGTAGTCAAGTTCAAAATGCAGCGCCATGTGGTATGATGCCCAGTTCAATGCCTTAACTGGTAGACTGTGTTGTTTCCTCATTCAGTCCTCATCAACCCCTATTTCTCCTGTTTTGGCCAGACTTCTGAACCTTTTGTCACAAGTTTGCAAGGCCAGTGTGAAATATTTATATATTGATCAATGCAAGCTCTCAGGGTGGATTGTTTTATTATTGGACACAATTAGAATATTTTTCAATGCCTTTACAATTTTTCTGTAGAAAGCACACAAGAATCCATCTTGTTAACAGTAAATAATGCAGATATAGGGCAATTTTAGTGATCATGGAGGGAATTGCCATTTGAGAAACCTCACAGTGCACTGAGATCCTAAAATACACCATTATCTCCTTCTCCACTGTCCATTTGTTTCGTATGCTCTTTCAAGATGTGCCTGAACAAGTCTTCAGGATGCTGTGTTACTGTGTGTGTTTCAGCATATTTAGGATATCTGGAATGTATTCATATTACAATGTAAGGTACTGTTATTGTTCATATACAAAATAGTGATTTTCATTTGTATTCTTTTAGCTTTTTATATACCCCAGAGGCAGATAAAGAGTTTATGAAGAAAGGTTATATTTAAGAGAAATGGGTATCAGTGCTATGAGATTATACCCATGACAGATGGTTGTAACTAAAGCTTCATCTTGGTGCTGAAAAGCTGAATGAAACAGTATTCACATTTTGAAGTAATGTTGGCTTCATTTCAATGGGCCTTTTGCCTGAGTAAGAACAGACTAAAAACTCACTAATGACTCTAATTTTCTTGTGTCAGCTTTGAGTAGTTTTAAAAAATTGATTTTTCTCATTTTGTATTTTGTATTGATAAAATTCCAACAGAAAACATGGTGTTTATTAATGAAATGTGTGCAACATTATGCCTTTGTTCACCAATATGACAAGATACAAAGTAACATTGTGTTATTCACACTGAATAGTCAAACATCTTCCTGGGAACCATAGAAGAATTATTAAAGTAATTTCTTTCACTCTTAGTTTCAGAATTGGTTGTGAACCTCAAAAGTTTCTGGAGGTTCAGTCTGAATAGTTATGTGAAAGTTCAGACAGTAATCTTAAGCAAATCCAAATATCTTGAGGCTGCAAATCTCTACAAGAACATATTTTCCCTTGACTTGTCTAATACAATGAGTTCAGTGAGGCTACACCCTGGGGAGTTTTGGCCCACCACGTAGTGTGTATGCTTTAAGTGCTTACACTCTGCCATGGGGGTATTTTTAATTCCATCTTGAGAAACTAAACAGAGGGACTTCACAAATGAAACCATCAGGAAGACAAGGTTAATTCTGGCCACTGTTTGTGGGAGTGTGGTGCCTTCAAATACCAACACTTTTTTTTTTTCAGTGGTGGCATTTGGAAGAATAAATGAAGTGTGACTCCCAGCATCTCTTTAGTTGCCCTGAAAATGGAATGTCAAACAGCATATAATCATCTCCCTTGTTTAAAGAAAGAGGAGCAAGTGAGAGACCTAGTTTTCTATTTATGTCAGTTTTTGGATGTCTTAATATTCTATCTTATCTAATTTTCCAGAGACTGATAATAGAGTTCCTGTCAAATTAGAGGTTACAGACTTTTTAACCCATGTCACAAAAAAACCCCTACATTACTTATTATTACCATGAATATAATCCGAATAAAAATTTACTGTTTTATGCTGTTATGCTGAAGGTTTCATTCCAAGCATATGATTTTATTCATTATAAATATTAAAAATATACAGCCTGACACTAGCCTGCTTGCTTCCCCATTGCTTAAAAAAAAAAGCTGAATTTGAAATGGAAGAAACGTGTTGCTGCTTGGTATGGGGAGACAAATTTGGCCTCAGCCCCCTGGGCATGGTCAGGACCAAGCAAGCACTGACATTGCAATGCGAAGTGCAGTTCTTGGGTTCGATTGATGCAGCAGAGAGGCTTTTTCAGACAGACTAGGCTGAAGTTACCATTTCCTAGGAGAGAATGGGGATGAGCTGAGATGGTAAATTAAGCCTATAATGATACAAACTGGGGCTTTGCTATGAGAGGAGCCTGATGCAGCAACACTAGATATATATCTGGCTTTGTGCTAAGGTACCTCTTTCCTTTCAGTGCCACCATTTGAAGCACACTGAATTGCAGGCAGCGGTAGAAAGGCTAAAGTTTCTATAAAAATTAAAAAGCCCCAGCCCTCTTCAATATATCTAGAACCATAGCAAGTATGACCCACTCTTTGGTCAAGTTTTATTCTCATTCTCATGAGTTCCAACAAAATTAGACCTGCCATAAAAGGTCCCTGTCATGTCTGTAAGAAATGAGTAATGAAGAAGAATTATCTCACCATTATCTATTTTTGGATCAAAATCTGAATTCCCGATGACTTATGCACCCAAGTCTGCAGTGCCCAGTGTTCACAAAGATGCAAATACAAGACCATGTTTTTTGGTTTTATTTTAAATCAGGTGAGTGTCACATGCTTTGGTTTTGTAATGAGAATTTTTGTGCTGTCCTAATTAGTACAGTGTGCCTGTCCTGGACCTTTGAAGTAAGTGGGAGTTCTGCCACCAATTTAAATAGAAGAAGGATTTGAGCCAACTTGAACAGAAGTTTTCACTTATCTTAGTGCCTAATCTTCTTTTTAAAGGGATGTGGGAGTATCAGCACCTCCTACGTAACTCTCAGCAGCGTGCAGAAGTAAAGTAGTCTGGTCACTTATGGAGGCCCATTTCAAACCAGTAGGATTACTCAGGTGAGTGACAAGGCTTTCAGAACAGATTTCAGAGAAATTAGAGTGCAAAATGACATTTAACCCATCTGTGCGAATAGCGAATATTACTAGTTGAAGCAGGCCACAAAATCATTTAGAGATTTTAAGATTAAAAAAAACCCCAAAGCCTCTCTTTTTCTTGCTTTTGAGTTGTCAGTGTTCACACTTTCAACAGTGGGTTTTTTTAAGCATCAGAGTTAGTAGCTCCTCTTTGTTAAATTGGAGTGGATATTCTCCAATAAGTAGAGCAGATCTTTAAGAGAAATGTCTGTTATGAATCTCATGCTAAAATTACTGTATTCGACAGCACGAAATCTATGTAAATATGTACGCATCTTCGCAGTGCTTTGTCCCTGGAGGAACTCAGTTGTCTAGACCTCTAGTAACATTCCTCTGGATTGTAATGTATAGCTCCTGAGTGGCTGACCAAGAATGGCTGATTTATCTGGTAATTGGCAGGCTCTGACTGTTGTCATAGGAGGGTAATGCTAAAACTGAGTAATTTTACAGTTATGGTTTCTGCATTTCACTGGGAAGCTTTGAGTATCAGTAAAACACAGAAAGTAGAAAACTGATGTTCCTTTCACACTGTGTCTCTTTCCTTCACTGAGTGTGGAAGCAACTCATAAATACTGGCCACCTCCAGTCAGCCCTGTGGTCATTTTAGATTAACTCTGATTTTTTCCCAAACTGCCTGTAAGATGATGTGTTGGGAGAGTACTACATGCATATCTCTTCAGCCTCCATGCAACAGTCACCTAACTAAATCCTTGTTCTTAAAACCTTGGCATATTGTGTTAGCTTTATGGGAAGACAGAAAGAAATTTTGACCTCCATTCCAAATGGCATATTACATCACATATTTGACACAGTTTTATTTGTATTTAATTAAAGGGAGTCTCTTTAGATTTTCACTTTCAGACTGGTGCATCTCTGTCTGACACATCAAATAGGTCTATGTTTTATCAAATAAAAATATTGCTGTATTTCTAGGTTTTGAAATAAAATTTAAGGCATTATACATTTCTTGAAGCAAAGTTTTTGTTTCGTTCTGTTGCACAGGGGCCAGCTGGTGTGCTAGCTTGAGTGACCTCACATTTCTTCAATGTACTCATAAATCAAGCCAAGGCCACACATTAAAAAGCTCAGTTCTAACATCCAAAGGAGGGGAAGTTTGTTACATTGTGAGAGAGGAACATAGATAACTGGACACCTAAAGCTGGATTTTTTAGTTCTTACTCAGTTTAGTAAACTGATACCAGGCTGAGAGTCACACGAACACTTGGAAGGTAGCTGGACTCTGTATTACTTAAGGTGAATAGGGATTGAAAAAGCATGCCCTGGAGAACTAATAAATATGCTTAGTACTGCAAACAAGCTGATTAAAAAAAATAACGACACCAGTGAGATGATTATTTACAACTTTGTTATTTGAAAGTGCCATTCTTGGGAGTGTCATTAACAAAGGAACTTTGGCAACATGTTCAGTGAGATTGCCACGGTGAAACTTTTTGCTGTGACTTAGTGAAAAGGAAGTGAAGCTTCAGTATTAATAGGTTATAGTGTCATTATATTTTTGGAAGGTAGCATTGTTTCTGGGTCAGGATTATTATTATTATTCTGCAAATATTTCATTCTAAGAACCCAAGAAATTATGAGCAAAAGTGGTTTGATATTAAAAGCAGGAAGACAATGACAATAACAAATATGTAAGTAAAATGTTTTACTTTTAAAGATTCCTCTGCTTTAAAAAACTTCTTGTATACCTAGAAGAATAATAGTGGTTAATATCAAATTTAAATATGATAATTTATTCTTATTTACAAAAAGGTCTTGATACAAAAACTGAAACAAGTAAAAAGAGGGTATTTCCAAGACACAAAGGCATTGCATTGCTTCATTCCTGTCACTATTTTTCCTGAGTGATCCCTCAGCCACTCATCTTTGGGCATGGTTTGAATGAATGCATTGCACCCTATGACTGCAAAGAATGCAATGGTTTGTGTGTAACTGGTGTTCAGGAGCAGAAAATAAGAACATGCAATAGAGATAGCTCTGGACCAGAAACCTCTTCATCAGCTACAATGGTGTAGATAGATTAGGTCTAACTATAGAAAAGAGGGAAGGACTGCATGAAGTCTTGTTCCTTCTGGCCACTGTAGCTAGGATTTGGTGGCAGGTGAACAAACACAGTCTCATTAGCTTGTACGTGACAACACAAAAGCATCACTGAATGCTCCCTCTGATGCTCCCTGTCCCATTTTCACCATGCAGGGACCAACTATATCTTGGATTTTTGCTCAGTGTTTACACTGAGAAAATCTGTAAGATTTTAACCTGTGTGTAGCTCAGTTGGGACCCTCCCAATCTGAGGGTCAAGGGTTTATGTCCCTGTCTGGGTATGAGGCTTGTCAGAGTTGGGGTTACAGATGGACTCAATGATCTTCCCTTCCAACCCAGATGGTTATGATCTTTACTGTTTATATCTACCTTTAAGTCATAAGAATGGTATTTCTAGGACTTAATTTTTAAGGTATTTGAACATTATTTAACCATAAACTTGTTATGTGGATGCCTGTCTGCTGGGACTAGCTACAATGTAATAACAACAAAGTAGCACTGAAATCTAGTTTAGTAATTTCAGATTAATTATGACTTAACTTAAGTTGAAAGTGTATATATTAGGACCATAACTGAATAGCGGTAGCAGGAGACCACAAAAATATGAAATAAATTTCATGTATCAGACTAGATATAAGAAAGAAATTCTTTACAGTGACAGTGGTGAAACACTGGAACAGGTTGCCCAGAGACACTGTGGAAGCCCCCTCTCTGGAGGTGTTTAAGGCCAGGCTGGACAAGGCACTGAGCAGCCTGAT
>VZTY01012182.1:0-94419 GCA_013400935.1 Turnix velox | reverse complement strand
AGGAACTGGAGGTGCTGAGGTGGGCAGGGAAGGAGCTCACCCACTGCCCCCACCACAAACTTTGGTCCACTTAATTCTTTCTTTTAGGATTCTGCCTCTGCCTGCCTAGGGCAGGCTGCAGGGGCACCATGATCCTGGCTCCTGTCTGACAGGAGCTCTGGATTTTGATTTGAGATGGACAACGTCTTGCTCCAAAGGTCTATTTCTACCTCAGCTTCTCTGATGGACCAACCCTGCTCACAGCGCAGTGGCCCCTCAGAACTGCCCTCACTAGCAGCGAGAGGCTCCGGCAGCGCCCGCAGCTGTCGCCTGAGCAGGTTCCAGCTCAGGACACCAACGTCCTTCCTGGCTGTGGGTGGAAGCGCAGCCTCCACCAGGTGGAGATCATCTTTAACTCCTCACAGTCAGTGCCTACCGCCCTTGTTAATTACCCCGCTTGTTTCCTCTTGAAAGACCCTTTTATCTGGCGTAGCGAGGGCAGCGGCCCTGCTTCGCGCTCCCTCACTGGGCACCGCCTCCCGGAGCTGTCGGGGAGTTATTACCGGTTACGGAAAGCCTCAAACCCGAGCTTCTTGTGGGCTGTTTTACGCTGAAATTCCCTTCCCCAGCATGGACTGGCCTTCGCTGGAGCTTGTCTCCTCTTCAGCTGAAGTCTCCATCTCTTACACGGTAAAAAGAAAATGAAAGTCTTCTTGCATAAAATATTGTTGGGCCTCTATCCTTCTCCCTGTACTTTCTGAACACTCTCCACAGTGCTCTACTCAAATGTCTTTTATACAGTCAGTCCCCAATTTATTGTTCATATATGAAATAGAACATAGCTGAGTGAACTCTGAGTGGTTATGTATGTTATCTGTTCTTTAACTGGATAAAGGCTGCCACAGGGGTTTGTATCAGTAGTTAAAGTGTCCTTTCAGACAGATAATAAGCTGGAAGGTAAAAAGTACTAGCAGAAAATCAATTATTAATGCCAATGTGTAGATACATTATCATTGAGAAAATTAGTTTTTTAGTACAGATGCTGAGTGAAATAATTCTTCAACATAGTGTCAGTGTATGTGTACTGATACTGGAATAGGAACTATAGCATGGAGTTAGACTTAACTGCAGGTATCCCAAAAGTTTACTGTCTTTGGCTACTCTACATTACAGGGGGTAAAATGGTTTAAAATATAGCACCAGTTGTTTCCTTCTGCCTTTGCATCTGAATTATTTGCACTTCAACTTGTGCTATTGCAGCTGCTTGTGAGTCCATGTAACTGCGGCCAGCAGCAGTCTTCAGAGTGGCTTCACCACTAAAACCTTACATGCTGTAAAATGGTATCATATCTTGAAGATTTAAAAAATCCAGCCAAGATATGGATAAGAAGATAGAAGGAATGCATCTGGAAACATTTTAGAAGTCAGAATTGGTTAGACCTGTCTTAGCATTTTGGTTTGGAGCAGCAGTGAGGTTTTAGCATATGTCAGCTAGGTTTGAAGAATGGTTTTGGTTTGTGTTGAGCTGCATTTCTCTGGAGGAAAATAAAGCTGAAGCTACTTTTCAGAAACACACCACAGATGCTCTGAGCACTGACAGAAATACAACGATCTAAACCAGTGATGGTCCCTTGAAACAAACGTGAACTACTCTCATGGTGGTTCAGTATAGAGGACAAGGTTGAATCCAGTTGATAATAAACCTGAGCCCCAGACTATATAGTTGTAGTTGACCCAGTATCAACTGCTATGATCTAGTGCTCTCTCTGCCCATGTTGCACCAAATTGCTTGATAATGTATACTTAATTAACACATCAGTTGCCCAGCAGTCAGGATATCCTTTGTAGACATCAAAATAATGAAGGAGCCTTTTGAGAAGATCTGCAGGAAGACAGTGGGGTAGCCTTAGTTAATAGAATTTAGTTTATTCAACTTGATAGCACACTTGAGAGGAAAATACTGTCACTCCATTAGCCATGAAGGGAACTGGTCTAAGAGATGGTACAGCTCAGACAATCTGAGACAGGCAAAATGGAATTAAATCTAGGAGCTCTCAATGCCCAGCTCTCTACTTTGTTTTCTTACTACCTTTCCTAAATGCTGGGCATAGACTTTATTTTCCACCAAGTTCTTCAATAGATTTTAAAGTTACTGTAAATAGATTAGTCCTGTCTATGTAAAGCATCACTTCTCTCTTCTTTTAGCTACTTTCTTCAGACTTTTTGTTTCTGCCTGGGCCCCAATTTTTCACACCTTGTTTAGGCTTGTGTTTACTGTAACTACTGATTCAAGTTTCCTATCTCCTTAAAACAACAAAGCAGTTTAAGAAAGGATTTCCATATATTATATTCTGTTCTGAAAGCCTTATTTCATACAGACATGTTTGCCAGTTCCTTTTTTAAAATATATATTAAAAATATGTTTCAAACCCATTACATATACAGCATTCTGTTTCTGTAGCCTAGGTTAAGATCTCTTTCTGAAACTGCAGAAAATAAAGCATTTTCCTGAAGAAAAGTTAACTGTGATAAATACTGATGTAGAGTTTCAGCACACTTAATTACTTCTATTTTCATTGTTTATCATAATTTTGTCAACTTTCCTTATCATTTCCCACAATGCTTTGTGCTAGACTTTCTTTGAGAGTTTCTTTCCTCTGAACTTATTGTGAACTAGTCTGTAAAAGATGGACATAAAATGCCACCAGCAAAGCAAAGCAAAATAAGCAAAATCCTCTATTCACTAATAAAAGAGCACTCTGTCTCCATCCCATCTCTCATTACAAATCAAAAAAGAATTTTAAAACAAGACAGTATTTGTAGAGAAAAAATAATTTCCAATTGCGAATGTGAAGGCTGAGTAGAAAACTGAAATAATCAGTCAGGAGAATGTGGCCACAAGGGCACATTGCTGGCTCATGGTCACCTTGCTGTTTACCAGGACCCCCAGGTCCCTTTCCCCTACACTGCTCTCTTACAGGTCAGTCCCCAGCTTATACTGATACATGGGGCTGTTCTTGCCCAGATGCAAGACTCTGCACTTGCCCTTGTTATATTTCATTGAATTTCTCCCCACCCAACTCTCCAGACTGTCCAGGTCTCACTGGTTTAGGAGAGGTTTGGCTCCTGTTGCTCTCTGATGAAGAGTAGTTGGCTGCCTTTGTGGGAAGTTGATTCTGAGGGAGCCTTTGCAGTCTGCCCCTTCCCAGGCAGATGAGGCTGCAGGGCCCTCAAAAGAACTTTAAATCCATTTCCTGCTCTTTGAGAGGATGATAGAGTGACAAGTATTGAGGAAGAAAGGATCATAGGGCAAGATTACCTGTGCCAGGATCTGTGCCAAGATGCCAGCCCCTTGCACACCATTGCCCATGCTTTTACCTTGCTGGAGCAAGGCATGGTAGCTCTTTACACTAGCAGGGCTCAGAGAGGCTCTAGAAGTTACTACAGGCCAGGCATGATTCCCCATCAGCAGCATATGTGCTCATTGTGAGTGTGAGCAGTGTTTTTTAGAGCCTTTTTGTTAAATAACATGGCAGTAGGCCTACTCGTGGGGTTGTGCTAATACAGTGAGGGCAGATACTTGGTGTGAACAGCCCATGGTTTGTGGTAGTGGTTGGCATGTTACAGCAGCCACTTTGGAGACAGCAACTGGCCAAAATGGGGCGTCATGGCTGAGTCTGTCCTCTGTAGGGGGGGTTAAGGAGCATCATGCCCTGGGGCTGTAAACCATGTTGTGCCGAAGAAGCTGGTTCAGGTTTACCACTCAAGATGTAACCGTTGGTGCTGGTAATCAGGCTGCTAATGTCTTCTACAGCTTCTCCCTGAGAGCCTTTCCTTGTGGGCTTTCATCCTTCCTTCACTCTTGGGGCTCCTGCTGGTTGGAAGAGCTGTTTGTGGGAACACTGGACCTTTGAGCAGGCCTTAGGTTTGCTGTATGATGGCACTCAATGTCCTTCCACCAGCTGGTGGCTGCTTACTTTTCTGACCACAGAAAAGCTAGTGTCAAGCAAATGTGTAAGAATCATGGGAAGCAGCACAGGGGAACTGGACTGGAGTTTTGGATTTTTGTTAATTCTTCCTTTGCTTCATCAACCAATAAGAAGTGCATCATTTTGAGCTACAAGTAAGGGCTAAAGCATATTCATCTTAGTGGAAGACTTACAAAGTCAGGCTCCATAATCTGTGAGGATTATGGCTTTGAAAACTCAGGTATGAGCTACTTTTTCAACAGTTTAGAAGAGTTTCAGAGTCAGTTGCAACAGCCTAACAGCATCCACACAGAGAGTTATGGCTTGGCTGACACATGGAAAAAAAACACTGTGGTACGTTAGTTTCAGAATTGTGTCTGCAAATGGTTCTTAGATGCAGTTGTCCTGACCATATTAACATTCATTCTCTCTAATGGTGAGGCGACACTTGGTCCAGCTGGGTGAAGAGGGCAAAGATAGTCTGAAAGTCTACTGACAAAAATTAAGTAACAGTAAGTTAAGTTACAATATGTCAGAGCCTTGATGCTTTTATATTCCTCTTACTTTTTACAAGTGCTACTTAGACTATAATAGCATCTACTTATGAAATATGGCTTTTTACTCACCGTTTTCAAACTTTATTGAAGAGGTAAGTTACTATTATTCCCATTTTATGGGAGGAAAAATGGCAACAGAAGTGAATAAGGTCACCAACCCATACCAGGATCAAGCTGCAGTGACGCATATGTATGTTTTAGCTCAATATGTTACCCATCAAGTCCTCATACTGTTTTCAGAAATGTGAAATTCTGAAGAATTACGAGGAAATTACTACATTTAGGGTTTGATGATGGTTTGGGGGATGAGAGCTGAACCTAAAGATCTCCAAGAGTCAGTGCTAACTTGCAGATTCAAAGATGATTAGTAGGTCTATCACCTTGTCAAATCTGCCCTGTCTTCTCCCCTTCTCCTGTGCAATATGCAATATGTGGTTGAGCAGTTTGTCCTCTTCTCTTATACTTAGCCCTACTTTGGGCATGAAAAAACAAGAAAAGGGATCTTGTATTATGCTTAGATTAGGCTCACTCCACTTCCTCTAAGAAATTAGAAAATCTTCACATTGGTGTTTGTAGGAGCTCAACAAATCCCTAGAAAGTCTTTTCAGGGCTTTCAAGTGTCTGTTTTTTGTGTTTGTGGACAGGTTTGAAAATGTTTTTACTTTCTGCATAAAACCAGAATAGTTACAGTTGGCAAGTTGTGGAAGAGACCTGTGCAGAGACTGGGAAAATTTACCTCATTGATTTTGTTATGCAGTAGTGATGTTTTCTTTAAAGAATCATAAAGTGTGTTGAGTTGGAAGGGTTATCTAATCCAACCCCCTTGCAGTGAGCAGGGACATCCTGCACTAGATAGAGCCTCAGCAAGCCTGACCTCGTATGTGTTCCAGGGATGGGGCCTCCACCACCTCTCTGGGCAATCTGAGCCAGCATCTCACTATCTTCACAGCAAAGAACTTAGTCCTAATTTCAGCCTGCCCTGCTCTAGTTCAAAACCATTGCCCCTCATTCTATTACTTCATGCTCTGACATGCAGTGCCTTGCCAGCTTTCTTGTATGCCCTGTTCAGGTACTGGTAAAGAAGTGGGATTATTTCTGAAGAGCTATCAAAAATAGATCAGATTTTATTCTATCATTTATGTACTTCAGAGAAGGTGTCACAAATAGTTCAGGTCCAAAGTGAGGTCAATGATAGAACAAAGAGAGGACAAAGATTGCTATACGCCTTTTAATACCCATGGATTAACAATAATTTTGGTATTCCTGTCCCATCTTTTTTCTGCAGCACTAATAAAATAAAAAAAAAAGATTACAAAAGGTTTCAATATACAGTACCTAATTACTATATTATAAGCTCTAATTAAGTTCTTGGAGACTCTTCATAATATAATGTCCATGCCAAGAGGGACATATCCCATTCTTAAGTGAATACATGTTCTTGTCATTTTGCTCACATGAAATATTCCTTATCTCTTGCTTCTTGACACACGTGACTGATAAATGTTTTATAGGCACATTTAATGTTGATATTTTTGTCATAGGAAATTACAGTGGCTTCAGTAATGCCCCCATTTTGTTTTATAGGAAGTGACAGATTGTGTGATGGCAGATTCCCCAGACCATAATGTAAGCCATGCGCTGGTAGGAATATATACTGCATCAAAACTTGATCTTTGTGCAACTCAAAGCTAGACTTCTAATGTTTCATCCATATGTGAGTACTTAAACCTAAAGAGTGTTAATATTACAGCACATCTTACAAATACCATGGACATTCACAATAGTCAGAGCTCAGGTTCCTCTGTCAGCTATTCAATTTTCTCTGAGATACTTCATGAAAAAGGATTTTTTTCATACTTTTTTGTAATTGATTCACCCAAGAAGGGAGATACAGTACAAATATAGCCAGATTTTTGTCAAGTCATTTGCAGATTGCAAAGTGTTATGTAGAATTTTATTAATTCTTTTACACCTTTTATCCCACAACTGTCAGGGTCATAGGTAAATTATGTGTTGAGATTTTTAGATAAATATTGAAGTCCTTGTTATATGTGTGGACAGGTCTGTCTCAAACAGACTTACTCTTGAGGCAGCTTTTTGTATTCATGAACCACTAATTTTGTTTTCACATTGAAATGGATAGGAACAATTCTTCTGCTTGACCGTAGAGTTCCATTAGATCAGATGATTCCTGGAATTATATGTGTGTGTGTGTGTATGTCTAGCTTAATGACAGTGAAATTCAGCTGAATGAGCTTTGTGTTGGCCTCATTATTCATTCGGTATTAAGCCTTTGTATTGTACCATGTCAACACTTATCCTGACTTTGGCCCTGATTCAGCTTAGTGCTTGAACACCTGGCTAACCTTAAGGACTCTAGTAAGCACTTACTCAAATATCTGTGGCTTTTCTGTGTGTGACAACTAAATACTAATGCAGTATTTAATGAGTATGTTACACTGTCAGAAAACAGATGGACTCACGTGTGGGATAGTTACATCTGTATCATAATATTGCATCTTCATTTGGGAACACTACAGAGTACTGCAGAGGAGCAAGCTTATCAAGTCATGATGAATGCCTTGATAAACAGGAAGAACAAGTTCATACAGACAGAATAGTATCTCAGGTTTGGTTAAAAATGTAGTCGTGTTTTGATGCTTCAATTTGAGCTTATTCATTTTGAGTAAGCTTTGGACTTACATAGTTGTTCAAAGCTGACTTTGTTCAGTTTGTGATGATGCATAGTGCTGACCAAAGCATCATCAAGAACTGTATACAATGGTTTGATGGTTTATTTATTTATTTTACTAAGTCTGTCTGTCTTTTCCTGTGCCATAGCTATGCATTTTTCTGGCTTGTTTCGTATTCTCCTATATGTGTTGATTTAAAAATAACTAAGTGAATACATGTTCTTGTAATATTCAGAATATTAACCTCAGAAGTTAATATTTATGAGAATGTCAATAACATAAGGACAAATAGACCTTCCTAACTACTCCGAGTAAACAAGGGTATTTCTGTCATGATCAAGTAAAGCAGAATTCAGTGTATTTATACAGTGATACATCCACATAGATGAAGAAATCCTGTCATGAACATCTCTCAGGAGACAATAAGAATTTAGCTGAGAATTTGGGACTTGAGTCTGTAGCTTTGCATGGGCAAATGTTTTAAAGGGATGTATGTGGAGCTTTTGGTTCTTCTCCTTTTTTTAGGCAAGAATTTTGGAGAAATTAATTGCTCTCTTTTTCTGGTCAGCTTCACTTCTTAGTTTTCCTTGAACATAAAAAGCCTAAAAAATTTCTGTTTCTGTTGGTTCAAGCTGAAAGTTAGTTGAGTCAAGAGGTCTACACTGATTTAAATGCTGCTGTGTTGATTTGTGAAGGTTGAAGTCCCATTTTACTTTTCAGTAACCTTTCTGTTCAAAGAACCTTAGTTCTTGTCTTTTTCTGCATCAGAATGAAAAAGGAAGCTTTCAGGAATTTTCACTTTAAACCAAACCAAAACAAAAAACCCAACAAAAAAGCCCACTCTCCCAGAAGTCAAATCTAACCTTGAGAGAAAGGCACTGCTTCAGAGTAGTTCATAGCCCAGAAGTTAATGTACTCCTGCAAGCTGTGGAATCATGGTTTGAGGTTTGAATCACAGCTTGGGTGAGTGTCCATCCTGCTGACCTGTTGAGTGTTCTTGTAATGGGTTTTAAAATTTTCTCTCCATCTTGGTTATTCTGGGCTTGATTGTCTTACTATTGAAGCTAGCTAGTTTCCCTTAAAAATTATTTTCAATTAAAATGCATTTAATTGAAAAAGTCAAAGTTGTACTGCTGTGTAAGTTCTGGCTAGCTAACCCAATATTGCACTGAGATGGAAGATAGAAAACTTGCAGCAACTGAACAAGTGAATTGCTTTAGCCTGTGAGGAGTGGACTCGTACGCCCAACTGGAATCCCATAAACTCCAGCGGAAGAGGAAGGGATCTGCACTCCCAAACTGCCTTGGAGTGCTGCCATCTGCAAATTGAATTTTTGCTGTAGGGAAGAAGCCATGCAAGAAACGAATGTAACTGGCGACCTTTGATTTTATTATTTCTTGTTATACTTCCATAGATCTTTTTGTTACTGATTTTATTTGAAAGCAAGTACTTTCCCTGATTTTACACTTCAAAAGATATGTAACTTCATAGAAAATGCAGTACTGTTTCCTTATCATATAATTAATAGGTTTTTTGCTCCCTTAAAATGGAACTTATTTGCCCTGGCAGACTGAAATGCTACTGTCAGAACTGAAATTCTACAATCTATGTTTTGTTGTACAAATGCATAAAAGAGATCAGTTCCATTTGCTCAGAGTCATCTCTGTTAAAGAAATGTCCCACAGAGCAAAGAGAGGTGGCTTGGAGGTCTCAGTGCAAGACATCTGCTAATTTTTTCAGGAGTGGTATGTGGTTTTGCTTCCTCTGTGAGTTAAAGCTGCTGTAGGGAAGAAGCCATGCAACTGAGTTAAAGCTCACTAAATTTCACTGCCCCTTCTCTGGAGGTGTTTTAAGACCAGGCTGGATGAGGCATTGAGCAATGTGGTCTAGTGTGAGGTGTCCCTGCCCATGGCGTGGGGGTTGGAACTACATGATCTTTAAGGTCCCTTCCAACCCAAACCATTCTAGGATTCTGTGAAAGGGGAAAGAATTTCCACTGACTTCTGTGCTCCCTGTATCAAATACTCTGTCTTGTGCTGCTGTCCTTCATGGCTGATGGTAATTCTAGTTTTTTACCTGCATGTTGCAAATTGCTTGGGAGTGGTAAAGGTGCTCCTTTACTGTTTTGTGCAGAGTCTGGTGAGGCTCTGGTTTTGGTTGAAGACTTTTAAGAAGTAATGAAATACAAATGATGTCCAGGAGTAGCAGTTTACCCTCCTGTTATAATAGCTGTGAAATTGCTTTACTAAACTTGGGAGCTTTGGCCTAACTGCATTATGTCAGACTAAATTGGAAGCTTTTCCTTTCCTTTTTCACTTATCTTTTTCCTTTTTTCCTTTCACTCTTCACTTTCAGTATTTCTTTGTTGAAATGAATTATTGGCACACTCAAAATTTTTTAGTGTTGGTATTCAAACCTATTGTTTTTTGTTTCAGGAGCATGAGATCCCTGTTCAAAGTGAATACATATAATATGACGAATTGTTTCAACACTTGCTTGCAAGCCAATAAAAAGAGATGCTGTAGTGCAAATTACCCTTGCAAATACTCTCTAAAAAGCTAATAACATTTTTCCCCCAAAGGATACTTCCCAGCCATAAGGAGAGTTTTTCTTTCATGTTCGTTTGCCACACAGATTTATAAAATGATCCCAAATCCTTGCATAGGCTGTGAGGGATTGTGGCTTTGAACTGCTGAATTGGAAAAGCTATTAATGGAAGAGGAAAAGTTTTCAATTTCAGTCAGATTGGGTCAGGATGGTATAAACTCAGCCCTCCAAGTTTCAGTATAAGATGGAAGACTGTTTCTTCTTTGTTGATAATTTTCATAGTAAGATTCACAAGGTTTTCAGTTTAAAAGCATGAAATGAGATGATAAGAATGTAGGGAAAAATCATTAGCATGTTCACTGATTTATTTTTTTTTCCAAGTAAAACCAGCAATTTTAATTTGCTTTCTGTGGAACATGCTATAATTGGAAACTTTTCAAAGACACAACTATTAGGCAAGTGGTCAAAATCTTCAGAGAAAAGGTCCAGCCATTTTGCAGTGGAGCTTGTCTTCTATGCAGGCCTGCAGGCAATGAATGCCAGGGATGGTTGTTTCCCAGTCAGCTTTGTTCCTGTTCTGTATGTAAAGAGCCAGCTGCACAGTTCTCACTCTGTGTCTAGCCCTGTGGTGATTGTGAGTTGGGTTGCCTAACCCCTCAAGAGCAGCAAACTCTGTTCCCAGCCCTTGGAATTCTTCCACTCGGGGACTGTTTCCAGCTAGGCATGCTTTTTCCTTTTTAAGGTGATGGGTTGGTGATTGTAAAGGACTTCAAAATTGGGAAGTTGGCCAAATTACTTCTCCTTCATGCCATTTTTCACAGAAGGCTTTAACAGAAATTAAAGAGTAAATAATTCCTGTGAAATTGCATCTTGCATTTACTGCTTTTAGTGATGATGGGATAAGTGATCAACTGAAACCTGTGCAAACTGAATTGGTGTGTTTATGTAGAGATTGGCTTCCACTAAATTTTCCTGCAGCTCTGGTCTACATGCCCTGAGTAGACAGGGAAGGGAACTCTGTCCATGAATTGATTTTCTCTGTGTCCTTTTCTTCCCAGCCTCTGTAAGTGACTGTGAAATGCACCAGCCACTAAACGACAGTGACTGATCTTATAAAGGTTCCTGCTAGATACCTTGTGGTACCAACTCGTGGGTATTTCCAGCCTTTCTTGGATTTGGGGCAGTATTGAAGATTTGGCTGGAAAAAGCTCCCTAGCTTTACCTCATATACACTGAGGTAGCTCTTTCCACTCTTGTAACTGTTCATAACATCTTTTTCGTAGATTAACATTTGTAGTGCGTGTTCTTCTGATGGAGCCAGCCCTATCTCTTTCTCCTGTTTCCTTTCTGATGTTAAATCTAGCGACTGACCACTTATTGCCTTTATTATCTTTGTAATTGAAACCAAGAAAGCCTTTAGCATTTGAGCCCTGTCCCTCAGTGTGCTTTCTCAGATTTCTTCTCTTGTAGCCCTAAAACAGCCACAGCCCTTTCCTCTCCCTGTAACAGCAAGCCCTAAATGCAGATAACTCTGAGAAGCCTGATGCTATTCTGTATTTGATTTTGTTTGCAAGCTTGTCTTGTGACCAGCTCTCAGTGTGGGAAGAAGCAGGGAGTGGGGAGATGGAGAGAGAGATGTTGCAACATATTTTAACATATGTGCTTTAGGCCTCTTGGTGGACTCCCTCTTGGGAAGAGGGGAGGGAGCATGCCCTTGAGCAGTTGGTTGGCTTGGCTTGTTTCTATAGCAGCCTGAACAAGGAAAATCATGTTTTAGCACTAATATATTCTACCAAAAAAAAAATCCCTAATAATTGCAGGAAGAGTCTTTTTTATTATTGTTAAAGAAATCGCATTAAAGATGAATGAGCATATTGGAATAATTGTGTTTTAAGGTATGTAACATTAAAGATACTGAATGGAATATCGACTGTTTTGTAGGAACAGTAATAATGAGATTTCTGTCACCTAATCTTACAATAATTGGGTTATTACTATGCAAATTAAGGTATTACTTAAAAAAAAAAAAGAGGTAAGACAGATCCTTGAGGCAGCCGTTTATCTATCCTTGAAGCTACGATGTCGATTCTCTTTAGGCTGAAGATCCTTTTTTAAACAACTTGGAGATGCTAATTTCATTATTTTTTCACCTGTGTTTCCCACTAGAATGTTTTTTATTCTCCTCAGGTAGTAGACCAGGAGTGGCGTTTTTTATATAACTTCTAGTCTCTTATGGATTCCTTTAGGAATAATTTGTTCAATTATTACATTTTTGTCCCCTCTTTCTTTTAAATAAAATAGTGATTTGTGTATTTTGCCTGAGATATTTACAGCAGGATCACAGAGAATATACATAAATTATTGTTATCCTTTTTTCCCTTTAGCAAAGAATTAGTGATCAGCTTGTTACAGTTTTCTTTATTTCCATAGTTATTAAACTTTACTTACTGGCCAGTTATTGGCCTTGATGAGGAATTGAGGAGTGCTTAACATTTGCGTTTTTGAGTTTGAGACTTTGATACATTTTACTATATCTGCCAGACGCCTGGTGGCATTTGCTCTGTCCCTGATTTAGAAAATTGGGTTACCAATGGGAATTTCCTTGACTGAACATGATTGTTAGTTTCTTTACTTGACGAAATTCTGCTTGTGGGAGAAGAGGTGCTAATAAAGGCCTCCTGAAGCCTCAGTCTCTGAACCATTGTGACCTGAGGTGGTTCAGTTCAAACTGGTGTAGGATTGAAGGGGGAGGGGAGCTGCAACTGGGCATCCACCAGCAAGGAAGTGCTTTGGGATACCAGAAGTCAAGGTAAAGGAAGAACGTGTCTCCACTGATGAGGACTGGGTTAGGGACCAATCAAACAATCTGGACATCCACAGAGGTGATGGTAATGGGTCCATTACTGATGGTGATGGATGCCCTGGGTCTGGTCCCAATGAGTAACTTCAACCACACTGACATCTGTTGGAAGGAAAACACAGCAAGACACCAGCGGTCAAAAAGGTTCCTGGAATGCACTGATGAAAACTTCCTCTTCCAACTGGTACAGGAACCCACAAGAAGAGGAGCCATGCTGGACCTCGTTCTCACCAATGATGAGGAACTAGTGAGTAATGTGGAGCTCAAGGGCAGCCTTGGGTGCAGCAACAATGAAATGGTAGAGTTTATTATCCACAGGGATAATAAACAGGAAGAAGGTGTGCAGCAAGCTCCTCACTCTGGACTTCAAGAGAACAGACTTTGACCGCTTGAGGGAGCTCCTTGGAAGGGTTCCATGGGAAGCAGCCCTGGAAGGAAGAGAGGCCCAAGACAGCTGGGCAATATTCAATGACTATGTTCTCCGAGCCTAGGAGCTATGCATCCCAAGGAAGAAGAAGATGGGCAAGAATGCCAGGAGACCTCTGTTGATTAACAGTGAGCTTCTGGACTTGCTCAGGTGTAAAAAGAAAGTGTATTGGGAGTGGAAGCAAGTGAGGGTTAACTCAGAGGAGTACAAAGAGGCTGTAGCCAGGGATCAGATTAGAAGAGCTAACGCCTGGGTAGAATTAAAGCTGGCCAGGGACATAAAGAGGAATAGAAGAATTTTCACAACTAAATAGGCAACAAAAGAAGGGTTAGTCTCCTTCCGAAAGGAGACTGGAAAGCTGGTCATGGGGGATTTGGAGAAGGCTGAGGTACTCAATAACTTCACCTCAGTCTTCACTGGCAAGGCCTCTGCTTGCACCACTGAAGTCTTGAAGAGTAGTGCATAAACCAGAAGGAAGATCCATCCACTGTGAGTAAAGATCAAGTTTGAGACCACCTAAAGTCAAGTCCAGGGGACCTGACAAGATCCATCCGCAGGTCCTCAGGAAACTGGTGGATGAAGTTGCCAAATCACTGTCCATCATATTTGAAAAGTCATGCCAGACTGGTGAAGTTCCTACTGACTGGAAAAGGGGTAACATAAACCCATTTTTAAGAAGGGAAAAAAAGAAGATCCAGGAAACTACAGGCCAGTCAGTCTCACCTCTGTGCCTGGGAAGATCATGGAGCAGATCATCCTGAAGTCACTACAAAAACACCTAAATAGTGATGCTGAGGTGATTTGAGATAACCAACATGGCTTCACCAGGGGCAAATCATGCCTGACCAATTTGGTGGCCTTCTATGATGGAGTCATGGCATTGGTGGGTAAAGGAAAAGCAACTGACATAATATACCTGGACTTGTACAAAGCATTTGACACTATCCCACATGTCATCCTGGTCACCAAACTGGAAAAGTATGGGTTTAATGGATGGAGCACTGGCTGGATAAGGAGCTGGTTGGATGGTTGCACCCATTGCCCCAAGTCCTATCATTGGATGTCAGTGAGAAGAGCCTGGCTCCATCCTCCTTCAGATCTGGTCACGTTAAAGCAAGTTATTAAAGACATTGTCCAAATGCCTCAAACACTGACATGCTTGGGACAACTTCCACCTCTCTAGGAAGCGTGTTCCAGTGTTAGACCAGCCTCTCAGTAAAGAGATATTTCCCAGTGTCCAATCTGAACTTCTCCCCAGTACAGCTTTGAAACATTCCCACATACCTTGTCACCAGATACCAGGAGAAGAGATCAAAGTAATGTCATGTTAAGAACAGCTCAGAAAAATAAACACTGTTTCCTCTGACAGGATCCAAGTCAAATGAGTATCATTTGCTTGGGTTATAAAAAGGATGTACACTGTACCCATTTTGAATGTCCAAGACCCTCTTGTGGTGCCTCACTTTGCCTTCTTTCTAGTGAGTTAACAGTGACTCTTGCTTTCTCCTTTGTTGATTCACTGCTTGACCACTCTTTGTTTCGATTACACTTTTAACACTTCTAGATAGTTCCTTTTTTTTTTTGTTTTAATGTGTGACACCTAAGAGAAGAGAACTGTAGTCAGCACAGTTGGCACAGAATTTCCATTTGAAGTCTTATCTCATCACAAGCAGTGGCTTTCCACAAGCAGCTTGATCTCTTCTCATTTTCTGTCTTCAGCACAAGTGGGATGTAAGCATATCTAGAACTTACCTAGCCTATGGGTAGTTAAAACCAGTGATACCAGCTTGCTATTTACCTACTTGCATTATGGAGCGAACAGTGGCATACTGAGAACGCATTTATTGTTAATAACCATAAATAAATCAGAGCATTTAAAGTGATTTGTTTCATGGCTTAGTAACAAGCCTATTGATGCTGAGTAATTTTACAAAAAGAATGTTGTCAATGCTCTAGATTTCGCAACACTGAGAAGTCATTTGTATCACTTGCAGCAGCAGCAGCTGTGAGGCGCTGTCTGTGAAAAGAGAGGGCATTCAGGCAACGTGAGTTTTTACCAGGCTTCATGACATCATAACTTCCCCAAAGCATGTGCTGCTGGTACCGTTAGTGAAGGAGAAATCTTGGTGGAAGCTATGAACTTCCACAATGCCCTTGAACATGAAAACAGTTAGCTCCCCATTAACAGTGATGTGGGGTCACCACGTGTTTCATGGTACCTGTTGTCCATCCATGAGAAAGCTGTTAAGCTATTAGGGATTCACAAAAGGATGAAGTCCTTCTCTTGACTCTGAACTGCAAATTTCTCCTGAGCCATTGAACTCGTGCACCTCAGTTCGTTTGACTTAATAATCAGTGAGAGTCTGTCTTTTCAGCTGGGTGTGCATGAATAAACAGGTTGTGATTTTGGTTAAAATCTCAATCACAACAGCATACTGTGAAAGAAAATCCACCTTAATAGAAATAATAAGATGTCCAAGAAGAAGAAGACCTGTGCAGTTTCCTCCTAGAAGAACAATGTAAAACCCCCCCTTGGCAACCCCTAAGCCTCTGCTGCACCGTTGGTGGGGCACGATTGAACTAGCTGCATTGAAATTAATATGAAACAGTTTTCCTAAATTCACAGTAAAGGAAAAAAAATTAAAAATGTTTGATGCTCAAAAAGATGATTTTGTTTAAGGTTTTGTTTTAAGATTTGTTTAAGATTAATACATATGCATCCTGACCTGGTGATTGCTGGTGGTTGTCAGGAAGTTCTTCAAGAAATCTGCAAAATGTGTAACAGACAGAAGAGCTGGAAAAATTGTGTGAAAGTCCAAAGAATTTTACATTTCTATCTTTTCTCCAAAATGAGTTTTGGGACATTTAGATAAATAGTCCAAGATGTGTAAAGCTTTAATTCTCTCTTTATACCGTTTTGAGCAAAACCTCTGAGCCTTTATTTAGTCAGTTCTTCGCAGTTTTGGGTTGAGAACAGGGTGAACTCCTAAGCAAGCTGTGCATGGCTGGATTGATGAGTGAATGAAATAAGAATTCTTTAAGCAGAAACTGAAATTTGGGCAGCTGCTTAGCATGCTTTGGTTAATTCTCTTGTTATATTTCACAGTGTGGAAGACCCATGGGATAACTAGGCAGGAGCATCTCTTGACTCTGCCACTGTCTAAGTTACAAATCCTTGGAGTGCTAGCACACCTCAAGGAGTGATTCCATGGTAGCACTAGTTGTTGAAAAAAAAGCTTCTACACCAAGGTCATATTTTCTCTTTATTAATTGACCACTGCTTCTCTGATGGGTGATTATTTCCCATGATAGCAACAGATCAGAGCAGGTCCTTTGGCAAAACACCACCTCCTCTATGTGACCCCAGGCTATCTGTGCAAGTCCAGGGGACAGACATCAAGACAGCAAAGGCTGCAGCTACAAGTTACTGATTTAGCTAAATGCCTGCACTTTAGCTGAGGGTGTCAATAAAAAACTGGTTCTGCAGCAGGTGAACTCTTTCAGTAGGTGTGCATACTGAAAGCTTGGAGGAGAATGTAGATGCCAAGAGAAAAGGGGACTACAGGACCTATTCAGACACTTTGTTTTACTGCGGGTTTTTTCTTTGTTTAATTTACTATTGCGTTTTCAAAGTTGTAATGTAACATTTGATAACTGTTACTAAGTAAGAGGTATAAATTCAATGTTGATCTGTAATGAACCAAACTTCTTGTTAAGTGCTCTTATCAGCCAAATAGAAGGAGTGGTCCTTCATTGTTTTTCATCTGTTAAATGTAATGATTTTTTAAATCACTTGTTGAGAAGTTTACATAATGAGCCTTGTAGCACTCTGATCTTTTTGTAGGATCATTCTCTCTAACTGTAGATAACCAGCAATTCCATTAGCTATTTTATAGGAAGTCTCTTTTTAAAAGCAAGATGGGGGGGAGAAAAAGTGCTGCCCCACCAAGGTATCTGAAGTCACTGCTGTTCAGTAACAGAAAGAAAAAGCTTTTAACAGTTGTAAGATGAAGCAAAACTGGTGAAATGTGCTTAGATAGAACAGGATTGGTTGGGAATGATCTGCGGAAGTCATCAGCACAAAGGTGGTGAATTGAAGCCATCAGTCCTCAATGATGTGAAAGAATAGAACTAAAAATGCTTATAATTGCTGGGATACTACCAGGACGTTAAAAACACACAGTGTTTTATGTAACATAGCAATTTATAAGAATGCAGTAGCAGTCAGTGTGAGGCTAGTAGGGAAACCCTATAATTATTTGGGATATGATGTTAATAGATCCAATAGTGAGCTGAGATGCAGCTCTAGATAATTATTTTTTGTTTTAATTTTTACCAGTTTTTAAACTCTGTCATCTCTTTCCTTTCTCACTTACTGGTAGGTGATTTCAGCCTCCTCTGTGATGGCAGGCAGATGGCTCTCTCTGCTAATAGTATTTAATGCTGTTCTGTCACTTGGCCACTGAGCAGTGTTGTAGCAGTAGGGCAGCTGAAGTCACTGTGTGAAAAGTATTAATGGACTTGGCCTCTTCTGGTGTAAGGTTTGTGATTCCAGGCTTGCTCCTGAACGTGGTTTTTCACAGGAGGCCATGCAGAACACTTGCTGAGGCATCAGGTCATCTGTTAAAAGCTAATTCTCAACTGGGTTCAGCTTTCAGTCCGTATGTGGATAACCTGTAAGTGGTAGTAATTTAGACATTTAACCAAACAAAAAACCATTCTGGAAACCAGATGAAGCTGTTACTATAGAAGCATGATGCATTGTTTTTGTGTGTAGTCAAGGATGATACATCTGAAAATAAAGATAAATATGAAAGTGTGTTTATAGGTTTAAACATGATTAAATAAACCACTATTATTTTCATCCTAGCACCTGACTGAAAATATTGATGGATAATATGGGGTGAAGTCTTTCCAAGTTAAAATGTGGAAGGCTTCATGAATGAAAAGTAATTTCTCTTGACCTCTAGTTTCTGAATAAGGTGATGTATGAGGAATGACTCCTCATAGACAGCAATAGTGAAGATTAGAATTAGCATTGTATGTGTGGTGGATTTTAAGTCTTAGGTCTGTTCATTGCTTGGGGGTTTTACCCTTCTCCCCACTTTGTGAAACTGTCTCTTTTTCACTGTTCATGCAAAACTTATTTTCGTTTTGTGTTGCATGGTTTCATGTCCCTTTAGTTTCACTTAGATTTCAGGATTTGAATAAAAGACAAACCCTGGTATGAAACTCAGCTGAAACCACAACATTTTGCATAGATTCTACCAAAACTCATAAATTGACCCAGGTTCACTCTATATTTGGCCTGGAGATGCCATAAACTCATTGAAGCCTTACTGAAATGTACTGTAAACCTGAATTACTTAGATTCTCCTACGTCCTGATACAATGCCTTCAAGTTTAAGTGTAGGCACAAAATTTTGGAACTGCTTCTAGGATCTCTGATGACTTTTGGTAGTGCAGGGTTTTGTTTTGACCTATAAAATTGGCTAAGCTGGCCTGAAACATCTGTCAGAAGCATGTCTTTCTTGCATGGTTTGTTAGAAAGACAAGAAGCAGAAGGACACTATGTCCTTGTAACAGGAAGGGAGCGAAGTGCAGACTCTTCTCAGATGTCACTCTGAATGACCCCAATAGGCATAGATATGGGCCTAAATATGCTAGGGTTTTGTGGCTGTTTTCCTTTTTTTAACATGAGGAAAAACTACTGAAGAGGTTAATAGCATTGCCAGTAGTATAATCTCCTGGGAATGAATTTTTACGTTAACTGTACTGTAATCTTCTGGGAATTAATTTTTAAAATTTGAGTGAGAATTGCTTTTGTGGTATCTGGTTTTGGCACCTCCTCCTTGTTTCTCCCATCCCATTAAGTCAGTAGTAACCAGACTGCTGGTATTTTTGGATAACTATTCCATGAGAAACGTGAACAAAAATGCACTCCCCATTTGTATTACCAGCTACTGCTTTATTTCTCACAAGCTACGTGAAATGCTTTGAATCCATCAGAGAGCTGGACCTTTACCTTTCAGCAGCTTCCCTATTGAACACCCCCCTGGGCCTAAGAGTCGCACTTCTGTTTGTAAGCTGAGATTCTCTGATTTAGTTTGGTTAGGCTTGTGACCCCAATTGTCAAGGCCTCCTCATCTGAACTGGCAACCACTGTCTCAAGCAATTTGTGTTGTGTTCTGGCAAACTGCCATTTGGTAATTACATATTGTTAACTTCTGATATCTTCTTTGACTTCAAATCTGGGAGCAATTCCACTTCATTTCTTGTTCTGAAGTGATGCCATTGCTTGGTTGTTATGGTCTGTTTTAGAAAAGGGCTGCCTCCTGAGAGGGGGATGCAGGGGAAGTAATGCCTGTTCATAATCTGTAAATTATTGTGGGTGCTTTGGATTGCAGGGACCTTGGTGTCTGTGGATGCCTACGTTCATGTATGTATATTTACATATAGTTGTTGGACTCGGCCAACAAACAGTCATAATTAAGCTAATAACATCAGGGTGTAACACATATGATCTTTAAGATTGGTGAATTTAGGTGGTGAACTTGTCCTTCTACAGTTCCATGACTGGCAGTGGGATGTTCTGTAGGGACACAAGATCTCTAGTTGGGTTGTAATGAGAAATTCCATGTATGGTGCATGTTGTGTGTTGCTTTTATCCCTTTGTTTGTTTTCAGAAAATGTTAGTTTAATTTATATCCTTACTGCATATTCCTGAGCAATGGGGACACCATTGTTTTTTACTCTTTGCTTTGGTAGAATTGCTGGGGGATTATTTTTTTAGCAGTAATTTACTAAATGACAATATTACAGTCCAAACTCAAATCTTTAATCCCAGACTATATCTAATATAAGGAATTAGTGCCATTTTAATTTGAACTTTCTTAAAAGAGTTTGCTCCAAGATTTTTTTTGAAAACAGAAAAACAACTTATTCTGATAGGATTTGCAGTTTTAAAAAGGTGATCATATTTATTCTTGCAAGACATCAGTATTCAAACATCAACCAATATTTGATGTTAGATAGAAACAACAGTCTAAATCAGTACTGAAATTTTCTTCCTGACCCATTTGCGACTATTATATTAATAACTGTCATTTATGTAACATTTTTCATCATACTGAATATCCAAGCAATTTACAAACACGTGCCTCGATTCCTCAGGGAAATCTGCAGTTAGTCGGGTTTAAATTTGTCTGGGGTCACAGAGGTTAATAACTCGATTCCTTCAAAAGGTGCCTCAGTTTTAATGACCACAGCCATTAGGACCTCTGAGACTCTCAGGAGGAACTCAACACTTCTGCCAGCAGGGTGCCCGCAGTACTTTGCTGGGGAGAGCACTGCCTCTTGAATTAGCCCCACTTTCTGCAAGACCTTTAGGTTTTTTCGGTTTGGTTTTATTTCCTCCCCTCTTCAGGGGCCATTCATCTTCATAGTTGCCCATCCTAAGATGTGGTTCTTCTGTTGATGCAGGTGGGCCAGATATCAGGGTAACAGATTATTTCATTTTTGTTAAAAAAAAAATGGAGAAGGGAAAATACGGAACCATAATAATTCCAAAATTGAATTTTGGGGTGTTACTTCTCTCTTTGGTTTTATCATAATATTTCAAAGGAGTGAAGATTTTAAATTAGAAGAAGGCTGGGCCTCTTTGAACCCGAGTGGTTCTGAAAATAGATACTTATGCAGATGAACTTCATGTGTGTGTACTGCAATTCACCACTGTCTAACTCCAGATGTCAAGCATTTCACTTTTCCTGGCGCATAGGTCTGAAATATGTTTGTGCATAGTGTAAACTTGGTTTTACAGCCACTCCTGGTTAGAATGATTGTAGGAGCCGAGCTGTATCTGCATACTTGTATGATTTCCTGTTCAGGAAAGTATAAAGATTGCTAAAAGCATTATTTCCTTCACTGCTGCTGCTGAGCTTTGGGAGGATAGTCTCATTGTGACATGGAGGACCTCTTTGTTTCCTTATTGGCAGATGTACATTTTATATGGAAGTATTAAGACCCTTATGTATTTAAATGGTATACAGGAATCTTCTTGAGTTGGACCTTAAATTTCAAGCTGATACAGAGTATTGGAGTCAGGTAAGTATTCTGTACAAGACACCCACCATAAAAAAGTGCTAGTAATTAAGCTGTGTGTACAAGAATTACATCCAAGATATCATGCTTAATGTTTACATTCTCCTCTTATCTCACTACTATCTGCATTCATGACCCATTCATAGATATCTGCATATTTATCCAGATAACTAGTACAGCAAACATGCAGTTGATGAGATTTTGACTCTGTTGGAATCATTACAATGAAGCTGGAATTGTATTCTGTATATGCAAGTAAAGAATGTAAGTGCTCTTGCGGAATATTCCCATATGAACTATGCCATAAAATGTCACAGTAAAATGTAGTTGCTAGGCTATTTGAAATTAGTAATTTAGGTAATATAAATGTTATTTTTGAGGGTTTTCCATTTATCAGTACTTTCCAATTCGAGTTCTGGAGAAATGCCTTAGCAGTAGATTGAATCAAATACATGTATGTACAATGCAGTTGCTTGGTGGGGAGAGTGGGGTTTATGATTTGAGCTGCTCCAGAGCAAAGTTACTTTGGTGGTTATCTTCTGTCTGTATGACTATAGTTTGAATAGCATATTTTTAAACAGATACACTTTTAGTTTGGCAATTTAGTACAAAATGCAGATCAAAGGGAGAAATTGGTGCAGTGCTTGTCACTGATTAAAAGAAAATCTGCCACCTATGCTTCAGCTGTTGTCTTGAAATTGGTATTTCATTAAAAATAAAATGCTGTTTACACTCAATATTGTAGTTTGTTATAGTATTACTTACAGCTTTTGGACCAGTTACTAGCACTGTAGTCAATAATTCTCTGTACAGTCTTTCTAATTCTGTCTTGGGCTAAGCAAACCGAGCCCTCTGATGGTTCTCTTAAGCATCAGGCCCTTCTGTGTAAGGCAGTGACACAGCCCTTGATGCTGGTGCAAGTGGAGCTTGATTTGAAAGTGCATGTCATGAAACAGTGTTAAGCCTTTCTATAAATAGAAGCTTTACAGTAAGTCAAACCAGAGAAGACCAATCTCCAATTATCTGACATCAGGTGTTATATATTTAAATGTTCATCTGTAACAACCTTAGAAACCTGCTTAAAATTGTTCCCTGAGATGGTAGTCTGCATTTGACCTGCAGTGCTAATGCTGTGGTGAAGGTATTTTCAAGGTAGGTTTCAGAACAGCTGCAGAAGAGCAGGCCTGTGGCAGCAGCATTTGAAGCCCTGGGCTACCTTGCTGTAGACAGCCATAGACTGCATGCATCAACATCAGACAAAGACTTAAAGCACTGTTAGCCATTGCCTTTGGTTACCTGGGCTTTTGGTTTATTTTGTCATATTATTTACACTCATCAGTTTTGGGGGAGGGGGAGAGGCAGGCATGTAATTTTCTATGAGCAAGAGTTCATAAAATGGTTGGGGTTAACTCAAGGTTAGCAGGACTTTCACAGATGTAGTTTCACAAACTATAGTTAATAGGAGCCTGCATTAAGCCCTTGACCCTTGCTAGATATTGTTTTATTACTCTTCTATCAAGTGCGAGCCTGAGGGGTTAATTTTTGTTTTCCTTAAAGCTCACTAATTGAGGAAAAAAATCAGCAAATATCATCTTGATGACCTTTGAAATCTTCCTGACCATTCGTGGCCTTGGTTTTGTGCTCACAAAGAGTGAGCATTTGTGGTGGCACCAGCAAGGGTTAATCAGCCTTGCCTGCCTGAACAATGGAGATGGGGGCAGCTTTAAACGAAATGAGCTGAATATTTCATTCGGCCACTCAGCTGCCTGCTCCAATTGCCTCCTTTGCTAAAACCAGAGCTTAATCTAAAGTGACAACAACATCAGTTTCTATGTGCTCCAGTCACACAGAACATGACTTCCTCAACATAAACACTATTTACATGAACCGTCTGGATATAGCAGGGAATGGGGAGCGTGCCCAGCTAAGACAGAGGCTACAATGAAGGACGAGTAACAGGCAGCTGAGAATTAACATTGGTAAATGAAAGCCTGACCCTGGGAGGGCATGTCTCTGTTACATTTTAAAGCTAGAAAGCCTTGCACCGGTAACCTTGCTTCTAGTAAAGACTATGTAATTTAAAAGAAAATAGTACCTTTTCAGCTTAGATGCTTAACCAAATGCATTACATCTGACCCATTTTCCTACTCTGTATGACATGAGATGAAGGACCCCCCAGCTGCAATTACCAGTTGTTCTTAACAGCTGTAACTGATAAACCTCCTTCCTCGTGGGCCCAGCTCAAAGCATGTCCTGCTTTGTGGGACAAAAATAGGGGATGCTGTGGGGCAAAGACCCAGTACCTGCCCTTGGACACCAAGATAAGACTCCTGTGGCGCATGCTGCTGTCTGAAGAACCTGTTGCTGAATCTCAGAGTTGTGCCGTTGCTGGTCTCTAGCTGGACATTGAGCCATTGATCACTGTCTCTATTAGTGCAACCCTCCAGTCAGTCTTCATCTACTTTTTTTTTCTTCTTCTGTAGGATGGAACTATTGCTCTACCTTAAAGCAAAAGGAGGGCATGTATTTGTCTACAGACTGTGCTCTGTGTTGCCTCAGCAGGACACAAACAGTGAGTGTCTGTAGCCAAACTTCTTTCCCTGGAATCTTTGGGGACTGGCTCTCTGCTGGAATAAATGCTTATGGTCAACTGGGGAGCTCCACCCAGAGGAGGAGCCTGTGAAGAACAGTGTTGGCCTCTTCCTCCTCTTGCCCTGCAGTAAGACTGGTTTGCTTGTTCCAGTAGAATCACAGGTTTGCAGTCTCTTGGATGTTTTATGTAGGGGGGTTGGATTACTTTTTTGGAGGCGTGAGTGGAGAAGTTTCTCTTGGATTTATTTTTGCTAGGCCATGGAATTTTAGGCCACTGGAAGATTTAAACATTCATACTTCTCTGTGTGTTGTATAGCTTTAAAAAGGGAGAAGCTCCCTCCTTGGGACAGCTCCAGATAATTCAGTATGAGGGAAGGTACAGCAGAAGGGAGTTTGCTTACCACAGGCACACCCAGGAGAGGTTAATGCAACTTCTTTCTGCCCCAATGTGGGTGCTGTATGGACCTGACTTTGTTCCAAGAGGGAAGTGTGCTTTTCTTATCTCCCATATGGATGTTAGAGTTGTCCAGGCAGCAGTATGGCCATGGCCATGAGGGCTTTGTCCATCAGCCACTGTGGCAGCCCTGTTATTTCTTCCTTCTCTCTTTCCACCAGGCTTGCTGTTCATGCAGAGGTACTTGTTTCACCAGGCAAGAAGGGCACTGCTACAGCAGGTCTAGTCATCAGTTGCCCTTTGGGAATTCACTTTCTTCACACCTTAGATAAGCTGATGGTCACTCAAATTGGCATTATTCACTGTCTTATAGGAATTTTTTTGCATTTTTTTCCATCTTCAAATTATGACTTTATCTTAAAAATAAAAAAGGAAACATGGATTAACTTTGTGGGTATGTTGAGGTGAACAGCAACAGTAGGATACCTAGATCTTAATTGATGCTGCACTTAGCCTTGAGAAACAGGGCAAGATTGCACATTTCTGTGCGTTTTCTTTCTCCATCCTATAGAAAAATGCATGCCCTCCTTTTGGTTTGAGGAAGAGCAGTAGTTCTATACTACTGAAGAAGGAAACTGTCTGTATAGTTGTATTCAAAGAGACAGTGATCAATGACTCAGTTTCCAGATAGAGACCAGCAATGAGTGGTGTTCCTCAGGGATACTGGTGCTTTGTTGGTGACATGGAGAGTGGGATTGAGTGCATCCTTAGCATGTTTGGCAGTGACATCAGGCTATGTGACATGGTTGACATGCTGAAAGGAAGATATGCCATCCAGAGGGACATGGACAGGTGGGCCCATGACAGCCTTATGAAACTCAACCAGGCCAGATGCAAGGTCCTCCATCTGGATTGTGACAATGCCAAGCAGAAATACAGAAAATGGATTGAGAATAGCCCTGAAATGGACTTGAGGGTGTTGAGGGATGTGAAACTGAAAATGAGCTGGGAATGTGTGCTTGCAACACAACAGGCCTATTGTGTCCTAGGCTACATCAAGAGAAGCATGACCAACAGGTTATTATGCCTCTTTATTCCGCTCTTGTGAGACTCCCACCCCACCTGGAGTACTGCATCCTGATTTGGAGTCCTCAGCACAAGAAGGATGTTGACCTGTTGAAGGGGATCCAGAGGGGAGGTCATGGAGCATCTCTCTTATGAAGGCAGGCTGAGAGAGTTGGGTCTATTCATCCTGGAGAAGAGAAGGCTCTGGGAAGACCTTATAGTGTCTTGTCAGCATCTGATGGTGGTCCGCAAGAAAGCTAGGGTGAGACTTTTTTGCAAGGGCATGTAGTGATAGGAAGAGGAGTAGTACATTCACACTGGAAGAGGAGAGATTTAGGTTAGGAAACTTTTCACTATGAGGGTGGTGAGGCAGTGGGCAAGTTGCCTTGGGAAGTGGTGGATGCATCATCTCTTGAACATGTAACTGTTCAAGGGTCAGGTTGGAAGGGGTTATGAGCAACCTGATCTAGTGGAAAGGAGGTTGGAAATAGATGATCTTTAAATTCAGTCTGTGATTATTTTGATTTTTACCATCTTTTATTACTGAGTGTTAAACTATGAAAATGTAGGAGGTTTTTGATGTGGAAAAAATAATATTTGCATCAAAATGAGGTCCAATGACTGCAATCCTGTAGATGAAATCTTCAGAGGTTCCTTCTTATCTAAGAGTAATTACTGTTGCCAAGTTAAGTGGACTTTTGTGACACTTTTTTAAAACATACTGTAGTTAACTTGGAGCTGCTGTAGCTACACTTTAAAGAAGGAACACAGATCACTTATGGTGTCAATACAAGACTTAAAATAGTAGCCAAAATCTGTGCTTTTTGATTCTGTCTGACTACCATCTTTCCTTTTTCCTCACTTTTGTTTCCAGAAGGGAGCATAAGCAATCACAGATTTACAGAATTACAGATGTATTCCTTATACCATCAGAAAACAAGGTCTACTGTTCTGGAGGTGCTGGCATTGTTTCAAGATCAAACACCTCTTCAAAGTGAGCAGTCACTAAAATCAGCTCATCATTGAAGTGCAAGGGGAGAAGATGAGGGTCTGAAGGGACTTTAAAGAATCATCCAAAGCACTACAAGTCACCTTTGTTAGGTAATGATGCAGACCATCAACTGGGAGTGATAGATTTCCAGTGGTACAGGACATAAGTTTATATTCTTACTGTGTAATGAAATAGCCCTTACAATTTCAACCGAGGGACTGATGATCAAGCTTATTTTCTTAAAAGGCCACTCATAGCTACTTATGCTATAAATAACTCTTTGAAGCCTGTCTGCCTTTGGCTGGTGCCGACCCAGCGTTAGGTACCAGATGGATAGGAAGATATGCCTTTCTTCTACAGCCTTTCTGGAAAGGAGATATCAGAAGAAGGTATGAGAAATCAAATAGTGAAAAGTGCATCTCTCTACAGCTGGATATGCATTTAGCCTTATTACAAGGATTTGGCAACCCACTGAGTCCTTAATTTTTAGAGATAATTTATCTTGTTGCATATGCTTGTCCCTTCCTGACTAATTGCTCTGTTTTGAAAGCAAGACTGCCATTTGGCGATGTCACACAGTGGATGTTAAGAGAGGATGGATTCCTTTCTGGACAGGTGTGATCTTAGGTGCTTCAAGAGAATATAGGAGCTCTTATCCTCATCCTAGGCCCCAAAAAAGTGTGAATCAGGGCTTATATTTCCAGAAGTAGGGTAGATGCAATATAGTTGCCTCCAAGTTGGAGTGTAGCTCTTGCACGCTACTCCAAGAGATAGATGAAAAATCTCCTTTTCTAATCTGTCTTTTTAGATGCATGCTTATTACATAGTTATTAAACCTAATGAATGTATTTTTTAACATGCAATAATTAACTAATTAAATATAAAGCATTAGATTAAGTAGGCTAGCTCTCATACTAAATGCTATCTTACAAGTAGATTTATTGAGGATTAACAACTACATAATAGAACTGTATCTATTTCATGACTGTTAATCCTCAATAAATATGTTTTTAATAATTAATTGGCACTTAACTAAAGGATTATGTTCATTGTGATGAAGTTTATGGAGCAATAGAACATTTTCTTGGACAATTAGGTGCCAAAGGGAATATTTCTATGATATGCCTAAATAAAACAACCAGAGAAAATCCAAGAAACAGAGGGGAAATAAGTAAATTTTTCTGTAGCCTGGTGAAAGTTTTAAAGTTTTGTTTGATTTCTAATGGATTATGTAGAAGTAGTATTCAGTTACTTAGGCCTAGAAGTTTTAATGCTTTAAATAAGTTAAATGAGTGTGTTGTGGTTAAAGATGATAAATATTTCAGTGTGACTGGTGATTTAAATTTCATTCTTAAAATCTTTATTCCATTTATGAATTTGTGAACTAGAACATAAATGCAATATACATTAGACTAAATGTTTTCCAGGAATATGTCCCTTTGCCAGCTGTTAGAGGATACAGAAGAAAGTTGCGTTTCTTGACCACAAATAAGTGTTGTGAATTTTTCATAGTCAATTAAGGAAGCAAGCAGGAGAAAACACATATTCTATTGGTTTAGCTGACCCCAAGAGAAAATTACATCTCTGACAACTAGTAGGGTTTCAGCTGCTTGCAACTGGAAGGCTGAGTCAGGGATTAATCATCAGTTATTCCTCTGAACACCTTAAGATCTTTTGTGGATGGAGCAAGGCAAATGCAACCATGAAGCTTTCTGGTGAATATTTGGTGAATTTCTTTAAGAAAGGCAAGTAGTCAGATCCATACACAGGTATACACCATGAGTTACTTCAGAAAGAAGCTGATCCCTATATTGCATACTTTTACGTGGATGCTGAAAAATTGAAAAAAAGCCAAGTATTTTATCTAATAACTAAGATATTGATAGATAAGTAAATACTCTATTGACATTAGCAAACCTAATCAGCTTCACTGGTTTAAGACCTTTAAGAAAAATTATTCAACTTTGTGAAAAAGTGAAACACCTTTTCAGATTAATTGAATGGGGGGAAATGGAGAGAAAGTTGTCTTTGTCTGTGAATGCCTATAGATATATTGTTTTCTGTTTGCACAGGATAAATTAAATTTTCATTCTTTTTCAGTGCAGTCATTAAAATTTGTTGGAGTCATTTGGGGGGGAGTTGGTGGGATGCTTTGTAATCTCAGCCTCTTAGAACAAGTTAATTGCTCTGATGTGTGTCAAGTGCTATTAAAATTTCATCTCTCTGGTTTGGAATGTGTTGGAATCAAGTAATTTTTCTGATGGATTTAAAAAGTGGAGATAATGATTCTTTCTCTCTGGCAGTGTTGGAAGTACCAATACTATATGGGGCTCAGCAGATTCCCTGGTGAGGAGGAAGCAAGGTGTATTATTTTTAAAAAACATGGTTTGTAGTCACTCTAAGAGAAACTTCAGGAGTAATGAGGAAAGTAGAGCATACAGCTAGATTGCAGTCTGAGGAGACGTCCTGGTGTCCTCTTCAAGTTTAAGGTCTCTGAACTCAGACTTTAATTGGAGAGACCATGACAGCTGGGAAGACCCTGGAGGTACAAGTTCTGCAGATTCCTAGGACTTCAGAGTATGCTGTGTAGGTGACCATCACAGCTCTGTGGGCTTTTTAAAAAACAAAATCAAAAAATCTCCTTGTCAGGTTAATTGCATTTTCTAAAGAGTGGCAACCCAGACTGCCCACAGGATTTGGCAAACTACAAGATAAAGCCAGGCTTTCCCCCTAAAGCTTAACAGCGGTTGTGTTGCAGCAGCAGCTGCTGCAGAAGGTGAATGTAGTGACGATATTGATGAGATTACTAATTTGTTTAGTAGACGAGGAATGAGGATTCATCTGTTGGCTGTCATCATCCATCAGCCATATGTTGCCCCAGGCAGTGGGTATATGCTGTTAGCCTGTTACTAATTTTACTTTGTTTTTTCTCAGCTTAGTTCTTTTCTTTGGTTCATTTCATTCACTTGTTGTGACTGAAAACTGAACAAGAAGAAGGAAAAAAAAGCCAACTGCTACCTCTCTTTGTTTGTCAGAGCAGGTACACTACAGCTCCTGCCTGCAACATCTTCCATTTGATGTGGGTAAAAGCTTTTGGCAAGAGATGCGGTGGCCTTTAAGGGAAAGGCCTTTCAGGCTATAAGAAGCTTTCTGGAGAAGCTGGAGTCTTAACCATGTTTACCCTTCAAAATCAGTAGGTGTGAGCTACCTCAGTAATACTGCGAATGAATTGATGATGTCTGGACATTTCTGTACCTGTGTTGATATATTGTATTGTTGCATGTGCTGTGACTACATTGGGTTGTTTTCTTTTTTATTTTCTGAGATGTTTTTTATTGTGCTAATAGGATTTTCAGTTCTATGAGGGACAAGTAGTCTGTACAAAGGAATTTTGGGGTCATCCATATTAATTAGAAGTTCATAGAGAGTTTTGCTCATAGTGAATATAGTTTCATGAGCCCAGTTCAAGAAGGGGAGGTCTAATTTGTAGTTGCAGATTATTTGACTTGGATTAAGCTTTCCAAATTGAGCATCCCTGTTGGAAATTCTGTTTATTTTTGTAACTAAGGAGTCAGTTCCCACTGCTGTCATTAAATCTGTACTATAATGTTTAAAATGTGTTTTTTAATATAATCAGGATCTTATCCAGGGCTGAGAGAGGTGTTAAAGGTTTTAAGGCAGCCTAAATTTCCAAGCTTCATTGCAATTTTTTTTTTTTTCCATTCTAGTACCTGTGATACTGACTTTTAGTGGCACTGACACAACTTTAGGTATTTGCTGAGTTTTGTGGCAACTTTGAAAAGTACTAATGAGCCATTGGCAGGGAGGTGAAGCAGGTGGTACATCGTGTGAATTTGAGCAAATTTAGTTAAAAACTTAATAAGAGGTAAATGTTGATAAGTAGTGGGGGAAACATATCGATTTGTGGCTATATTATTTTTTTCCTCTTTTCTCCATTTCCTCTGATAGTGAGAAGTAATGTATGTCCCTCCTCATTCAATCATCATTCCTTCAGAGCAAACATATTGCTGTGAGCAACCTCATTTAGTACAAGATTTTATGATTCTAAAATGTCCCTGCTTACTGCAGGGAGTTGGACTAGAAGGCCTTTGAAGGTCCCTTCAACCTCTGTGATTCTGTGATTTTGTTGATGATGACTATACAGTAAATAGGATTGATCTTGTGGTCAGCATAGAGTACACATCTGCTTCCTCCCTAAACGAATGTTTTTGGTCAGAAGCCATTGTTAACCTTCTATGGGTGGCTTTGTTGGGCCCTATTGAGTTTCTGGATCTGAGGTCAGTCTCTTCTGCTTCCTTCCCAGCCTCACTTCTTCAAGACTGGGGACTCACCAGGCCACTATGGAGCCTTGAGTAATGGCTTCTCTGACCCTCTTTCCTGGCTTTCTCACATTTGGTTGTGGCCCAGGACCTCAGACCAGATATTGTAAGAGTTTGGAAATGAGAAGCTGTGTGTGAGTGGCTTTCAGTAGTACCACCTGGGTACTGGGACTCTAGGAGATGAGGAATCTCTCTTAAATATCAGTGCACCATGTCTCTTCATTACAACCCCTGCCTTCTCCAAAAATGTCTGCTGTTGTTTACAGTACAGGCATCACACAGAACAAGTGTTCAGAAGGATCTTGTGATAGTAGCTTCTTCATGAAGTTGTAGGTTGTATAGGTAGAGTAGGATTGGACAAGCTCAAGGGGCTTTCAGGAAATAGGCAAGTGAATTGTGATCAGGTACCACTTTCTTTTTAAGACATGATAATCCACCTGCAAAACAAATGAATTCCACTAAACTCAGAAAGTGTAGTTTTCTAACCAAATCTTTTTATCAGGCTTGAAAAACTGTGAGTTGAGTAGAGGGATGGCTTTAGGCAGAATTGAGAATCCTGAGATCCCAACTTTGAAAACTTACTAGTTTTCTGATCTGTGCATGTGTAAATGTTAGCATGCTTTCTGTGTGGATTTTAAAATTTATTTGTAATTTAAAAAAAATTGTTGATGCCTATCTAGCATAGTTTTAATATGCTGGGTTTAATTCCTTTCTTTTGCTTGCATGAACATTGCTTGGTGCTTTATTCAAGGATATGCTGAAGCCCAGACAGGCAAAAATAGCTTCAGAAAACATTTCAGGTAGCAGTGATGTACCCAGTCTTCTCAAAGGTCAGTGGGGCACAGAGGGACATGGAGAGGGAGCAGATGATGGCCAGAAAAGCTGGGTTACAGCTCGTAGATTAGCACTGGTCACTGAATCTTCTCTCATGACTGAAGCTGTTAGTAGCAAGTTTGAGGGATATGGTCCTCGAGCTAAGAACTTCCCTGCATGTACCTTGACCCTGTATTTGGAAAAGTTGGATGGGGTTTTCAGGTTCGGTGCCAGCTATTGCAGTGCTTTGATACATGTATTTTTCTAAAATGCATTGCAGAAGAAAGTCTTACACATTTGCATGCTAGATGTCCCTGTGTTTATAACATTGAAATTAGAAGTGGAGAAGTGCTTTCGTAGAATGATTTGGGTTGGAAAAATCTCCAAGATTCAGTCCAACCATAAAATTTTTTCAACATGCCAGAAGGGTAAACATAATTCTTAGAATATGTGGGGGAAATTGCTTGTTAGTTGGTTTGCCCTTACCTTTATATAGTCATGAAGATGTTTGGGGGCATTGTGTTTTTCTTGTCTAAAGCTTCAAATGAAAGCTTTGTTGACTAAATGCGTGGTGATGGTTATGATGACATCCTGAGTGGTATCTCATAAATTCCTGAGGTGAAAAGAGGGTTTGCTATCTAGAAACTCATCAAGATAGTTTATTTTTAAATAGGCAGGAGTAAAGTTGGTATGTTTTCCTTCTTTCTTTTTGACTGACTTCTGTGGGAGAGAAATAAAAACCCAAAACTACTAAGAAGCAATGGCAAAAGTGAGAGCCCTTTCTGTAAAATCTGACCCTTGAAAGATGGCAGAATTTTGAGTACTTCCAGCTAGTTACAAGTCTTTTAATAAAGTGTTGTTCTTGCAAATTGTTTCTGTGCTCTGCACATGTGTCTGTGTACTTAAACAGAGCAAATTATATCAACGAGGGAAGCAAGACATCCTTCAGTAGGTAGCAGCGCAGTGCAGGCTGTTTGTACATGCTGGGATCTGTGGGGTCACATCCTGGGTCACACGGGGAGGTGAGGGAAAAGGAGGCAAAGGGGCAAATCAGTTGAACAAGGTAAAAGTAAAAACAAAGCAAGAGAGGAAACAGGTGTTGGGGAGGTTTCTTCTTTTATCCAGAGGTTCCAGAGTAGGTGCAGTCTCTTTTTAAAAGCAGTAGAGGGTTGGAGCCGGGGGAGTGCTCACAGCAGTCAGTATAACACAGCTGTGCTCTGTTTATACTTAGGCTACAATAAAAAAGCTATAAAATGTGAGATGTCATAGCTCCACTTTGCTTTATTTATACTATTTCCTCTGAGCTCTGTCACACTGCACATTCATCTGCTAAGTTGCAGCAAGAATGGAGATTAAAATATCACAGCTCAAAATAGGAGTCAAGCGGAAGGAGATTCATCATAGCCCTATTAAAAAATATGTAAATATGGGAATGAAGTAATTTTAAAGCTGTATGGCTCTACTCCTCAGTGGGTTGGGGAAAGCTATGAGTGATGTGCTGTGCGAGTGACAGATTTATAGGACTTGTTCTTTTTTCTATTTTTCACTCCATTCCATGAGATACTTTTAAGATTAAAATATCAATTTGAATTGCAAATTTTCTCCATGCTACATATACATATATATATATATATAAGGTTTTCTTCTTAACCATTGCCTAAACTAAAAACAGAAGGAAATATTATTCCTGATTAAAAGGGTTCAGAAGTACAGTCTGATGTTGAACTTAGAGTTGATGAGATTTGCCCATCTATATTGCCTTCCATGCAGGGTCCTTGGAGCACTCTGCACTCAAGCCTCTGGTGTCCTTCATGATAAAGGCCTGCCTTAATTTCTGGACGCTGAATACTCACAGCTGCAGTTCTTGAAAATGCCCTGTGGTACCCAGATCACCATATTTTTAATGGGAGTTTGTTCCTTTTCTCTCCTGCAGCTATTTTGAAAGTAGAGTCAGGGTAACAACTCTGAAATCTCAATTTCTGATTGTTTTCCCAAAGTGCTGTGCAAAGAGAGCTGCCTCTGCTAGAAGAAGTACTGCTCTCTTGAACTTTGCAGTGAGTTTATGGTCTTTGATGTGGTCGGATTTGTGTGTTAAGTTTTCCCCTGGAAGAACAAAGCACAGATGTTACAAGACATTTGAGAAATGAGAGATTTTAATTAATACCCAAAAGATACAAGAAAGCCACCAAAATATTTTACTGATGATCGATTCTGCAGCGTGGGTGTGAGTAATGGGGGTGAAATATGCTGCCATTCTATGGAAGGATGTCCTGTAGGACAGCGTGTGCACAGTGCAGTGAGAGAGAGAGGGAGAGAGAGGGCTGCCCTGCCAGTGCTGTTTCCTGTGATCGCAGTCTGTGCCAAGGGGCTGTAAAAAAAGCTGGAAACTCTTTGATGTAATGTGTCCAAGACAAAACAATGATTGCATTTGCAGCCATTAAGTTGGCCTGCCCTTAAACAATTCTTTACATCTGTCCATCCAGGTAGGATCGCTATTAAGGTTTTGATTAACAACAGTATGGAGAAGTTTCAAAGAAGGGATTAAAACTGGTCATTGAAGGTGATGGAGAAATTCTAGCTTTCCATTTTCTTTTTTCTTAAATGATAACATAAAAACACCAGAAGATAACTAGATATTTGAGTTTGTTAGTAAAACTTAATTGACTTGAATTCCTTTAAGTGTGTGATTCAGCTGAGCAAGAACAGATCCCCCCTCTGTCCAGTATGTTAAGTGCAACACTGAGAGCTAAAGGAACTGGAAAGTAGTTCAGTATTTAATGGTCTTATTCTGGGGACTATCAACAAGCCTTATAACTTACATGAGCAGAAGTCCTAGTGAAAGAGGTAAGTAAACCACTAAGAACAGAGCTAAACCAGCCTGCTGCTCTTGAAGTATTTCCTGGAGATGTGGCTTTCCTAAGCACTACTTCTATTCTGTATTCTTGTCAGGATTAAGGAGAAGTGTCCTTGAGTTTGGCTGCCTGTGGGTTTTTTTGCTGTTTTCATGACATTCAGGAGAAGTCAGGGATTTTTCTTAATCACTCCACTGTGTGATTCTGGAGTAGTCCTGGAATAAATTTATTGGCTGGGCTTTTATTGCCATCAGAAAAGACAGATTTCTTTGATTTCTTCTGTGTGATACATGTTTGAGCAGTGCTGCTCCTGGCTGAGTGCAACTTTTGAGTTGTCTAACCTGGGAAGAGCTGTGGATACAGGATGCTAATGTTCTGAAAGCAGATGCATAATTGCTTGTCTCTTTAAGAAGGTACCATACTCAATTACAGCATGTAGACTGAGAATCTAGGAAATGCTTTTATGAATATGCAGCCTTCACTATATGGGGCATGATTGTACTTTGCTGTATTCCTCATTGTGTTCCAAAGCACCTTGCTTAGAATAGATTGAGAGAGTAATACTGGCTTGTGCAGGGTTCTCGTATGTACTGTTCTGACATGTCAGTGCAAGGCTATTAACCTAATAACACAAAATACACATTAATATTATTTAATGCAGCTAAAGAAAGCTGTAAAAATGTAATTGAGCTTGACATATTCACAATTCTTTGAAGCACCTCTAGGTGATAGTGTACTCACAAATAATATCCTCCTTCTCCAAGGTCCCTTGTCCTTTATTCTTTTTCTTTTTGCTTCAATCAAATGATGAATTATTTGGCAGAGTGCCTGAGAGTGACATTTTCCAATGTGATTTATAAGCCCAAATCCCATTAAAAAAATTACTTGACAATAACTTAGGAACCTAAGGTTTGTAGGAAAACTATGGATTTTGACAAAAAAGTGCTTTGTAATATATTTTTTTGGTAAAATTTATTGCCTAAGCTATGAATATTCAGGATGTATGTGTTATTTTGATTTAGCTATTGTTTTACTTGATCTGTGTTTCTTGAAAGAAAGATATTGCTGTGTCATGAGGAAAGGTAGTAATTTCAATGTTACAATATCCATTCACCAATTGGTCTTCTGGCGGGGACCTATGAAGTTCTGTCACATTCCAAGGTCCAGGCAGGTTTGGAAAAACATCTTTCATTAAGATGGTGGTGGTGAGGAAATTTGTGAACCCAGACTGTGTTCCAGAGGGATTCTCAGAACTTTCTGAAAACCAGACTCAAGTCATGCTTTCTCGAGTCAATCAAATTTTTGGTTCATTTAAAAAAATCTTACACTTGCATTTCTGAAATATATGTCTGACTATGAAGTATTTGAAGTATTGTATTTGTTCTGCATGCAGTGTTGTGAAGTTTAACTGTAAGTTTTTTCTTGTAATAATTTACATTACGTATGTGATGGATTTTTAATAAAATATAATTGTTACATGAACATAGCTGGTAATGTATTTTACTGCAAAATTCTAAGAAAAAAATTCTTAATCTTAATGTCAAGATTATAAAAATACATCATAACTATCAGTGAGTTCTGACTTTTAGATTTAGGTCATATATTTCTATATTACATATATGGCTTCACAGGACTGTCTTATTGATTGAATTAACATATAAAATTATCAAAGCATTATGCAAAGTTTAACTAGTGCAAAATTGGAAATTAAAATTGGAAATTGACTTTGTAATTAGTTCCTAAATTTTGAACACCTTGGCTCAGGCAAGAATATGATGCAATTATTTGAGAGTCTTTTAGGAAAGTCTTAGAACTGTGAATTCAGTTGATTATGAGAACCTAATATGAGACTAAGTTATATTGGACAGTTCTTATGATATAACTTAGTTCCTGATTCCCAGCAGTAATCTGTTGAGTTGCTGTGACCCACAGCTCTTTTCTTTGTTTGAATCCATGCAAGGAAATATTACGAAAATAATCAGAATTGCTGCATGTCTCTTCTTTTTTGGCAATATCCATTTTCAGCCAAATGCAGTACAGTTGGACTATGCTGAGTGATAAAATGCAGGTAATCCACTGAATCCACTAAAGGATTAGTGTTTACAAAACAGAAGGCTCTCCCAGGCCTACTGTATCAGTTTGGCTAAATATGGAATATTAAGGCTTGACAATATGATGGGGTAAGTCATTTGCTATCAGTGTTTCCTAAACCCAGTTGGTTGACAGTGATGCTTCACAGCCTTTCTAACATTTGTTCAGTTTATTTAGGAACAGCCTTGATACTTACTAAACTGAACAGCAGAATTGCTACTAATGCTGTCCTGATTAATGTTTTTTTTTTTTTTAAAAGCAAAGGAGAATAATATTTTAAGCTATTTTTACAGTATTTTTTTTGTCATTTCCCAAAGCAGTAAATTGATCCTGTGGATGTTTTTAAATGGACAGATTGCAATGTTTTTGCCCATTTCAGGAGTTTTATTTCATAAAGGAATAAGCCTTTAAAACTATCTGAAGTATCTTAGATTAATGATTTTCAAAATGGCTGTTAAAATGTGCACATAAGTTAAAACCATAAAAATAGGATTACAGAATTTTCACTCTTTAGACTTTGCTTGGAAAATTGCTCAGTCTGATTTTTTTTTGCCCTATAATTACAATTGTATTAAAAGGTGTAGAAGAAATTTATGGAATGGTTTAATGCTAATTAAGAATTTCAGGTTTTGGTTTTGACTTTTCCAAAATAAATACCAGCCAGTTATGCTTCAAATGCTGCTGTGTATCAATGGCATCAGAAACCTGATTCACTCCTGCTATCATTTGAAGGCGGTGGGATTTCTTATTGTCCTTTTAATGTATATGACTTTCTCTCTTAAACCAGTTGCATGAAGCGTAAGGATGTTCTGACTGTGGACATGCATCTCACTTGGAAGAACTAGAATACCCATGCTTACTGGTTAGCATTATGTTCTTGCCAAATTAAGGGTAAAGTTTTAAATGATCTCTTTTACTTTAATTCATGAACACTTGTGGTTCATTGGGGGGTAAGGAGGAGGGGTTTTGTCGTCTTGTTCTCTGCCTCTAAGAATACAGATAACTTTTTGTTTTGGTAGAATGCATAGTTAGCTGTTCAGAAGGTGGAGATCATGCAGCGTCCTCAGTAAATCTGCATGGCCA
Source organism: Turnix velox (assembly GCA_013400935.1). NCBI lineage: Eukaryota > Metazoa > Chordata > Aves > Charadriiformes > Turnicidae > Turnix > Turnix velox. Next base: position 57,067 of record VZTY01012182.1, on the reverse strand, counting down.
GTTGTAGGTCAGGAGGTCATTGTTCATCCCCAAAGTATTCTGTGATTTCAGAAATGGCCTTCTGTACTTGGTCATTAGCACAGTCTTCCACAAAATGACAATGTCTTGCAACTTGCCTTTGGCTATATTGGTTAGTAGCTTACATCTGTCCTCATGTCTTCTTGCACTTGTATCTCTTCCCTCTTCTGTTCTGCCAGCCTGTGTTGAAACGAACAGCACTTAATACACAACTTCCATTTCCTCCCTGCCCTCTTCTGGGTGTCTTAGATGTGGACAGATCAGATAAAGGACTGTAAATCGTTCCCAAGCCACTAGACATGATCTAGCCTTGTGTATTTCTGTGTCTTGTGTTCTAATACCATAATTACTTCCTTCTTACATTTTTTAATGTGGGCCTCTGCTGGCTACCCACAAAAAGTAATTGAATAATGGCAAGCAAAGAAGCCAAACTGGAAGCTTCAGGCTTAATACAGAGTTGGCATCCGAGTCAATAAAAGAGTCAATTTTCTTTTTTTGATGTATTTGCAGCTCTCATAAGCAGGAAAGAACACACCTCCCTCATTAGCTTTTGAGGTAGGCTTACTAGCCATAATTAAGGAACTGCAGGCAGTGATGGAGCAACTGGTAATAAAAGTGGATGGAATAAATTTTCCTGAACCGGCCTGGCTGCTGTCCCATCACTGCCCAGGAGCACCTTGGTTTACAAGATCCCCAAATGGCCACACATCGCTTTGGGGACCACACAGATGTGGGTTCCTTGAATACAGCGAGTGATCTTTTTCTGGGCAAACCAGAGGGTTTACAGAGCAGATCTAAACACTCAGCAGTTAGTGAGAAGGATTTGGGATGAGGAGAACCTTTTAAAAATACAGTTGTATGAAATTCAGTAGAGAAAATAGAGCAAATGACATTACACACTACTCACCTGCAACCCCTGCAGAGACAATGAGTTTATGCTTAAATTTACAGCTACCAGGGATAATGAGGAGCATGACTGTGCCCTGGAGAAAGAAAGAAAACCAAAGATAATGTACTACTTACTTGGTAGCCTAATGATGTCTATGAGACAGTACACTATTAACTCTACCAACTCTGCAACTGTTTATTGACAGAGAAAGAGAAAGGCTCTCTTCCTCTCTTCTCAATGGAGTCACAGTTATATTTTCTCATTAACTGAAGCAGGATATATAAGATGATGGATTCTTCCTTTTGATACAGTGTAGTGTTATTTTTTCCTTTGTCCAGCAAACATCACGGTTATGTTTCAGGAAACACTAAGAGTAAATCACAACTGAATTTATTTAGCTGGTATTTTCAGTAGCAATGTGGGAACATAATGTCAGACTGCAAAAATAAGTAAATAAAAACAAAGATTCTATATTAGATTGGTAGTAATATTTTTTAAATATTTGTCTGTATTTAAACTTCTAATGTTTTATTGACTTCTTTCCTACTGCACTTTTTCTGTATAAGTTGATTTGGAAAACATTGTGTAAATATCTGAGACAACTTTCTGGTGTTACAAAACATTATTAATAGGATATCATGATTACACAGATTGCTTGGTTTTAATACCTTTTTTCAAAGAATCCTTAGTGCACTAATAGTATTTTGAGTAGTAACAACAATGCTGGAATGATTACTTTTGTTGCATTGTCTCTTATGAATTGAAGTCCAAAGACTTAACATCAATAGGAATCTTTTCACTTTGACTTTAGAGATTTTAATCCTACACTATGCCAATATTCAGATATATTCTCAGTGCTGTTGGTTATGCTACTGTTCACTCTGATAATCATCGTAATTTAGGGATTCATCATGCTTTTCAGAAATTAAACTTTATTTTCAGAAGTATGATGATAATTGGATTTCTCAGTCAAGACAACTGCCAACATCAGTGCAAGAATAACAGCAAGTAAGGATCCTTGCAGTCAGATAACATAAGTGGAAGTTAGGAGCTGAAGTGAGGACTGAAATGTAGCCATGGAAGGTGTGGAGGCCTTGGAAGAGGATCTGCAAGAGAGCTGCTGAGCAAGGAGCAGGCTGGAGCGAATTAACACAGAGGGTGTGAGGTGTTTACTGACCCTTGTTTGAGCACTGTTCTCGTTTTATAGTGAGGCACAAGCCAAGATTCTCTGTGACAGAAAAATAAAAGCAGCAGAAATGGTGATATTTTGAGGGCGGTGTACTACATAATGAAGTTTTTTTTCACTGCAAATTACAAGTTTAGCACCCAAAGGAGAAGAATGGAGAAGAGCTAATTGTATTGCAAAAGTACCAATCATATTTCTTCTTGTAGAAGCCAGATGGTATCCCTTAGTTACTTGATGGTGCGTTGCTTTTTGTGTGGCAGTGGCTTGCACCTAGTTGTGTCTTAGCTCCCAGCAGAAGGGAGCATGGTTTCCCTACTGAGGGACCTTGGCTCCCAACTGTGAGCTGAGTTTCTGGACAGCTATTCCAAGGAGCTCACATGGACTAGCTAAAGAATGATGATACTTTGCCAACAGTGAACATTTCACAAATGTTTTTTGATCACTGAAGAAAGAATTTTAGGATTTGGATATTGTATTGCTCTTTATTTTTTAAAAACTGCTTCACACTATGGCTGTGAATCTGCTGAAGCTGTGTTGAGTTGGTGGCCTCTGGATGTCTTGCTGGGGAACAGCAGTGAAGGCAGCTAATCTCTATAAATTCAGTTGTGCAGGTTGTGCATAACAGTATGCAGGTGCTCCAGGATGCATGTTTGAATGTGCAGTCATCTGGCTGTACTTGTTTCCCAAGACAACCGGTACAACTTTTGTTCTTTCCAAAGCTAGTTAATACCTTGCCCTTTTAATTATGTTAGTGTCAGAGGGAAGTGCCACCTTCTACCTGGTTCTCATTACTCCATTGATATTTATTTTTGGATGTGTCTCTAGCTTTGCAGCACTGTTTCCAAACCTGCCTGATTGAACTTTGTGCTAGCAGAAGAGTCCTGCTTGTTATGAGGAAAGGAGGATGAGTAATATGCAGAGGAATGGCAAGCTGCCGGACACTCCTATGTGCACTGCCTCACCCTTAGTGTGAGTGCATTGCTTGGAGAAGATAAATCAGCATTTTATAAGTTCAGACTTTTCTTTTCAGGAGGCTATTTTAGATGACTGTGACCTGATCTAGGTGTTCCTGCTCCAGCAGAGGGATTGGAGTATCATGAAGTCCCTTCCAATCACTGACATTCTGTGATTCTGTGACTGTCTTAGGTAGGAGTCCTGTGTATCAAAACCAGTCTCATCCTATGATATACAAGTTTTAAAACAGAAGTGTTTCTGGTTTTAGTGGTAGTAGCAGACCTTCTTTTTGAAAGCAGAGATCAGGAAAATGAAATACGCTAAGGAAAACTTGGTAGTTGTTCCTATAAAAACTATGGAAGGAAATAAAACTTACTAATATTACAGTGTTGGATTTTTCCACTTCCTATGTATTTTTTGTCTAATTTGATTTTACTATAATAGATTTCATGTGTAGGTTATCTTAATTATTTTATTTTTTAGTTTTTCTTGACTGGGGAAAAAGATGATAAGTTGGACATTAGTAAGGAATAAAATACCTTTTCAGAAAAATAAAACTTAAAGACTATGAAAACCCGAGGAACTAAACCAATTGTAAATATCTTTCATACTATCCAAAAAGCTATGCTTGTGAAAGCAACCCTGGTTTACCTTTTTTCCACTTCTTCTTTATTTTTTTGTCTAGCAATCAGCAGAAAGGCAAAACCATTGACAAAATAAGAGACTGTTTGAAGAACTTTGGGATCACATAGTGTATATCTCTACAATGTCAGGGAAAACTTCAGAGAGTAATAGGTAGCTGAACTGAGAATTCACTAATATGCAATAATCGGTGCATGAAAAATATCATGGGATTTGCTTAAAGTGTGTGGGATCTCTTTTCTACTGTAGTATGAAATAATGATTAAGGAATATCATCGTTTCAGGCCTAATTTGGCCAGAAACCGGCCAGCTCCTGCTCCTTTCTCTCACACATGGAGAAAGGAGGAGAAGGGATAGAGAGATTTATGAGTTCAAAAGAATCTGGACTACTTTTATGAATGATTAATAATAAAATAAAAATAAAATAACGAAATACAGTATATACATATCTCTATTAAGCTACCAGGATGACATCACTGTCAGTCATTGGGGATGTCCCAGGCTGGACTCAGCAATGGGTGGAATCAGGAGCACTGGGATCAGGCTTTGAGGCAGATGAACAAACTGGGATCCTTCTTGGACATGGGCCATTCATTGCAGGGAGGGAGCTGACCCTTTGATCCCTCAGCTTTTATGCTGAACATAGAGACAATGGGATTGAATGTTCCTGTTGGTCAGTTTGTGGTCCCCTGTCTTGTCCAATCCTCCCTGCAGGTGGGACCCTTCTGCACTCCAATATTCAGAGTATCCAGTGGCACAAATAATGAAATTAGCTGACCTTGGTTGTTACAGCAATAAGTATAAGCAAGAGCCACTCTGAACTCCCTTCGTTGGTATAGACTGTACAGTTTACTCTTGCCACTTCAAGAATGCTCCATTTTCTGCACATTATGGTGTTTACTACAGAGAATTACAAAAGGCCTAGCCAAGAAGTAAAATTAATGAACAGAAAATTAATTCTGTTTTACCTCAGATCAGGACCAGGAAAAAGATTGGTGCCCCATGGCATTGCACTGGAAGCTCTTTATGATTTCCATTGATAAAAACTGAGTCAGTCTTAGCTATTTTTAGGAAGTTCTGTGCATATTGTCAGTAAAGAGTTAACAATAGGTTTTGGTTGACTGCCTCTTTTATATGCTTGTATGGAGGAAGTAGTAAGGAACTTGTGCTTCCTCTGACTTTTCTTTCATTTTCATTCATGAAACTCAAGCCCTCTCAGATGAATAACGGTACATAACAAACTGCTGCTCTTATTAGTATGTCTTTGGGGAATAACTAAAGGAATGGGTGTAGCCAGTGGAAATACTGCTCTTGGCAAGTCAATATTAAAAGGCAATAGCAAAGCCCTTACTGTCTTTGGATGAGCAAATGGATTACTTTTCTGCTGGTTCTTTAGTGTGATTGAATTAAAATCTTTTCTGTTGTTTAATACTAATTCTTGGAAACAGAAAAACATATTTGGAGGGACAGCAAAATCTCAACAGCATCACTTATACAAATTTCTCCTCATGGACATGTTTTGGTTTATCCTACTTCCAACTAAGTCCACACATCAGTTACTTCAAAGATTGTTTCTTCAGGTCATGACTAGAGATCTGAAATAATGAGAAAATGGAAGACTAGGAATAAAGTTCTGAAAGGATCTGTAACATTGATATCTAAAGAGGGAATTTTGTTCATTTGTTTCAAGGCTCCAAAATATGCCAGCATACCTCTACTGTGTTTCCACCTGCTAGTTGAAACCTGAACTAACTTTCCCCATTGGCCAGGGAAAAAAAGTTACAGTTACTGGATATGTTTTTTGTTTATTACACTTGTGACTTTACAAGACGGAGTGCCATGTACCCAGGATTTCAGTGCTATGGTTGTTGCAACTCCTCAGCCATTTTGGGGTGCTGAAGGTGTATGGTCTATCTGCACTGTGATGGATATTGGCTATCAGACAGCCCTGAGAGGCTCTACATGGACCTTGGGAGCTACAGAAATTGTAAAAACAGAACTTTGCTCCATTGCAATGTTAAACCAGCACAGCAGATAAAGTATCAAATCCTTATATTTATCTGATTGTTGTGGAAAATGGTTTTAAATGGCTTAGTGGTACCATTTTTATTTTTTTGCCAAGCTTTCATTTCTTTCTGGTTTTACAGATCAGGCAGACTTTCTGGACATGGGACGTGCTTATGAGCTTCTATAATACTTACTTCCTCCACCCTCCTCTTTTTCTCTTGTGTTTTTCCCATAGGCTTGTTCACAGCAACACCCACTGGAGGTAATGAGCAGTGACAGTATCACTGCAACTTTCCCCCGGGGAGCTGAGCAGCTTTGGCTCCTGTAAGCCAACACTGTAAGCAGTGCGTTTTTAAGTAAAGGATGGGATGCCTCTGGTCTCCAGCAGCATGTTTTCTGTCAGCCAGGAGAAAATGTTAAACTAAAAAACTCTAATAAACCTGGTCAAAGCAAAGCTGGGTTTTGGTTTACTCAGCTGCTCTAATGGGTTATTAGAATGACACAAAGTTTAATGTAATCTTAGTTTATTTTGTTCCTGAAGTAGTTTTGTCTTAATCCAAGCAAGAAGTAGAGTTGTCATAATAATGTGTGTTCAGCAGAAGCAGCTAGAGATTCTGTTTTTAACAGAAATTCAACCCTAGGCATATGAAAATGCGGTATTCAGTGTATAAATATAAAAAGCTCCTGCTAAAGACATGAAAATGGCCCCTGCATGGCCTTCTAATAGGAAGACAAATCAAGTGAATGCACAAGACCTGAGAGTAGCATTGCTGTGAGACCTAGGCTATAATTTAGCAAGCTGACAGGAGTGAAGTATCTCCTCAATATCTGTGTTTGGCAGAGGAGATGAATGCATACATCAGGAAACAATGTTTAAGTGTTTTATTTCCTTATTTTAGCCTGTCAAACTGTCGGTGTAGTTAATGGCCACCAAGAGAGAGTGAGGGGAGCGGATGAGGAGGATGAATGGAATGAAACAAAGGTGCTGTGGAGCCTGGAAGAAAGGAAAACTTGGAAATACTAGCAGAGGTCTGAGGCATAATAGTCCCCTGGACACAAATGTCCCATCTCTCCCCATTGGTTCAAACCTCCTCTCCCTTTCTGCCATCAAGGAAATGAGCAGAGATAATGAATATCCTGGTATATTACAATTTTATTTTATTTTACAATATTTATTTTACTACAGTCCTGCTGAAATCAGGTGTTTTACTGAAGTGGGAGCCAATCTGAACAAGATTTACTTGGCTTGTCCACCCTTTGAGATCTTGGGAGCCAGGCAATTTCTTTGTGGTGTTTTACAAACTGCCTGTAGATGGAATTTTTCTTTTAAACAAACAGAATTTGAATTGTTGCTTTATTAAGTATACAGGGAGATGTGTCACTTTCTTTGACACACCCATGTACCTTCCATTAAAGTCAGTACAAATTGAATGCTTTTCGTAAAAGAAGTGTTTTTAAGGCAAAGCCAATATTATGCATTGTTTTCATTGCATGGAAACAGCATGAGAGTAAAAAAAAAATTTTTTTTAATGTATGTTTTAATGATTTGTTCAGTAGCTGCAGAGAGGAGAATAACACAAACTATTCCTGTGCTTTAGTGAAACATAACACTTTGTTTTCACTGCTGGTTAATTGTGTGGGTTGGCTTGCACAGACACATATGAAGCACCTTCCAAACTACATTTTGGAGCTATGGAACCCAGGTAGCATATGCCCCAAACTGAATCATTAACAAAGCTGAAGTTTCCTGGGCTCTGTGGGGAACATATTGCTCATTTGTGGCTTGACTCAGGCAGCAAAAAGCCCTCCTCTGGTGCATCATGGCAGAGAGCAGAGCCCCTCTCTATGGAAATAAGGGGTGGCTGTTGGAGTTAAACCTTAAGCTGTGTAGCTTTGATAGAGAAAAAAGCTGTGGGCATTGCCTGTTTGTGTCAGCTGAGTTAAGGTGCCACAGTCTTTCACATGAAGCCACTGCTGTGTCATGTAGTATCAAAAGATATAAATTTGAGCAGAGCAGGGTAAAAAGATGGGGCTTTTTGGCACAACATTATTATGTTGTATGCATTGTGTCCAAATATACAATTATTATTTATTCAAGTAAAATGCACTTGATTTCTGTGGTTTTTGGGTTTCCCTACATGTTCTTTCTTCAAAAATTTCCTTCAGTCAAACAAACAGATGAGTGAAACAATGAAAGGGTGATAAAATGGTATTCAGCCTGGTTTAGTGTTTTTCAAATAGTCATTTTGATGGAGGAGAGTTTTAACAGGAAGCCTTAAAGAGAATAAAGTAGTAGCTTTAGAGGTGTTACAGGATAATTTTGGTTGAGGGGAGCCACAGGCTGTACATTTCTGGTGGTGCTGTCCTTGGGTGATGATGCACCTGGTTGTGCAGAATTGAAGACAATATAGTAAGATGGTGTTAGGCTGGGAGGAACCTTGAAAATCAGGAGAGCAGCAGATTCCTGCAGTGATGGAGAAGGGAAGCCAAAGGAAAATTGCAAATGCAGATACATAATGAGGAAAGCAAGGGATGATAATGATGAGTTTTGGTTTTATTTTATATTTTATTATTTTAACAATTTTTTTTATTTCTTATTTTTTGGTATTACAAGTGCTCTGGTTTAGCACCCTTAGAAAGGGGTGTTACTGTAACTGAAAGGATAATCCTCAAACTTCAGAAACATTGTGTCTGTAGTGTACAGTAATGCTTTTTAAATGCAAATTTAATTAAACCTATGAACCCTATTTGGCATATGTACAGTGGTCATCCTCTGTGGTGTCAGGAGAGGCAGCAGATTAAGAGAACAGTATCTGCTCAAAATCTGACTTTGGGGTGTCCAGTGACTCAGGGCAGGAGAAGCTGGTGATGTGTGAATTGAATGGGTCAGCTGATGCCATGCTGGGGAGAACTGAGCTACCAGTGAGCCCTTCTTTCTAGTAAGATGTGAAATTCATGGTTCCTTGAAAAGGCATGTGCTTCATTTCAGACCTTTAGCAGAATTATTAATGTCTGTCAGTAGTAACTGTAATTGCATATTTAAGTTTCCACATCTGGTTATGGTGCTGTTTTGAGTTACCATGCTATGCTATGCAATGGTAGGAGCTCAAATAACTCGAATAGAAGCTCTTTGCTGTAGTGGACAAATGAGCCAAATGTGTAGGCTTGAATGGCTGGAAGAACTGAAGAGCTGAAGCTGAATGTGAAAAGGAAGTGACTTAGTCAGCCAGTTTCTTTCAAAAGGAAAAAATTTACATGAATCACTGGAAACTACTTCACATTGTTCTCACTCAGGAATATACATAGGAGATACTTTTTGCCAATAAAAGCATTAATTCATGGGTAATGAGGAGCCTTTGCCATTCCCATGTGAAAGCTCTGCCAGATTGGGTCAGATGACTCCAACTCCTCAAACTATGTATGATTATGACATGCACTGCTTTAAGCCATAAATAAATCTGTGGCATTGTGCCTGCAATAATCTTTCTGTAGAGCTGTACAGCCTACTTACTGCCCATTAGCTGATGTATTTATCATGCTTTTCCATAGTATTACTATGATGGTATCTGGTAAAGTAATTTTGTTAGTATTGCTAAAAGTAGAAGAATTCAGATCATATGAAGTACCTCTGAAGGTAATGTTGCTCTGTAGGCACAGAAATAATTACTGTGGATCAGACTGTTGCTCATAACTGAAGTCCTTCATCCATATACACATAGTGTGTGTGTGTATATATATATTTATTTTTGTTATATTTCAACTCTCATTCTTGTCATTACTTGTGTATCACAAAAGCAAAGCATATATAAATATATGACCATTATACTCTACATGGGGAGATGTTCATAGGGAGATGCTATTTCAGAACATAAGAGATGATCATGCAATTAAAGACTCCCTTACATCTGCCCTTTCTGAAAAATGTAATCTCTACATCTCCATGAAGTTAGACATTTGGAAATGCCAACTGTAGAAGACTCAAGTTCCTTTGTAATTATTTTACATTCTAATTAAGTGAAAGAAGAATTCTGCTATAAAAATATGTTGTAATTAATCATGGTTTAATATTGAAGTCCTATTGTTAGATACTTGGCAGAAAAGGAGGGGGGTTCATAATTAAATGCAAGTGATTGCTGTCAGTGGAAGACTGACATCACGAACCCCAAATTTTTTTTAACTGTGCCTTTTACAGATTTTCTTCTCGTATTTCTGCCAGTTCCTAGGACTGAAACCAAAAATCATAACAACTAACTCTTCCTTGAAATTTGAAACTATCTTAAAGCCTTAGAAAAATTTGAAAACCTGATAATTCTGCTTTTAAATGAGAGACAAAATCTTTTGTGTCACTCTCATGGTGTTGTGTACTCCTAAGGCATATCTTTATTCTTTTCATTTTTAAATGACAGTTTATCTCACTTCAAAAGCAAAGAATCTATGAACTGTGATTAAAACTTCAGTTTTTCTCCATATGCATTGTGAATAGATTTCACCATGATTGTGCTGGGAAAGACAGGATGAATATTTTGTTTATTGTTCAACCAAGTTGACCAAGGAGTTGCTTGCATGTGTGTAGGCATATTTGGAAAAAAACACCACCTTTTGTAAGAGTGTAGTGTAAAGGACAGTAAATGGAGAGCTGTGAACTCTGTGAGCTGTGATGTCTGTTAATCTGCACTGGGAGGTTGTGAAGAGTTGGTGTGTTTCTGAAGGGCTTTGCTTAGAAATAAGTTTTAGCCTGTGCAGTGGAAGACTCATAATGGAAGAAGCAACAGTATTGCTGTATGAAAGCATCAGATTCTTCAAGGATAGGGAACTGCTGGAGAGAGTCCAGCACAGGGACACACAGAAGATGAAGGGATTTCCTTACTTCAGAGTGTAGTCTGAGGGAGCTGGGTCTCTTTAGCTTGGAGAAGAGGAGACTGAGGGTGGATCTTGTTCGTGTTTATAATAACTTTGTAAAGGGTGAGTGTCAGGAGGATGGAGCCAGGCTCTTCTCAGTGACATCCAGTGATGGGACTTGGGGCAATGGGTGCAAGCTGGAATACAGGAGGGTCCACAGAAATATGAGAAGAAACTTTATCAGGATGAAGGTAAGGGAACAGTGACACAGGCTGCCCAGAGAGGGTGTGGAGTCTCCTTCTCTTGGAGACATTCAAAACTCACCTGGACACGTTCCTGTGTGACCTGCTCTGGGTGTTCCTGTTCTGGCAGGAGGATTGGACTGGATGATCTCTTGAGGTCCCTTCTGATCCCTGTCATTCTGTGTTTCTGTGAATCTCCATGTAGAGTGTGGTATTTTGGCATCTCCCTTCTGACAGCAGTTGAATGCCATTAGTTCCAAAGTAAAGAAAGGCTTCAGAGCTTGCATGAGGCTTCACTGGAGGTAGACCAGTTCTTGTACTACTCTCAACACTGGCAGTTCTTGACAAATATTGTGCAACTGTGCCCAGACCCCAAAGTTACAAAACAAAAGAATTATGAGTTTGCCAAGAAATTAACTTTTGTTGTTTTGAGGCATTCTGGTCCCTTCTGATCGGAAAAAGTACAGTTGATGAAAACATTTAAATATTTCTGATACTGATATATCCAGGGAAAGTCTTGTGCAATAGGAAAATACTAAGGTATCAGTCTTCTAGGAAACATCATTCTCTTTACATTAAGACTAAATCTTGGGCATTCTGCAAAGCATGCCACAGTTATGAAAAGGATCCTACATTTTCATAGAAGTCAGTGGTCCTTTAAAGTATGTCCTTTTTTCCTGAAATGCCAAGCAAAAGAGCAACATATTGATTAGAGCAATAAGTTCCTAGAATTTATTTCATGCTCCACTCAGAAAGCCAGTTTTTGTCTTCCTTGTACATTTTGTTAACTGTTGTTAGAGCATAAATTAGCTCCTGGCCCTACAACTGCCAAATATTCTGCTGCTTGGCCTAAAAATGCATGTACTGAGTTCTCTGGAAATCTCCAGTGCAAGAAGAGGTAACAGGACCTGGGACTTTCTGAGGATGCTTCAAAACCTCAGAGCTGCCACTGGCCCCAGGTTTTCATGTAAGCACTCACTCTCATCCATGCTGGATTCCGCAACCAGACTAGAACAAAAATTTTTAGAAGAATCTGTGTTATATATATATGTGACACTTGTGCCTTTGCATATATGATAGAATCCTAGAATGATTTGGGTGGGAAGGGGCTTTCAAAGAACATCTAGTTCCAGCCCCCTGCCATGAACATATGCCACTAGACCAGGTTGCTCAAAGCCCCAAAGTCAGTGTTGTAATTACAAGCATGTTTTGATCAAATCTTTAATGTAGCTTACTTGAATCGGAGTGATTGACTTAGTGTTTGTAGTGCTGAAATATGCAGAACAGAAGTCTTGGAGAATATATCATGAAATTCATCAAGGATGATGCTAATAAATTTTCAGGGTAATTTGGCATTTAATGTTACTCTTTTTTGCCTATTTTTATCTGTTAGACATTGATCTGACTAGGTGATAAATTAGTAGAGATAATACTTTCTTTATGAAAAATAATCAAATGAAAAGCTATTTTTTCTCCCATGAAAATCAATTAAAGTATTCCAGTAGACTCAGAGAAGGTCTATATTCTATGATTCTATATTCTTTACAGTGGCTGTCCTGTGGGTGTCTTGGAATCATAGAATTGTTTAGGTTGGAAAAGCCCTTTAAGATCATCCAGTCCAATTATGTCCATCACTAAGTGCCATGCAAGATTAAGAACGCTTATCTGTAATATTTGTCAATGAGGGAAAAGGCAAAAGTGCTGAAGTAAAAGACTTGCAAACTTTTTTATTTTCATTTGCTTTTTCAGGTTTTGTTTGCTGTCTCAGAATTGTGCTTCAAACAGTGCTTTAAATCCAAAAAGGGAAGTGTATCACATACAGAATAATACATGGAGAATAAACATGTGCAGAACACCATCTTTTATTGTTGTATTCACTAAAACACATCTTACTTCTTGGGAACTTTGTTGTCTATTGTGGTGAAACTTAAACACTTGTTTACTTTTGCAGTTTGCTGTATTACATTATAGGTCAAAATTGGGAAGAGAAGTAACAGAGAATACTGAGAGAACGGTAATTCTTACAGTTCCCATCGTTTCTGGAGAGACTGTGGTGCTAGTTTTCAGCTGTGCACACTATTTGCTACCCTATTCAGCCCTCTCCCTCTACTCTCGTGAGTAGCAGCAGCTCCAAGAGCTTTTCCAGTCAAGCAAAAAAGGTCTAGGTGTGCAGATTCCTGGTGCAGATTTTGCTGTACTGTCACCATCTTATTTGTTTGTTCCTTGATTTTCTTATCTGCAAAATAGTAATGATGATACTTACATTGAAATTTGCAGAGAGTTACAGCCTGATCCAAACTCTGCTCAAGTCAATGGGAGCTTTTATTTTCTGAATTAGACCCTTAGTTCAGTGGTGTTTGAGTTCTAGGAGATCCTTAAATGATACTGGCTATGAAATATGAAGAATTACTCCGACTCGTGCAGTGTTAGAGTTGTAAGATAAATGCAAATAAAATATCCTTGACCCTGTCAGCAGTCCAAATCAGACATAATAGCAAGAATGTTGACTTTTTTTTTAAGTGTGGATGTGGAATCATATATACATTATTTCTTATGAAAGTGCAGCAGTAAGATGATTCGTAATCTCTACCTTGTTGATAATTTTCGAGCATTCTGTTTATTTATGAGACTGAAAGAAAAAAACCCTGAAGATTAAAAGATACCTCGATAGCTCTGTCTGGTGCTTGTATTTGTTGGGAGTGCTGATTTGATTTCTGCACCAGAGGCTGGGCACTCTGACCCTACTGCTGCTGGTATTTGTCCAGAAAGAATCTATCCAGTAGTACAGGGATTCCCACTCACTAGCTTTGGATTTGGCCTCAGAAAGAAGCACTGAAAAAAAGAAAAAGGAGGGGGAAAAAAGGCAAAAGAGAAAAAAGAACTGCCAGGAGGAGCTTCCTTTTTGATTATTAAGAAAACAACAAATTATCCCTGTTTAGTGTACATTTAGAGATTGCTTAGGTGGCAGGAGTTCTGGCACCTGTTCCCAGCAGGACAATATGGGAGTAAGTAAAGAGAAAACTGGTAATCTTTGAGAAATAAAATATACATGTGCATTTACAAAGTGAACTTTGATAATCTTTTTAGCAAAGAGGATAAACCTTTTCAGCATTACAAATCACTTGAAGGGTGAGCTTCTTTAGTGCAGGCCCAACAGCCAGGGACTGTTTTCATGTATTTAAAGGAACCTCAGTAGGAAGTTTCAAACAAAGTCTTGAAGTTTGTTTTGGTTTAAATAAAAAAACAAACAAACAAGAAAACACAAGAGCCCTACCATGGTAAAATGTCTGTATAATGGTCTCTCTTCTGTATTTTTCATATTCTGCTTTTCCTGATGCTTGCATATGAGATAGTCTAAACCACAAGAGACACTGTTTTATGTAAACCAAAAAGTTAGAGCAGAAGTCTTATGTGCTGTATTGTGGTAAAACCCAGCATAATTCCATGCACCTCAGTTGCCTGGAGGATATGACTTTTTAGATGATGTGGAAGCAGAACCAAATATTTATAACCATTAATAAATTAGGAGGTGCCCTAAGCAAAACTGAATGCAAGGCAAAAAAAAATCTTTCTATGCTGAGGTTGGGCTGGGTCCTCAGCAGGAAGGCCTACTTTCCCAAAGGCATTTTCCCATCCTTGCTTCCCCCAGCAGCTGTTCAGACAGACCCTCTCTCCAGCAAGAGAAGGAACAAGAACAAGGGAATTAACCCTTTGCTTACAAGAGGCTGGGTTTGTATTTGGCAAGTAATGATCAGAAGATACCATCTAAAAAAATTTCAGATTTCTGTATCTGGCATCACTAATTACAGAGGAATCAGAGATGATGTATGTGAACATCACACTTCTGAAAGCAGGAATTTTTGCAATATCCTTCTAGAGGGGTACTCTGGTAAATTGGTGATAATGAAGTCTTGGATTCTGGCAACGATGAAGGGGTTAAATAATTCTTGGCAGACTGTTTATCATGTAAAACCATAAAACGACTCCAGTAGAAGGAGATGTGTAGAGGTAGAAAATATCGGACCGAGTGCATGCTCTCTGTGGATAATAAAAATTACCCACGTTCTCACAGATGTCAAATCTGGCAGTTTTCCACTAAAAATTTGGATTGCATATCAACTATCCAAATTATTTTAGTGTCTGTGGAAGAGTGTGTTTGGCAGGGTTTCCAGTAGGAAAATAGGAAGTCGATTTGAAAACATTAATACTATTTGAATACAACTGCGTAAGCTGATTGTTCCTTAGATGAACTCCAGTGGAAACACATTCTGCCGTGCAAGCCCCTAGGAAGTCTCCAAGTGGAGAAAGTGGAGATGTGAAATTGCTGCTCAAGAAGGCAGGGAGAGATCTGCCATGGGGATTTTTCCTTTCATTTTTTTATTTCTTTCTTTCCTCCTCCTGCTTTTTTTTTTTCTTCTCTATTTCTTTCCCTAGATATATATGTATAGCCTGGTTAAATAAGGGAGAGATGTAATAGTTGGGCAGGCTTTACAGAGGAACAAGAACTGAAAAGGAGAGATGTGGTCATTAAAGAGAGCAAATATACAAAGTTCTTGGATAGCTCTTATAGTTCTGAATGAATGTCACTGATTTGGAAAGGGAGGTAAAATCACTGAGGCCTCAGCTAAGATGCATCATTTGATGGCAGATGCCATCAAAGAGGTATTGGAGGGATTAGATGCACCAAAATTGGCAGGAGAGGACAGCAGGGAAAACAGTCAGATATGTCCTTGTTTCAAACAGTGTATGTGGCACTGCTTCTTCTGCTCTTCTTTTTGAGTTACAGACGGAAGGCTCAAAGGACAGACAAACACTCAGATGATTTGCATAGGTGTGCTTCCATCTTTGTCTGAGGCAGAGAAAGGTTAATAAATCAGGGGAGTGGCAATGCTCCTATTCTTAGGCCGTAACAGAGACACAATAGGATGAAGTGAAGAAAGCAAAGTATCAGAAGAATAAACTGCAAATTTCCTGATTCTGAGTCTGGCTAGATAACTACAGATCATGGATAGCATAGAATAATTGAAAACTAAATAACAGAACTCTGATGAACTTTCTGGAAGGAAGTGATGGAAGTGATGTTCTGTTAGGAACTGCCCCTGGCTTTGACAGGCATTTTTAATGCTGAAGAAGTTATTATTTCTAACAGGGGATATAAGCAGAGTAATGTTTTACTGAGGTTTTTGTAGAACAAAAATTAATAGGAAAAAATACACTATGATTGTCCTGTAGTTCTCAACAGCTTCTGTCAGAAGGGGTCTAGGTCTTAGTCTGTGGAGCGTCAAGAAGGATGCAGGTTTGATGGCTTTGGCCAGAAGTGCTAGATAGAATAGAGCTATGGGGCTGATGTGGCTTTGATTTATTTATTAAAGTTGTATTAGTTTAAAGCCCGTGCAGTGTTAATAGGGATGCTGACAGAGTAGCAGAGCATTTATCTTTGTAAATCCCATGGCTCTTCTGTTCTTCTGTTTCCTTCTACTTTTATCCTTTAACTAGATTAAAAAATGCTTTGGCAGAAAAGCTCACTCTTATCTCTCAATTTATTGTTGCTAGTGTATTGGCAGAAAGATTGGTCTATTGCTGTAGGATTAAGCATGCACATGGAAAAGGGAGTTTCATGCTTGTGCTCGGTAGGGGTCAGAGTCAAATGCTTCTCCTGTCTCTGATCTGTCAGTATGCTGATACACTTCTAAAAACACTTCTCATAAAAATTCTCAAGCTTTACCACATCTTTTGCTCTGGTGCTTGGAGAATTGTTGTCAAGCCCTACTGGGTATCTGAAGGTAACAATGAAAATTGGGTGATCTTTTTGGTCTGGCAAAATTCTTGACTTAGTGAAATTGTTAGAAATTTGTTACTTGGATTTTGGACAGGAAATCTAAATTTTATCTTTCAGAGAACTCTGAAGACTCTTCCGATGTGTGGTTCAGTCCAGTGTTCCTGTTTTCTCAGAGGTCATGTCCAACTAATTTATTGTCACCCAGGCAGCATTACCACCATGCTCTGGGAACAGAGAAAGCAACATGATCCTTGCACTGGCGTGATGCGTAGGGTATCTTGTAGTGGATGGGCCATGATTAGATTTTTCTTTTTAATGTCTTTTGTTCATCCTTCCTCCTGAGTCAGGGAATCTGTTGCTAGATACTGAAATGGCCTACTGGCACAGATAGGTCTGTGGAATATTTGAATGATTTTGTCCCACTTACAAAATTATGACCTCTGTACTTTTATAAACAGGTACAGTTTCTAGTATATATGCATTGCCTGTCTTTGGAAATTATTGTGTGGTGAAGAAAGTACTGAATATAGGCTCTCTAATTGCACTTCTGTGGCAAGAAGTATTAAGTTTTTACTGCATTATCTCTGGTATGGAGTGCCACTGGCTGAAATTGTAGATTACAGCTGCAGTGTTTTTCCTCTTTGCCAGGGAATTAACGCAGAGACAGTATGTGAGATAACATTGAATATATATGTGAGACTTGTAAATATGCTGAAATGCAATTTACTGGATTTATTGCCTCAATAATAATAGGAAAATTACAATTGATCATCCAACCATGGAGCAGAAACTTTTGTCTTTATCAAGGAGGACATCTGACATAGTAGCTTTTGTGTCTGTTAATCTGTGTCTATGGTCTCATGACCTCAGCAAATCTCAATTCTGTCTTACGTTAAAAAGCTTCATCATTCATAAACTCAGACTGTTTGGAATGTGTTCTATGTGGTTTATCTCTATCCTATTTGAACAAACTGACTCTCTACTTCTTCCCATCTTCAGTGTCAAACTAGGATGTCAGCTCTGCAATAGGCTTTTTTGTCTACCTGATGTGCTTGGACAGGCGCATGTGCTTGAGCTCATCGGTTAAAGGTCTGTATGTTACATATTTGTTTCAATTTAAAAAACAAAAAATAGAGAAAGGTCTTAGTATTTTACTACATTCTGAGTTTCCTACATCTTGGAATTAAGAAAATAAGAAAAGGGGTCAAATCCTGATGCTTTGGTGTAGTCTAGTTCCAAATCTAATCTTAATGGCTTCAGCCTCTCTCTCCATCAGAAAATAGATAGGAAGTGGCTCTTGTCATTCCTGTCATATAAAAGCAAAAGTTCTAGGAGTTTTATGAGAGTGTTGGGTTTTGTAATATTTCTGCCTCAGTTACAGGAATTGATTTTGATTACTTTTCTTAAGATTGTACTGAAATTTTGATTAATTTTCCCAGTGATTTAACAGAACCGAGTTTGGTGTTTTGTTCACGCTGCCAACTCTCCAGTGCTCAAACTTATACAACCCTTAAAATTTTTGAGCATAGTTTTATATGTAAAATAGAACTATTTTGTTACAAAAACTTCCCTGAAGCCTTCCTTTTCCTGTTTTTTGGGCTCATATATTTCTTTTGCTATGGCAAGCACAAATGATCTTCACCAACATGTAGCTGGTGGGCATTATAACAAATCTTAGCTTGCTGGGAGAAGTCTGTAAAACTGAGAATGTTTTCCAGTGTGGGTAATAAAACACTTTCTTGTTCCTTTATATAGTTTTAACAGACATTTAGAGTTAAGCAGTTCTTCTTAACTTGCTTTCCAGATTTGTTTGGAAATCAAACTAAAAGTTGTGAGAGCTCAACTGACTTAGAGGGGACCAGATTCTGCAGGTTATAAGCAATCAGAGCTGGGCAGGACTTGCAGTTGTTTACACTGTTAAAATATATGGAAGCCTATGATTTGAGATGCTTTTGCCATCAAAGCTTAGATTCATCTCTCAAGGACTAGTAATAGAAATTTCATGAAATCTTCCCTTTTGATCTTGCTTGTGAGATGTGTGGTTTGGACAAAGACCCTGTTGTGAGGATTTTCAGTTTGTTTCATTTTTCACTTTAAAAGAGGTTGGTGTCTTTTTTTTTTTGTTAACTTCCAGTTGAAAACCTTTGCATGTGGTGGTAAAGTTAATGCTAACGTAATTCAATCCTAACGTAAGAAAAGAACATGACCTTAAATGAAGCATTATCAAACATATAAAGACAGTATGTCACTTTCTGATTTTCTTCCTCTTAGAAACTCCCATCCTTCACTCAGCTTTAGGCAAAGGTGATTTACCTCTTGTGACTTGCTAATTCTTCTTGTTATTTATTTAATTTTTCTGTATTTGGATAGTATTTGTCTTGGTTGGTATCTGATATTTTAGCAAGAGCTTCTGCTTGTTTGTGTCACTTAAGCATTACACAATTATTTTTATGGGTCAATGTTTTTTGGACTTTCCCTAATTTTGTAGCTTGGAGGATTAAACAATTTTCTTCCATGTAGTTCTACCCATTTTTCTGACTTGTAGGACAAAAAGGTAACCCATTTCTTTAGTGTATCTTTAGTGGCCAGGAGATTAAGCCTTCTTGTCCACTTCTCCACTTACAATGTGGAATTCCAGAAGCTGACATCTCCAAAAATTCTGCATTTTGAAAATTAATTAACCATTATATTGTTAATTATTCAATGAATTCAAAATCCTTAACACAGGAAAGTGGCTTTGGCAGGAGTGAAAAGCATAAAACACAGGAGAAGACTTTTGTGTGTCAGTTCTGAAAACTGCCACCCAGAGGACTGTGCTGAAACCTTGAATGCCAGCCTGGAGGACTGTGCAGTAGCAAGCATCATCTAGATACGAGTAGGCTTCTTCTAGTCTAGGCTCCAGCAGGTACAGGTGGACAGTTGCCTCTCTGTGAAGTAACGGTGAAACATACACAAAGCTGCTTCAGCTCTCAGAACTGTTTATACACTTAGATGGTGTAACCAGATCTGTATCTAGTGAGCAGATAGCTGGGGCTGTAGAGCTTTCTGGAGCCTATTGGTTGGCTTATTGTCATTTTAAGAAAACAGTATCTCCTTTAGTGTAAATGAACATAAGGGTGACCTCCATAATTATCCTGCTGCTTATAAAAGGAAAATAAATGTTTGCTAGCTCCTTTGTCAGTTGTTTTTGCAGCTAGAAAGTATACCTAAATTATACCTAAATTTTCTTTTATGATTTTTTCCTTTTTTTGCAGACAATTCTTTTGAGTTTATTTAATCTTTTTAAATACCTATTGATAAAAGGGGCTTTATCCTTTTACCCTTTCTTAGGGAGTCCCTGCTAGCTTTCAAGCAAGTGAGCAAAAGTAAATAAAGCCTCACATTTTGAATGTACTATGCTCTAAAATAAAATGTTTTTGCCTACACCACCCATATATATTTTAACATACAGAGTTAGTCCTTACCTGCCAAAAGAAGAAAATACACAACACCTTTCAAAGATGCAAATTGACAATTAACAAAACAATGGAGTTCTAGCCCTCCTTAGTTGAGGTGCAAATTGATAAGCAGATTGCAATGAAAGCTGGTCGATTCTATTTAAAATTTAGCTTGAGATGATGTCCCCCTATGGAAGAAGGGGAGGGAAAGGGACAAAGTAACACATCCAATTCTGGCACTGGGATGGTGTCCAGGCTGATGTCCACTAAATAGTTTGTACACCAGTAATTGTGGCAACAGTACTGATAAGTAAGACGTGGTTTTGTAACACAATCACAGAGATCAGAATCTGAGGGGTAACCTCTTTTTCTTCCTATACTCTGCAATGATGCTGATGAGAGAAAGGGCAAATCTGTGTGTTTTTCCCTTAACTTAATCAGTCCCAGTCTCACTTTGCCCATTAAACTACATCTCTTGTATTTATTGATCCACATACTCCTGAGCTGCTGCAGGTAACTACCAGTTATCCTGACTTGTGTTGGATATCTTTTTGTCTTTTCCAATTATGGAGTTTTACATAATAATTTTTTCTTCAGCTTGAGAGCAAATAAATAGTGAGAACGACCATCATTTTTTCTAATAGGAAAATTTTAGTGCCCGGTGCATGGAAGACTGCAGAACAGGCTTTTGTACTGCAGGAACTTTCCATGTTAGAAATTGGAGAAGACATGAGGAATAGATTTGGAAATTGGAATTTGCATGCAAATTGTGAAGGTTGTAAACTTTGCTTTGTATTTTCCTACTGTTGACTAGTGTTTGTTCTGTGCTTTTGGCCAACTCCAATGGAATTGATGTCTTAATTCATGTCCCTTTGTGACCTGAAGTATTACTACTGCTTCATACTTGTTGCTGGGTTTTAATGGGATATTTGCTTGGTTTTGATTTTTCCCAATGCTACTTACTCTTTAACATCTCATCTCTCCTGAAAGCATGTGTACATTCATTTTAATTTTGTTCTAATTACTTTTCAATTTAAGTTTTGTTACTATGGGAGCTGGATTTTACAAGTGGAAGAGTAATTTAGGGATAAAAACTTTTTAATAACCTGAATAATCTGTGGCATTTGACAAGTATGCTGATGTATAGTCTTGAGTTTTTTAAGACTGGTTGGAGTATTTGAGACTTTATTAATTTGAATCCAATCTGTATGATTAACTGTCCTAGATATCCTGCAAAATTTCAGCCATAATTATACAATTTTAATGAATTTGTTGCTCTTGAAAGTGTTGAGTTGACAGCTGCTTAGGATGAAGTTCTGGATAATTGCAGCACGTGACAGGTAGGGGATTGCAGAGCTCTGTGTGCTGTGCATTACTTGGTGCTCTTTCAAAATTAAGTGGAAGATCACTTGAATGAGTCTTCCCTTCCCGTCAACAGAGCAACTAGACTTTATTTTCTGGCTAGTAGCAAGTGCTTTACATCTTCCTCTTATCAGTGGTCAGAATGTGTCAGTGCATGTCAGTCCACCACGATGGTTGTCACAGCCCTCGGCAGATACGGAGGAAAAATTATGTACACTGACATTGGCAGTGACAGTACTCTTGAGCCTGTATTGAGAGAACATATTAATACCTCTTTTGGGTGTCAAGATCTAGCACCACTTAGGTATTTTCATTAGCACTGAGAAGGAGATTTTTATTCATAGTGGCTTGTTGCATTTAGATGCCATTTTTTTTATGAACTAGATACTGACACTGGACATTATCTGACTTCTCTGAAAGCTGACCTCTCTTGACTGAATGTAGTGTTTGACAAGTAAATAGTAGTGTACAGTGCCCTGTGAATGTGTTTTAACCTGCTTCTGCCTAAGTTTTCTTAGACTTGATGCACAGATTTAGAGTGGAGTGTGCAAGATGTATAAAGATAGAACAGTTTATTTAAACATTAAGTGGTTTCTTTTTGGGCAAGATTCATCTTGATACTGCTCTACACAGCATTTTATTGTACTGCCTCTAGTACAAAGGAGTATGTAATATGCAGTTTTGGGGAAGTACTTCTTTCAAAGAAAAGCCACTAAATCCTCCATTTTTGTCCCCTGTTATGTCTTGTGAAGGCTATGTGATTTCGAACTCTTTATTTCTTTTCTTCCAGGCTATTCATATTTGTTGTTGGGCAGGGCAAATCAATCTTTTCTAAGTACTCTTTGATCACAAATCTAGATGTATTAAGCTTTCTGTTACCTTGCCAGTGGTAGTCAGAAACAGAAAAAGTATCTAGTCAACAGACTGTGCTGTGATTGGGATAATGGGGATTTTTGCTCTGTGTACCTTGACTGCCACGATGGTTTTGGTATTCTTGGTGAGCTGCCATTTTTTTTCTTTTAATTTTTTTTTTAATAGAGAACAGTTTAGTATTGTGCCTAATTAACGTGCCTTGCAATGCCTGTTTTCTGTGCTCTGAATGTTCTTTTCCCTTAGATTATATTTCCCCTCTGGTTTTCAATAAATCTTGGTGCACCTTTGTGGCCTGCTGTCTTTTCTGCTCTTTTTCCCTAGAGTGTTAATTCCCACCCCCTGAATATCTGTAAAATCAGCATTTTATTTTTCCCCTCCTGAGCAGCTATTGCCATCAGCTGTTATAAAATAATGGCTTTAGATGTGTCCCTTATAGTACATTGACCCCCCTGTCTGACTTATCATTAATTTCCTCAGATGCGTTCCAGGCTAGAACTAATTCTTTCCCTCCGGGGTCTTGAGTTAAAAACCAGGCTGAAACACACTTCCTTGTTCTTTTGTACCTGGGATATTAATCATATTGCTACTAGCATCCTTGGCACATGGAGACATCCAGCCAGCCTTCCACTGGCTTCTCTTACAACATTCAAGTTTCTTAAACTTATTTCTGACCTTCGATCATGGCTTACTAGTTTTTATCTTGCATTGCTTCTCTTCACCATACCCTCCCCCAGTGCCCAAACTTAGTGGAAAAGGTAGTATTTGTCTCCCTCAGACTCTTGTCCACTTGCTACACACAGTAACAGAATGGCAGGGATTGAAAGAGACCATCAGAGCTCATCTAACCCAACCCCTCTGCCAGAGCAAGTTGAATAGGAATGCATCCAGGTGAATTTTGAGTATCTCCAGGGAAGAATCCACTACCTCTCTGGGCAGTCTGTTCCAGCGACATGTTACCCGCAGAATTTTTTTCCTTATGTTGAAGTGGAATTTTCTGTGTTCTAACTTGTGCTTGTTTCTCTCTGCCCTGCCACTGGGCAGCAATGAAAAAAGTCTGATCCCATCCTCTTGACAGTCACTCTTCAGATATTTATAAGCATTGATGGGATCCCTTGTGTCTTCTCCAGGCTAAACAGACTCAGGTTCTCTCAGCCTTTCCTCTTAAGAGAGATGCTCTAGTCCACTGGCCAGCTTTGTAGCCCTCCTCTGGACTCTCCAGTAGTTCCTTGTCTTTCTTGAACTGAGTGCTGCTTTGTGCAATTAAAAGGACCTGAGCTGACAGTCTGGGCAGAAGGAATGGCAACATGCAGCAGAATTTGGACTCAGCAGTGTAGGAATGCTTGTTAAGCTATGGTTTTAAGGGTTGTAAGAGTTTCTATTCATCTCCTGGTGTCTCTGCTGCAGGAGTTGCATTTTCCAAGGGGACATGGTGAGTTGAGAAAGGCTGGGGATGCTGTTTGCTGGAAATTTACACACTGATTTCCTACTACAACCCACTTTTGCAAAGGAATGTCTGGCAAGCACAGGTGTTATATTAAAAGGTAAAAACAGAGCAGAAGAGAAAAGATAATGCTCCTCTCAACTCAGACAGAACATGATTTGGAAAATTAGTCACGTGGGAGGAAAGGATTTGAAGTTCTGTTTCTTCCTGTTGACCATCAATTCAGACAATGTCACAGGACAATGATGAATCACCTCAAGCAGAAATTTTGCATCAGATTTCAACCAACACTGCTGCAGACTACTTTGAGGTTTTTCTCATGTGGTCAATAGCTATGTGGTAAGCAGTTCCAGCCTCCTGCTCTGTTTGCCACTGCAAATGTGGCATACCCATGTATCTCTCTTTCAAGACCATAGGAGCTGACAGTGTTGCTCCTACTGAAAATTAACACTCCAGAAAATTAAATCCACTCTGATCTATAATGAATTTCAATGGTCCTCATATTAAAAAGAAAAAAAGATACTCTGGCAATGTCAATCTTGATACTGAGTTTGGAATGGCTTTGTGCTGCTGCTGGTGTGGTTTATTAAATTCTGATCATATAAATAAAGTAAACAAGCACCTATGTATATGAAGCAAAAGGTAATGAAATTTACGCTCTGTGTTGCTTCTCCTTTGTGAAACTGGTATTAATAAATTACTGCAGAGGGGTTGGACTAGTTGACCTTTGCAGGTCCCTTCAAATTCCATGCTTTTATGAAATTCTGTTGTAATCTTTGAGGATCCACAAGCACATTAGCCAACATAGTTAATATGAAACAATACAGGCAAATATTTTGGAAGGAAAATATCACATCCTTACTCATTGCAGTGTTGATTAAATTGGAGACTTCAAACACTGGGCCTGTGGCAGAGCATACAGCTTACTCCCTTCCTCTCCCCAGTGTCTTGAGGACAAGCTGCTTCTGATGCCTGGGAATAAATTTGCCCAAGACCAGAGTACATATTATAAGCTTTATTTCTTGAAGGGATCAATGTGTAAAGACTCCATTTGTCAAGCAAAAGAAGCTACAAATAGTATGTTGTAGTCTGGTTAACAAATTATATTGAGGGCACATTCTCCTTGCCATAGTGGGGGCATATGTTTGGGTAAGACATTGCTAATCAGCCCTCTACACTCTGCCCTGGTATCCTTGGTTGTTTATGCCTGAAGTCTCAAATACCTGGAGACATTTTCCAGTAGTATTAGGCCAGTGGGTTTTTTAAGTGCTTAGCCTAAATAAACAAAAATAAATCTGATTTATAAGCATTAAGATGAAAACAAAATACATCCTGATGGTTTTGTTTTACTTCAGGCATTAAGTCAGAGGCAGTACTTATACCAGCTTTTCCCAGAAACAAGAGCAGTAGAAGCATAATGCAGGCAGAATCCTCACGTACTCACAAAACTCTGGGAGCTTTAAGAGTAGTGCAGAAGCACTGGCTTGTAATGCTGACAACCTCAACAACAGTCTTGTGATGTGCACACCGTTACCGACTGTTGCTGTGTGGTAAGACTGCCAAAGTGATGGCAGCTGCTTAGCCATATACCAGCTGCGTTGAAATGTCCCCAGTAGCCTGTCTGTCCCCTGTTGGGCTAATTATCTCTATGTTTATGAGCTCCATGTTGTGGAGCATCTTTTGGCTATGGAGCAGATGTACCTATTCTGGTGTTTGTTTAGTTTTTAGAGAGGTTTTATGTGGTTTGATGCCTTTTTTTGTTTTTCTTAAATAGATCTGTCAGGTTGTTATGCCACTTGAGACCCTGGACTCCTGCCCTTCCTGAATGGTAGCTGATGGCACCAAGCAAGTGGCACGTTTAGAGCAGCATCTTGTGCAGTTGCCCCTGTGGGCCAGGAGGGTCGCTGCTGGTGGTGAAGAGTGGTTGCTGTGGGTGATCTCAGATTTCATTGTCAACATCTCACCTTCCGCTCCCTGACTGAAAAGTACTGCTTTGAGACTACAACAAGGTGTGTGGTGGTAGTAGTATGGAAACCAGATGCTCTGGTGACAGTTTATGGCAAGGAAACAATATTTTAGCTGTTTTTTGATTGCTGGTAGCAGGAGGTGTATGATGGACAGCAGCTGGATACTGATGGAACAGCACACACGTTATTTCTATTACAAGAAGATAACCCCAAATACTCTACGACTACCAAATCTTTCAGACAAATTGGGCATTTGAGGTTACGGAGGGTTGGGTAGCTGTTTCCTCTCATCTCCGAATGTTAACTACTTCCTATTTCTGAGCTTGTGGATGCATCCATGGTCAGGCATTGGAACCTCTGTGTTCTCTTGTTTCTCATCACAGTTGCATGTTTTCTCTCCTGGAAACCTTACCCGTCACGTTTCTACTTCAAAACAGTTGTCTCCTGGGCAGAAGGAGTACAGTGCTACCAGCTTGCTTCTTACTCCTCCTGCCATCATCCATGCTGTTACACACGCCTAGAGAAGCCTGGGGGAGATGTGGGTGGCAGGGTGCTGAGCTGGGCCGGCTCTCAGGACCAGGGTGCATTGAGCAGAGTGGCTGGGGTCAAGCTATGGAAACAATATTTTTAACTCTGTGGTGATACCAATACCTAATAATTTTGGCATTGTTCAAGACTGTGTAAATTTAGAATTAGTCTAACTGTGGAGCCTGAGCTGCAAAGAGGAATTTATAACTTATTTCAAGAAGGGGAAGGGGTAGGAAAGTCTACTGGAATGCCACAGTTTCTGCCTATTTTTGTTAACTGATTCAGCCTTCTGAGGTCATCTAGGATAGACTGATACATTCTCATTCTCTGTACATGCTGCCATGCAAGGATCCTGCAGATTGCAGTAAATGGGGAAAGAGAAGGAGCAGATTGTCCTACTGGAAAGTAAAAGACTCTTTCAGGACTGTGTAGGTTGTATAATTTGAAGATCAACATTGGTAATGTTGAACAGATGGAGAGGATGATTAGAAGCTACAAGTGCCCTCCTGTGCTTATAGGCCCAATGTCAGATAAGCTACCTCTGCAGAAAATTATCACTTTCTGAAATTCTAGGACAACTGTAGGTTGCACTCTTTGAAATCAAGGGAGAAAACTCGTGAGGAGGAGGGAAAGGATCTAGACTGTTAACTGTGTGAGACTGCAGACTGCCTCTTGGGAAGCTTAGATGCAAGATGGTTTTAGTACCTGTGTGTGCTCAGCATTGCTTTTTTGAAATTGTGCAAGAGGAAATTCCCATTAGTTCAGTCTTGGAGTTCACCGTATCTATCACTGGTACAACCCAGGTGATTTTTTTCCTCTGGGTGTGGGGATGCTCACCTGCATCATAAGTCTAAGTGTGTTTATTGTGTATGAGTGCATGCATGCTAAAATCTGACCAAATGATGCCTTACCTTGTATGGCTACAGCAAAAGCTGTAGACCAGAATATGTATAGTTAGCATTTAAGATAGGTTTTGTGTGGGTTTTTTTTGTTTGTTTGTTTTTGGGTTGGTTTTTGGTTTGTTATTTTTTTTTTTGTTCTTGTTGTTTTGAAAGAGACACTTAAAGTACCTAGTGAATGACTGCTGTAAAACCATGTATAGTAATTGGGACATAAATAATGGATCTGCAGTTAACACATCTTGATACATCTTCTCCTAGCTGGGTATGTAGCATCTGGCAAAAGTACCTGTGTGTCACAAGGATCCCAGTTAAAACTGATCCTGTGAGAATTGAGAGGGCAAGCAATAAAAGACTGGAAAAACCCATAACTGGATAAGTACATGCTAGTGTCTGACCAGAGCTTTGCAGGCAAAACAGTGCATTGTTGCACAAAAGCACAGCAAAGTATCTTTATGGAGCTCTTCCTGCCAGTTCTTTAAGGGCTGTGATGAAACTTCTGCTCTGTAGGTAGAAAAAGCACCAACCATGGAGAAGAGGGTGTATTTTCACAAGGATAAACAAAGTGAATTATAACATCCAAAAGTAGAGAGGGGTTGATAATACTCATAGTTGAATCAGTGGGAGTTATGCCAGTGAATAAGATGATCAAAACCATTCATATACTTCTCTATTTCTCCAGCCCTGGACGTCAAAATCTTCTCAGGCACCCACAGCAGGCTGAAGAGCTGTGCACAGGTCTAAAAAGTGGTGTCTGCCTTCATCCTACCTTCCTAAAAC
Source organism: Turnix velox (assembly GCA_013400935.1). Taxonomy (NCBI): domain Eukaryota; kingdom Metazoa; phylum Chordata; class Aves; order Charadriiformes; family Turnicidae; genus Turnix; species Turnix velox. The sequence goes on along the minus strand of VZTY01012182.1, from coordinate 29,224 downwards.
ACCAAGAAGTGGTCACCTCTGTGACCAGAGCAAGAGCTCCACATATTTCTGTACATGTGCTTTGATTCACAAATGGCTTAAGCGCACTATTTAAAATGCTTTTAGTAGTGGGTAAGAAGCTGAAAGTGTTGACACACATTCTGAGTGCTTGAAAGTAGAAGGTAAAAGAAGATTTTTTTTCTTTTTTAAATTTCTGGCACCCTTGAGCAGTGTATTTGTGATGGTGGTAAATATAATGGCAAGAATATGCTGTACAAATGGAAAAGGGCAATGGCCAGAATAAGACTGTCTTGCTCGACTGTTGCAGTTTAGGTATGTGTATTCGTGTGCAGAAACATACTTTTGAGAATCAGAATATGCAGAAATACAGAAGAATTTACAGACCTCTGTATAATGTATGGTATTACATACAGAAACTGGCTGTTAAATGAATGCTAAGATTGTCAAGTCAGGCACTCAAAGCATAGGAAATGCCAGAATTAGATTTGTCTGCACAACCTTAATTCAGCCCCTTTGTGCATATGCATTATGATACAGTCTTTAATTACATGATCACATATCAGACCACTGAAATGATGGCGCTGACAGAATGAGAAGATATTCAATTTTTTTTTTAATCCCTATTGTTCATGTAGCCCTGTGGCAGACATTCTGCAAGCATTCAAACCCATCTTAAAAACAGCAATTCCATATTACTGCTATAACAAATGTGGAAATTAATTCATCTAGATTTCTCTGTGATGCTAATCAGTAAATTATCTGTTTATTCTAAAGATGTTAATTGGTTCTCATAGCATCAACCTTTTTGGTATTGTATTCATCTTACAGATAGGGAAGAAATGTTTTTTGAAGGGGGAGAAAACCTGCCCAGTTCACTCAAACACTACCCATGTACTTACAGTTGACCTAAATCCAGACAGAAATGCAGTTCATTTAAGTCTGCCTCATTTTGTATACTAATTTGTCAGGAGGGTTCCTTGACCAGCAAAAGTGTTTGAACCTGCATACCCCAGAGGAATGCCCTCTCCACCTGGTTTAGGGGAACCCTGAGGAAAACCATTTTCTATTCATCTTCCAATTCAGAGCTACCATGCAGCTGGGAGGCAAAATCTATCACAGAATCAATGTTAGGGAGTGGAAGAGATCTAGTGCAGTTCCCCTGCTGGAGCAGGAACACTGAGATCAGGTCACACAGGAACGTGTCCAGGTAGGATTTGAATGTCTCCAGAGAAGGAGACCCCACACCCTCTCTGGGCAGTCTGTGCCACTGTTCTCTCACACTAATAGTTTTTTTTCTCATATTTTTGTGGAACCTCCTGTGTTCCAGCTTGCACCCATTGCCCTATGCCCTATCATTGGAGGTCACTGAGAAGAGCCTGGCTCCATCCTCCTGACACTATTCCTTTATGTATAATATAGACATGAATGAGGTCACCCTTCGGTCTCCCCTTCTCCAGGCTAAAGAGACCCAGCTCCCTCAGCCTTTCCTCAGAAGGGGGATGCTCCAGTCTCTTAATCTTCTCTGTGTCTCTGTGCTGGACTGTCTCCAGGACAGTTCCCTGTCCTTCTCCAACTGAGGGCTCCAGAACTGGACACAATATTCCAGCTGTGGTCTCATCAGGGCAGAGTAGAGGGGGAGGAGAACCACTCTCCCCCTACTGACTGGATGGCAGCACAGCCTTCTGGTATGTCTGCATCTGCTACCAATTTTCTGCCATCAGCAAACAGTGCACTCTGGTCCTAAGTCAAGTCATTGAGGAATATATTGAACAGAACTGGTTCCAGTACTGACCTTTGAGGGACTCCACTAGACACTCTCTGGCTTCTTTTCTTCAGCCAGCTCACAGTTCACTTCCAGATCACATTTCCTCATTTTAGCTACAAGTATGCTGTAGTCTCGAGATAGTAAAAGGCTATGTAGCAAGGCAAGCACCAAACTGGCCTGGCAGTAGCCTGGCTAGTGGAGGGACTGGGCTTTCAGTGGAGTGATTGAGTCCAGGTAAATGTAGGCATTTACCCTTCTCTGGTAATTTCTCTTTAGATAGCACAAGAAACTATCTAGCTTAAGCAGGAAGGATGCTCTTGGAAGGCCTCTGTTCTCTCAGCAGAGAGAAAGAAAAGCAAAATTTTGTTGAAGTATACTTCTCCCTGCAAGTCTCCACAATTGTACCCCTCTGACTCCATTTGGTGTGGGGGAAGCTAGTGGCTATTACAAGCTTCTGAATACATCTAGATCAGATATGACTTTTGAAAGTTTTGATTCTACTTTATAACTGTTTGTGTCTTTAAAATACAGCATCAGTTGACTGCAAGGTATAGCATCTGCAAGTACACCTTCAGGTGTACCAGGTCAGAAAGTGGGTCCTGTACAACTAAGGGCTTCCTGCAAAGATTATGAATTCCTGCAGAACTATCCTACTTTCAGCTTGCAAAGCTGTGCTGCCTTAAATTCTTCTAATACCCAAAGAAAATGAGTTAGTGGTCCTACAGGCAGCTGTGTCATTTAAATATGCAACTCCTGTTCATTCCTAGAGCTGTCTCTTCTTTGGTAATATCCTTCTAGAAGAAAGTGGAATGTGATGGAGTAATTGCATATACACAGAACTGAAATTTAGCTCATGCTTTCAATGGCTGAATTAGGAATGACTGTATAATATTTTGTAATTAAGTATAGTAAGTTGAATGTTCACTTTTATTCAGCCTTATTTTCAGCATATTTTTGTAATGTAAAGCTGAAAAATAAGAAATTACTTTATAAAAATAAGATACTACCCTGTTGATTTCTTCTGCCCTTTGCCTCTCATTTTGGTCACCAGAGGGCTGTAGCCTGCATTAGAAAGTGCTGCCACCTAAGCCAGTGTAGTAATTGCTGGTAGTAGTAGACTATTACAGCTGCAACTGTTGGCCATTAAAAATTGTGTTTCTGCTAGTGGTTGTGAATAGCAGCAGATGGATTGAGTCGGCCAGAAGTCCATTTAAGTCCAGTTTGTGGTGGTAGTGTCCTCTGGCAGTGCTGATGCATTCTCTGGGCACTCTAACTTATATTTATCTTCCTCATCTTCACCCATGCTTCTAGTTCATCTGCTCCTGTCACCCCTCATTGCTCCTTTTGCCTCATCTCTGCTTTTCTGTGCTCTATTTATTGAGTTAGGTCGCTTCATCTTTCTTTACAATTGAGAAGCAAGTGGAGCGCTGTGAGATTTCACTGTCTTACTAGTGCTTTCCAGTGCTAACACCTGGAAGCTTTCTAATGATTTGGAATAGTTGCTGGAGGAGAAACTTGTGAGACTTTTAAGGTGAAGCAGGTTGGCATGATAGAGGTGGTGTGCAAAGCTTTGTGAGGATAGAGCATGTCCAATGTACCAAGCTCTTCCATCTGTTATATTGTCAGAGGGTCTTTTTTGTTTATGTGCAAACTGAGACCCCTCCTCCCCAGACTTTGACAGCATTCAGGTGGCTAGTATCAAAGGGCAAGTCACAAGGGTCACATTTCCCCAAGCACATGTCAAGGTCATTGAGGAAAAGTTTAAGCCAAGTCAATTGACAGTGAGGATGACCTGGGAAAAAATGTGTGTCTTAGGTCATGAATGGTAATGCATTTAGTCACAGCAGTTCAGGTTTTAGATTTTTTTTTTAAACTTAGTTTTGGTGGTATTTGGCTGCTATACTTGTTTTCTTGTAATAAAAATATGTGTTATACCAGGCCAATCACAAATCGCAGAGCCATGAAGATGGTGAAGGGATTGGAGCATCTCTCTTACGATGAAAGGCTGTGGGAGATTGGTCTCTTTAGCTTGGAGGAGAGCATTTATAAATATGTATTTATAAATATGAAAAGGGTGAGTGTCAGAAGGATGCAGCCAGGCTCTTCTCAGTGACATCCAGTGATAGGACACAGGGCAATGGGTACAAGCTGGAATACAGGAGGTTCCACAGAAATAGAAGAAAAAACTTTTTTCAGGGTGAGAGAACAGTGACATGGGCTGCCCAGAGAGATTGTGGGTCTGCTTCTCTGTAGGCATTCACACCCCACCTGAACACCTTCCTGTGTGACCTAATCTGGGTGTTCCTGCTCTGGCAGGGGGATGGGACTAGATGATCTTTTGAGGTCCCTCCCAATCTATGACATTCTGTGATTCTGTGTAATGGGGAGTATGTAATTTCTGTTGAAGTGGTGGTATTGGTTTGACCAGCAGTAGTGTGCTTCCTGCTGACACAGCAGATATTTGGGGACACGTGCAAACTATGTAAGAGAAGCTTTGCACAAGCTGGAGGGTATTCTGTTCTCTGAAGGTGACTAGTGCAGAAGTTTTGTGAATTACTCTAAAATTTACCTTGCTTTTTACTATGGTACTGCTTGTACTGACTGGTGGCAGGTACCTCTAAAGTGAACAGTTCTGCTTTGCATTCAAGGAAGGGGTTTTTCTAGGTTGCATCTGAGAAAGCTGTCCTAGCTGAAATAAGCTGCACTATCAGCAATTTAAATTAAAAAAAATAATTATACTGCACTAATATAATTCATCAAGTTTGGGGTGTGTGAAGTGCAGGCCTATTTGGAGGTTCTATTCAGCCTGCTGTATGGCGATTATATATTGCAAGGAGGGATGAGGATTTGCTGCTTTGCCACTTTTAATAGAGGCAAGGTAACTGATTCAATTCTGGATACTCTCATCCTCAGTTGCTTGAAGGTGTTCAAATTTGCTTATGAAATAGTCCCTTCTGAGCTAAGGAGATGGAAATGAGACACTAAAAGTCTTCCTTGAAGTGCTTCCATGTTTCTCAGCTCAGAACATCACATTTGATATTAATATTAGGTACTGAGGCAAAGTCATCAGGTAGAAAAGGGATGAAATGTAGAAATAGTAATTTTCTTATGTGTTTCCTCAGGATGCTATTTTGAGGCTTTAAAAAAATTCATGCTTTGCTGATGAAGCTGCTGTAAATCGGGGAAGTGGCAGATGTAATTTAAGTCCCAGGGCCCTGCCCTAGAAGAGGTCCAATCCTGGCAGCATACATATTGCTTATATGAAAGCAAACAGATGGATACATTTGGTCAATTCTGCTGGGTTCATATGGAAACCTTCAGAATTTTTCTTAGTATTTTGAGTGGAATTCTTAAATCTGTTATCTACTGAGAGCCTGCACTTGCCTGGGATGGGTGCTTTGGAAGTTGAATTGTTTTGAGCAGTGAGCATTGCCCAACTGTAGATGCCTTTAGATCAGATAAATGTATCTGACTGATGGAAATCTTCCTCCCATTCCCCTTTTTCCCCCCCTCATACTCCAGGTCCAATTCAGCTCCTGGAGGAGTGTGCTGTGTTTTTTCAGCTTGTATGGCATGAGAACTGTCAGCTGAGTTTTAATCATAGAGTCACTACAGTTAGTGAAAATCCAGGAAAAAAGAAATTCATCTTGCTTTGCAGACTCCAGGTTGATTGCAGAGGCATGATTTGGTTATTGGTGGAGTGGGCAGAGGAAAGAGTAGATGGAGAGAACAAAAACATGATATTTTCTTTCATTATGAAAATCACTATTTTTCTGACATTAAATCATGCTAAATTCTTGCTGGCAATTTTTTATGTGTTACCTATTGCATCAACCACAGTATCAACATTTTGACTAAATCCATTCTAAAAGCCCATCATACAGCTGTGCCAGTATCTGTATTGTCTTCTAATGTGTAGTGCATAAAAATACATACATCAAGCCTTCAGACACTATCAATGACAGCTCTCTTTAAAATTAAGTTCATTAAAGGAGCTCACTCCTGAGTTTGGAAGTATGTAAGAAATAGGATATTTTTATCAGCTAGTTTTAGCTCTAAAGCTTTCCAGGAAGGCTGCAAACAAAGCAGAAAGAAAAATTCTCTGATATTAAAAGCATGCTTATGTGAGGATTGCAGTTTTCTGAGTATTCATTGCTTTCTTTAAAGAAAATTTTTTCCTTGAATCACTTAGTGCCAATAACTTTCACTGAAAATGAGGGTTAGATAGGAAGGGTAGAAGCAGAGCTTATTGGGAGAAAGAGGGCTGCTTGAATTTGACAAAATGATTTCTTCTCTGTTCCCATCTCATCTTCCTGAGCTGCATACTTCTCACAAAAACAGCTCCACCCACTTTTTAAGGAAATGACCATTTTTGATATCTTTCCTGGAAGTTTTGTTTTGACAGTGCTAGTTTTGGCAATTAACATGAATAGCCCTATCAGAGTCTGTTAACACATGGTACCAATACAGAAAGTTCCATATATAATATTTAAAATATAGTCACCAACTGAGATTTAACTGTCATTCCACTGTTCATCACATTCACACATGTAGGATAGGCATTAACAGCTTGAGCCACATCTTTTCATTTCAATTCTGCTGCAGTGTCTCTTCACAGGAATATTTTATGTGGTAATAATTTCCTTCCTATTTCAGATTTTCTAACTATGCTAATGACAGACTGGACACAGAGGCATTCGTGAGAGCTAACTTTGTAGTGACATTTAAACAATTTATTTGATCTTGCTTCAGCTTACCTGCTCATGCCTTTTTCACTCTGTTGTCGACCTCAGGAGAACTTTGTGTCTTTCAATCACATCTAACTTAACAAAATGATATGCAAATTTCTGTGATATGTCATTTCTGAACTGCAGCGTGTATGCTATCAGGTGGACACCCCTTGACTGCATTTTTGAATATCAGCTGCCCAACATCTCTGAGGTCAGTTGAAAAAGAGAGAGTGTCTCAGCTGAGGATATTCTTTCTTACAGGGATACAATTGTTGGATATCCCTTGGCTTGCCCAAAGCAGGAGGTGCCATCTTTGTATGATAATGGAAAAAGCAGAGCAGAGAAGTGTTGCTGATGAGAAGGGAGTTATATGTATTTCACATTTACCATTGGTTGTCTGCTTGTATCTTGAAGAAAATGGAAGTTGTGGATTTGCAGACAAAATGTGGTGTTGGGAGTACTCAGGGCTAGAAGCCTAAAGGGAGGACTTTTACTTTGTGCAGGCATGTGTTGTGCTATGCCTGATGTAGATTTTCCCATACTGAGCTACATGTAAGAGCAGTCTCAGGGTGAGAATGGTTGTAATCAATTACCTCTGGCACTGCAGTTGTTAACACTTGTATTAGTTTCTATCAGAATCAAAAGTCATATTGTAAAGTTCCAAGCCAAAACCAAGGAAACTGAAAGGGAAGAAATTAACTGAATTAATTAGCAAAAAAAAAAAAAAAAATCAGCTTGTTGATTTTCACCCTAATTAATGGAAATTAATTCCATGGAATTTTCATTCTGTGACAGCTGATTGGGTGGGAAAAACATGGGATTGCTGCTGAATGTTTACATTGACAGGAACACTCCCATTCATTAAAAATAACAACTTTGGGCACTTATAGAACTGTATGTTGCTGGGTTATCTGCTGTATTATGTTCCTTGTCTGGCCAACACTTAATGCACATAATTAATCTCCTTCGATTCTGGTTGAAATAACTATTTAAAAAAAAATGACCCACATGTTTTAAGTTCATAAACATCTTTAGAATGAGGTACAACTTACACTGCTGCTTGTATTTCATACCTTTCCATTTCCCAATCCTGGTCATGAACATGAAAATAAAACTGTTGCCTTAGTTCTAGGGCGAGGCAGCTAGTTGCTTGGATAGCTCAAGGACCTGGCATTAGCGTGTGTTTGTGTACAACATATTGTTACTACTTTACTGAGCTGAATTCTTTGTAGGTTGATTGAGGGAAATTTGATTTGAGAGTAGATTTAAACAGAGCAGACTGTAGGGGAATTCAAGTGGGTTGTTTGATTTTTTTTTTTTTTTTTGAGACAAATAACCTATGTGTATTTCCATTATTCTCTTGTGTTATCTATAGCATGAGGTAAGTGTGCACAGCATGTAAGTGTACCAGTTAGCCTCTTTGTTAACAGAGAATTCTGCATGTAATGCCTTATAATATTAATCTGTTCAACACTTGCCCACCATCCTGAACAATTTTTGAAGGAAGAGTTGAAGTGGAAGGGATAAAAAAAAAAGAACTAAGCAAGATTTTTCTGTTTGTTAATTAAGAATTTGATAGCATGAGTTGACTTAATATCAAGCATAGGAAGTTTTCACTTTAATCACATTGAGTAATGATAATAAAACACTAATTGTTGCTTTCAGTGGGAGGGTATTGGCAGTGAGGGATCAACTTCAGCTGAACAGGGAGATTGCCAGAGTAAACTGAGAAGTGTACATTATTTTTCAGTGCTGCTGCTCTGGATGATTGTTGCTGTTTTCCTGGGCACTTCATGTTTGTCTGGGCATCACAAGGTGTTAGAAAGAAATTCTTTGCTGTTAGGGGTGTGAGAGTGGGACAGGGTGGTGATACACTGAGACATTGTTGCCCAGAGATGCCATGGCTGCCCCATTCCTGGAGGGGTTCAAGGCCAGGCTGAATGGGCCTTGGAGCAACCTGGACTGGTGAGAGGTGTCCCAGCCTAGGGAATGGGGCTGGAACTAGATGATCTTTGAGGTCCCTTCCAACCTGTAGTAGTCTAAGTAATCTACAATTTATAATCACAGTACATGTCATGCTCAGTTCTGTATAGCTCAAAAGATCCTCTGTTGAAGGGGAAAATTCAAAGCAATCATCAGTTCTCCAAAAATTGTCAGCTTTGGTTCCCACATGTATACTAATTTAGTGTCTGGGTCTGATTTTTTTCATTATTCTACATCTTAGATACAACTGTGGTTTGCTGTTGGAAATGAGAAATCCAAGGATAAGACACGGGAAAATCAAGCTTTCTGTCCTTGGGGTGAAAAAAATTATACGTAGTTCAAGTTTCTCAAGTGACAACATTCATTAGGCTACTACTAGACATCTGTACATAGACACAGATAAGTGCCTATGTATTTTCTGGGTACTAATAAAATCCTAAATCAATGTTTACAGAAGTCGTTTAGAGTTTTTTCTGCAATTGTTCACATGTAGCTTTTCTTTCCAAATCATTGATGGAAATGTGAACTATATAAACCAAGAGTCCCCTATGAATTTCCTCAGACATCCCTCTCCTTTTGTCTCCTTCCCTTGTCCTGCTTATCACTTAACCTGATTCATTCGTACCCTCTGGGAGCTCCCATCTGAGGCATGTGTTAGTACCAGCCCCACTGTTGTCATGCAAAGAGCACTTCAGCCATCTCACTGTTGGAAAGAAAGAAACTCCAGAGTTGGAGGAAGCAGTGTGGGGAGGGAAGTGGTAGGGACCTTTCCATTAATTATTTTATTATTGTATTATTTTTGTTGGGGTTTTTTTGTTTGGTTTTATTTGTGTGGGAGTTATGATCTAGCAAAGTACCCTTGCATTTGNAGTGTGGGGAGGGAAGTGGTAGGGACCTTTCCATTAATTATTTTATTATTGTATTATTTTTGTTGGGGTTTTTTTGTTTGGTTTTATTTGTTTGGGCTCAAGTTTCTCACCATTTAGCTTTGCATTTGCAGTTCCTATTGATTGGCAATTTTTAAACTGTTTATTGTGCTCTTTTGTTTAGCTGCTCAAGAGCTAAAACAAAAGCCACCAGGCCCTGTGAGGGACAGACACATTTGCATGCGGTGAGCGTTGCCCGAGGAAAAAGTAATTGCTAATGCATATTTATGTGGCACAAATTTGCCATTTGTTTATGCATAAAATTATCAATAGTGCAGGGCAGCCCAGCCGTAGAAAATGGTGACCTTTTTAGCTTAATAAATAGAAATCAGCTGTTATTGTGAAGAGATCAGCCATTTATTCTGTGTTGAGGGACACTGTCAAGAAAATGTAGATTGGTGCTGGCAATATCATTAAATGGAAGGCCACTGACCCTTTCGGTATAGTCTATTATACTTTATCTAATAGGGGATAAATTACTCTGGTTGGCAAATAGATTTTTTAAAAAACAAAGATAAAAATGCTCCTCCAGACTTCTCTCATTCCTTGGCCATAGGAACAGGTAGATACTCAGGAGATAATCTTACATAAGCTGTCTAGTATTTCTCTAGCAGAAATGTGACTTTAAAAACAAACAAGAACAAATACCAAAACAAGAAAAAATACCAAACCAAACCAAGAAACAATAAAACCCCAACTGAACACCCAAATCCACTCTGATTAGACTAGTTTTGACTGGTTTGGTTTGGAATGGGATAAACAACCTGAGCCAGCTTATGGTTCTTTCTAGTTCACATCATCAAAAGCAATGTTGTAAAAGCCCCAAACATGGATCATGGATTGAGAAATGGGAACTTATAGCTTGAAAACAGAAGATCGGGTCTCTTCTGAAGACAACAGGTTTTCAGACACAGCTATGCTTTTTTCTGTTGTGAGTTCATTTTTTAAAGAGAGGGTAAAAAAGTGCCTAGTTGTACCCCCAGACCTCATCTGTAGACTGGTTACATGGAGATGCAGCGACACAGGTTTTTTTTCAGGCTGACACACTGATTTACTCCACATTAGTGGGCAGGCTTCTGAGTTGAGGAGTTAACAACTAAGAGCTGTAAGTTCTTTTGGAAGTTCTTTTGAAAATGAAACTATAAGCAGAAAGCCTCATGTTTCTGTTGTCCTGTTCTCTATAGTGCACTGCATCATGCATAACTGGAAGCAGCTCTAACCAGCCCACAGGTGAAATGTGGAGATATGAAACACAGTGACTGTAAATGGTTGTTTTCTTTGCAGAATCCAGAGCTGGATCCAGTAGTCCATTTGGAGTCTAATAAAAGCAGAGTAGAAGGGCAGAATCACATCCATCAACCTGCTAGCCACACTTCTTTTAATGTAGCCCACAGAGTGGCTGGAAAATTGTGGGTTGGGCATTTGATATTTATCCCTGAGAAGATTTAGCAGATGTTTGCAATGGCAGTATTTTACTTTGTAAAGGCTATGCTAGATTGTGAGTTAGCCTTTTCTGCGTATCCAGCATGGTCAGGTGATGTGAGTTCTCACCTGCCTCCACCCAGAACTTGCCTACCTTCACAAGATGGAGACTGGCCTTTTCCCACTCTTCTTCCTTATGCCTTCAGAAAGTTCTGCTACTTTTTTGTGCTAGGGAAGGGCTGATGATTTTTCCTGCAGGATCAAATGCACTCTCAGCCAGTTTGAAGATGGCACCAAGCGGGGTGACATGCCTGAGGGATGGGATGCTATCAAGCTGTGTCTAAAGAAGCATGGCCAGCAGCTTGAGTGAGGTGATTCTGCTCTTCTACTCCGCTCTTATTAAATTCTACATGGAGTACTGTATCCAGCTCTGGAGCCCTCAAGCACAAGAAGGACGTGGACCTGTTGGAGGGGGTGTAGGGGAGGGCTGTGAAGATGATCAGGGGACTGGAACACCTTTCTGATGAGGACAGGCTAACTGAATTGGGGTTATCTACTCTGGAGCATGAAAGGCTTCTGGGAGACCTTATTGTGGCATTTTGGTAGACGTAGATGAGATATTGATAGGAAAATCTTTACTCTGAGGGTGGTGAGATGCGGGAACAGGTTGCCCATGGAGGTGGCAGGTGGCAGGACAAAAGAACCTGCAGATTGCATCAGTGTGGAGGGCTGTGTGGCACAGTTGCGTGGAGGCAGATGTTCTGTCTTGAAGGCTGTTGGTCTCTCTTCACCACTATTACAGTTCAGGAAAGGTTTGTTTATTTTTTCTTAAAAAAACCAAACAAACACAAGTTAGTAAAATTCATTACATAAAACATAGTATAATGCATATTGTACAGTGTTGCTCTCTATAATAATGGTCTAAAAATGTTTGCAAGAATGTGTGCTTCAGTCTCAGTATCTAAAATTTTCTCTCACAGTGAGGCAGTTTTTGGAAAAGGGTTTCTTCAGTCTTTCAAATCTCCTCACTCCTGCTTGTGTTTTCCATGCATTTAACTTCTGTGCAAAGAGGTCCTGCCTGCTTTTGTAATGCTGCCCTTGCAGTTCTCACAAGTAACGGGCTCCAAACAAAACATTGTGGGACATATGGAAATGGGGGGAGAAAAAATGTGCATAAAGTATACATTCTCTTAGGTACATCCTATGGAAGCCTTTTAAATTAATTTAATTCATTGCAGTGTAGCATCTAAGTTCCTTTATATGGCAACAAATCCTGTTTTTGCTTGTTCTGTCACTGTGGAAGACTCTATTAATGTTTGTGGATTCTCTCATTTTCTCATTAATAAACAGCTGGTTTTAGGTGGCATTTTACTTACATAAACTTACATTTTTACTTCAGCAAATTAAGTTTTTCCTTATTACAAGTAGATTAATTTTTTTCCGAGAGATTTTTTGATGGTACAGATATTTCCAACTCTGCTCCCAGAGAAAATCAAGTCTTTCTCATACAGTCAAAGCTCACAGCCAGTCATTAGTCTCAATTTTATTTTTTATTTTCTAACAGTCATAACACAACCCTTTTGACATATTTGACTGTTGACACTAACTTGAAAGTTTTGTGTAGATAAAATTATCACTTAGAAAATGATTGATTCTATTGTGTGGAAATAAACTGGAGGCCACATTGCTATAAACTAACCTGGATCCAGTTGAGATTCTAGCTCAGGATATTACTACTAATTTTACAGCTACTGATGTGATTACATTTTCTTATTGTTGCTGTACCCATTTTGATGGTTGTGGAAAATACTGTGCTAAGAAGAGAGAAATGGAAAATTGTTTGTCTTCAAAAACTCTAGAAATACCTAAGTTTATGGAAAACTACTAAAGTTTAGAATTCTAAAGAGGAGTGGTCAAGATAGTCCGATAGATCATATAGATCTTGACCTTTTTATAAAGGAAGTTTTAATGACTTATTCTCACTAAACACTGACTTTTTTTTTTTCACTTTCAACATAGTTTATTTGTAATACCCACAGAGATAGTAATCTTACAAAGAGCAGAACCTCCTGTTTGAGGAAATTTATAAACCAAATATAGAGAGCATGCTTCTGTTTTTCTCATCTGATGAAAAATAATTTAGGGAGTGAAGTTTTATCTTCACAAAGTTTGCCCCCAAACAGAGCTGAGCATGAACCAGGTGGGTTGTCTTTTGAAACCTCATGCCTTCTTTTGGTGGTAGTCATTTTACGTGCTTCTGCCTTGCAGAATGCTCTCAGAGCTTCAGGACTTGCGAGGCAATTATGTCAAGTCAAGCCAGTAAATTGCCTGGCTTTATATGGTAAGGTTACTGAGCTCAGAATTTGGTTGGATGTGTGTTTTTGAGTTTAAAAATTAAATTAATTCCAATTTATTTTCATTCATATGTATGTTTCATGCTACATGTTATTTGTTTCAGTTGGGTTGGACTAATGTTAATAACAGGTTAGAGATTCAAAACCTAAGGACAGCTGCTTCCCACCTGAGGAACTTGAGGCTTGTGTGAACTTGATGTGTCCTGTCACAAGTATGATCTCAGATTCACTTAGGCAGTCGTGTTCATGTGATCTAGCTAAATAGCTAAGAAATTGCACTTTCAAGTAACTGCTTTGATATGCCCTAGAGAGCCACATAAAACTTATTTTCCCAGTTCAGCAACCAGTTAAAGCAAGGCACAAACTGATAATGGGAGGCCTATAGTTAGGCAGGACCAGCTGGGTCAAACAGCATGGTTGTGCTCTTCCATGCAACAGTGTAACAGGACTCTGCAGAGTGGCCCCAGCTCCTGTCTCATGCATCCAACGGGTTCACGCCTTGTGCCAGAAAACATTTCTCAACCTCTCTTCTTCCAGCAGACTGAGGGCTTTGGAAATGCTATCTGCAGCCACAGCTCTTGAACTGTGGAGGATGAGGTAGGGTTTGGGAAATGATGCTGTCTAATATAGTCGTTGAAGTTCTGAACTTCATCATCATTCTGGACTTCATCATTGGGTGATGGAACAGTGGCACAGGCTGGCCAGAAAGCGTGTGGGGTCTCCTTATGTGGAGACATTCAAACCCTGCCTGGACCTCTTCATGTGTGACCTGATCTGGGTGTTCCTGCTCTGGCAGCGGGATTGTACTAGATGATCTCTCCAGGTCCCTTCCAATCCCTGACATTCTGTGATCCCTGGGGTAGATGCCACTCTGTCACCACTGCAGAAAGCTCAAGTGCTGCTCAGAGAACCTTAAGGCAGGGCTCTAACTCACTGAGTAAGAGTACGAAGAACCTTCCTACTTGCAGGTTGACAACTGAGAGCAGAGACAAATACAGAGAGCTTCTTGCTCGCAGTAATGCACTCACAGAGCCATGCTTCATGAATAGGCTAAGCATTCCAAGACTTAGTCTGCTGTCACAAGTAAAGAATCAGTGAGTGCAGGTTAGCTGTTTAAACACTCAAGAGAAACAGAAATATATAGCCATATCATTCTCTTAGTTCACTCATTGTAATGATTTACCAAGATAAAAGGTGCCACTTTAGTTCTAATAATGTCTACTTTTATTTTTTTTGCTTTTTTTTTTTTTTTTTCTCTTTGCCAGCACATATTTCTATGGCAGCTTTTCCATGTGATATGTTTTGGGTCACACATTAATTTACACCAGCCTCTGTTCTGCAAAAATGAGTTCATGATCTAAACAAGAAGGAATGGGGAGGGGGATGTCTAGCAGAACTAAGGCTTTTGTTTCATGTTTTGGATGTATTTTCTTTTAAAAATAAAATAGTTGATATGCCTTTGCTTTTATTTTTCTAGCCTTCTTCTTGCTGATGACCGTGTTCCTGTTTGATCCTGTTTAAAAGATTCCCAAGATTGAAAACCCCAACTCCTCTGCATCAGGTAGGCAAACCAAACCATATAAAGACATATTGCAATTATTCTGGAGGCTAGCAATATAGAAGAGCATGGTATGAAGGAAGAGCTTGTGGAGGACGAGGAGAAGGTTACTAGGTTACCACAAAAGACATTAGTGTATACAATTTTTCTCACTCACTTTTTGAGATTGGGAAGGAGGGGGAGGAGCCGGCATATCTCAGCAAGTAAATAAGAATATTCCCCAGTGTGTCTATTCCCAGTGTAAACATTTTAAATTTTGCGTATTTTCTGTCACGCATTCAAGCTGCTTTATAGTTTTATTTCAATCCAGTCCAAAGCCCCCAAAAGATAACTGGAAAAGGTTTTTGGCTTTGAGTTTTTTTGTTTTTTTTCTCTAAAATTTACAGTCAAGATAGTTTCCCCTAGTTTTTTTAATTCTTGGATATGTGTGAAATATTTAATAGCATTGATGTGTAAGGATATATGACGACAAGGGTTTGGTGGCCAAGAGGGTGGGCAAAATAGAAAATACACCCCTGTTTTCCACCCTGGAAGCAACCTGATCTAGTCAGAGGTGTCCCTGCCCATGGCAGGGGAGTTGGAACTAGATGTTCTTTAAGGTTCCTTCCAACCCAAACCATTCTGTCTATGATTCCATCTATCTATATCCCAAGTACTGAACCTTTACTTTATAAACTGACACTTTGTGCAGTTAGGTATAGTGGATGGGGAACAGTCTGGTTAAAAGTTGTTGTTGGCTTGAGGTCTGAGGAGGAACTGAAATGCAGGGAGGTAATCCCTCAGCTGATAGGTCTGCTTGATCCTGTCTTTGTTCTTAGCCTGACTACCCTGAAAAGTAAATATTTGCAGAATTAAGGTTTTAAAGACAAATGCCTTTTGATAGTGTGCTTTTTATCTTGTTATTGTGAAATTTAGGAAGAGTTAAATGTGTCAAATGATGTTGAGTGTGGTAAGTGTGTAGCTCAGTTGGGAGAGCATCAGACTCCTAATCTGAGGGTCAAGGGTTCAAGTCCCTGTCCAGGTATGAAGCTTGCAAGAGTTGGGATGATGGCTGGACTTGATGATCTGAAAGGTCCCTTCCAACCTAGATGACTATGACTGCGACTGTGAGTTTGTCCTAGAGGACAAACCTAGAGGGTTAGGCTTCACATAGCTTGAGCAGGTTGCTGTTGTAGTCATTTAGTCTGGGCTAATTAGTGTATTTACAAAAGGAGTGGCATTTGCTACCATGTCAGGATTAGAAATGCAGATACAGGCATAAGTAGCATCACAGTCCGGTTTTTGTGGGTGGAAAAGATCAAAAGGTGTAGAAGGCAGTAAAGAGCCAGGACTAGTGTAACTGAGGATTTAGGGTCAACTCTAAAAACCCTTAAACAGCCTTCTTTTGGTATGATTTTCTACACGTGCAGAGAGCTATTCCACTATTCTTGTTGGGGGGTAAAAAATATCTAAATTCTGAAAGCACAATGTAATCATTGAGTTATAACAGTCTGATGTAAGTCAGTGTTCTCCTTTTTAGTGAGGCCTTAAAGATGCATATGAGTAGACAGGTTGAAGTTGTGGTATTTTAAAATGATTCGGTCAGACAGAAAAAAGTTTTATGATTCACTTTACTCTTTCTAACTGCAAGAAGTCAATTTTGACATTCCTGTTTTTTTCTTCTTCCAAGTAACCTTATAAAAGAAGAAATCACTAATTTACCAGTCAGTGCTTAATAATCAAGGAAGTGAAACTTTAGCAAAAGAAAGAAATCCTTTGCTGGGCTGCTGTATAATTTGTAAATAATAAAAGCTTACCATGTACTGGGCAACTTAGTACTTTTTCATTATTAGTATTTTTTAAGCCTTTCATTTGAGAGGAGTCAGTGGCCTTTGTCAACGAAGTGGCTTAGTTCTCAAATCTGTCCTCTAAATTGAACAACGTTAATTAGAAGTTTATGCTGCAGATTCTTACTTTCTAATGTGGGTGATGGTGTCCACAAAAATGTCTAATGAATTTGATTGAAGATGATTTTAAAAGGTCTGCCACCTGTAGATAAAAATGTGCATTACTACACATGGTAATTATCAAGACTGAAGGCCATGACATGATCCATTGACCCTTTGAAATCAAAACACTTACTGTAAATTAAAAAAAGGCCCAGATTTCTCTATGTTAACATAGGACATGTCTGTATATTCAACTATATTGATACACTAATATATCTAGGAGGTAAAAAATATACTTTGGATTATGCTAGACCCCATCTTTTTTCCATCTTCTTCACTACAGGCTTGTAAAGCTCTTGCTGTTTTTGTGTGTGTTGAGGGATCTTTTTGTGATCTAATGAAATAGATTGCTAAAAATGTTCAGGTATCTGAGACAGCAGTAAAACATCTCTGAGCCACCTTAAAATAAAAACTTACTCTATGCATGCAGGATGAAAAAGAAAGTATACAGGGACAGATTTCAGCTTCGGGCATTCTAAGGGGATATTTGCAGTAAGGGAGGGGAGCAGCAACCCGGCAACTATCATTGTAGAAATTACGAGAAGTACTTTGATGGTCCTTTTTAAAGTCTGCTCCCTGAACAGGGGCCAAAGCAGAAGCCTGAAAGGCAACTCATAGTCTGATGTTAAAAACCTTGCTGTATGCTACTGTATGCAGTAGAGAATGAGTGCTTCTGCATGCGGTAATGGTGAGAAAAACTAAGGGGAAATAAAGGATACGAATGAAAGCTTTTCTGTTTCCACTTGGAACACCAAGCAAGCGAAGAGACAGCAATTTGAGCTGAGCTAATGTAATAGAAGGCCATTGCACCCAAACTGTCTCAGCAGAACTTCCTGCATAATTAGATTGTAAATCTTCTCAACTGAGGAAGTTTTGCCCAGGGTCAGATTGTCTAAGTAATAATCCATTCTACATAAATTAGAAGATTTGAACTGCTGGGATACATTATTACATTAGTTTTGGTTTTTATTCCGAGTATAACTAAGGAGAACAAATGCAGCAATTCTTTTCTTCTTTTTAATTATGTTATGTCTCTTTAGCTTTCGATTACCTCAGAAGGCCTTTCCTGTAGGTTTTTGGATTTTTCTCAAGCAGTGATGATGAATTTGCCATCTAGGCAAATTAATACATTTTTAATATACTTTAGAAAGTGATACGACAGAATCCTTTGGCTACCAGATTCTGATATCACTTCCTCAGTGAAGTATTTAGTCATAAATATTGCTGCTCTCTTTGTGCTGCTCTTCTTAGGCTACTGAAGTTTTACTTCACATTCTGACACCCTTGTTCTGCAAAAAATGCAATTGCCATCTTCAAGGTGAGAATTAATGAATGAAAAAAAATTACTAATACTTAGTTTACAGCAAGCAGGTTTGTAATTGAATTATTTTCTTTGAGGGAAAGGATTGTAAGTCCTTGACCTGCATGTACAGCTATATATAAAAGTGAGAGGGGTAAATGCTGAGGACACTATTCATGCAAAAATCACCATTGAAATTTCAGTACTTAATCTACTAAAAGGAAGCAGTGATTGTTGCTAGACCCCATCTAATTTCTCTTGTGGGGACTTGTAGTGGGTTTATTTTTGTTTGTTTCTATTTAAATTTTTTGTTCCACATGTGGCTTTCACTGTGAAATGGAGGGGTGACCAGCTTTTCAGGAGAGCTTTTGAGACTGGCACCTTCTGGTCTGGACTCTCAGGATGACTCTGTATATTCTGCTGATGCTAAAAAACAGAGAGCAGAGATTGTTGTGGCTTGTGGAAGTGCTTATGTTGCTTTGGGCTCCTTCTTCCTGAGGCTACTTTGTGCATGTGTCAGCTCCACAGTCTCTGTTAGAGTTGCATTTAGTTAAAGATCTAAATCTGCACAGTGGTAGTAACTTGTGGGAGGATTGCAAAACCAACTTGATGTAGCTCTGTAATGGCTTGTTATTTTGTTGTAGTTGTACATGCAAGCATTGTGCAAAAAAAATAAGGAAAAGATTGGTTTCTTTCCTTAATGATGACTTTAAACATATGTCTGTTCTAAAAAATAAGGAAAAGATAATATGCATAATACCCCATAATATTGGGTAGTGAGGTGGACTGTGAGCTGGCTGAAGGAAAGAAGCCAGAGAGTTGTGGCCAATGGAAGAGAGCACAGCCTATGTCTAGTGGAGTCCCTGAAGAGTCAGTACTGGGACCAGTTCTGTTCAATATATTCATCAGCAACTTGGATGAGGGACTGGAGTGCACTGTTGGCAAGTTTGCTGATGGCACAAACTGGCTGACATGCCAGAAGGCTGGGCTGGCATCCAGTCAGTAGATGGAGAGAGGTTCTCCTTCCCTTCTACTCTGTCTTGGTGAGACCACATCTGGAATATTGCATCCATTTCTGGGGCCTTCAGTTGAAGAATGACAGGGAACTGTTGGAGAGAGTCCAGCGCAGAGACACAAAGAAGATGAAGGAATTGGAGCATCTCCCTTCTGAGGAAAGGCTGAGGGAGCTGGGTCTCTTTATCTTGGATAAGAGGAGACTAAGCAGTAACCCCATTCTTGTTAATAAATATGGAAAGGATGAGTGTCAGGAGGATGGAGCCGGGCTCTTCTCAATGACCTCCAATGATAGGACATAGGGCAGTGGGTGCAAGCTGGAGCACAGGAGGTTCCACAGAATTAGAAGAAAAAAGTTTATCAGTGTGAGAGAACAGTGCCACAGGCTCCCCAGAAAGGGTGTGGGGGCTCCTTTCTCTGGATACATTCAAACCCTGTGTGGACAACCTTCCTGTGTGACCTGATCTGGATGTTCCTTCTCTGGCAGGGGGATTGAACTAGATGATTTCTCGAGGCCCCTTTGTTGTTCTGTGACTGTAGTTAATTTTCCTGGAAAGAGAAGAAAGAAAGTGTCCGGTGTGGGAATTGGTTTTAACTCCTTGTTTCCCTTTTACTTCCTGTGATCAAGGGTAGAAGAATTAAAAAATGGAAGAGAATTTTGTTTTTCAAATGAAGGAATATTTTGATTACTTGCTTCCTGTTTTGTGTGATCAGCTGCCTATGCTCTGCCTGCCCTGCAGAGTACTGGTAGATAAGAGGCAAAAGCAGAAGTTTTTGGTGGAAACAGTGAGTGCTCTCGGAGTTCCTGGAAATGGGGGAACTCTCAGGCTCAAGGATGTGTGTTCGCTCTTTCTTAACTGCAGCATAAGCAGCAGACATCCATAGGTTTGGGGTTTTTTTTAACCTTGCTGTGACTCTCAATGGATGTGGGAAAGGAATTACACTTTAGGAAGCATGAGAGGAAAAAAAGGGTCTGTGAAAGCTCATTGAAACTGGCATTTTGGGGAAGCACCCAGGTTGCTTTTGGAAACCTACAAGAACATTGGAACTCAGGAGATAAAATGTATTTTTACTTCCACTTAAAATCCAAACTTGCTGTCATTAGGGCCGTCATAATGTTTATTAAACTACTCCTATGTACTTAAAAAATTTATTATTAGTTATTTAATAGCAAGTAGCTGTGTCTTTTCTCAGGAATATCAAATATGAAGAAAATCAGAAATCAGACCTCAAGACTGCTTTTGAGGCAGAAATAATCCAACCATTATTTCTGGTGTAAAAGGTTTGTGAATAGCATCATTTGCCTAGAAGCTGTTTTCCAACCTAATAACTCCCAGAATAATGACCTAAAACTGTTTCCAAGAGGATTAAGGCCCATATAACTATTAGGAAGTATAAGTTTTTGTAAAAGCTTCTTTCTGATTGGTAGAGAGGTGAGTTTTGATTTAGGTTAAAGCTGCTTTCCTAGGAAAATCAGTTTCAATTTCTCTGAAGTCAAAAGTATAGAAGTAATCCTCTGGAGAAGATTGTCTATATTTTTTTTTAATTTACATAGATAATATATGTGTGTATATACAGATATTGCTTTAATGACTAATGACCTCAAAGATGGTAATTTAACTGATTTTTTTTAATCCATTCAGGAGGGGCTTTTAATCTTCAGTTTGCCATGGGCAAAAGACAGTTCAAAATGGGCTGAGATCACAGCTGAACACTTAACTAGTTGGTTAATAATCACTTGATCACTCTTGGTTGGAAAGACTGCAGAACAGAGTTTATATCTAATAATATTGGTCTGGAATTAAGGTTGTGCAGGTGTATGCAATTCACTCTTGTAAATTTGGTTTTGTTTTTTTTTTTTTACTTAGTGTGATTTGGAAAGAGGAGAGAGAGGAAAATATGGGTTTAGTTTGATTTGGGAATATCCACTGGCCATGGATCAGGCATTGAGGGTAAGAAGAACACATGAATTTGCAGTTGAAGAGCTGCTCACAGAGTTGTACTTTTAAATAGCCAAAACTTCCCAGCCATGTGTCAACATCCTGGTGACAGAAGTTGACACAGAAAGATTTTGGATTCAAATTGAAGTGTCTTGTTAGCCACCTGTTGTTTTTCACCTTCTTGAATTACGCAGCACTAATGCTGTAGTTTCTGGATGAAACCCAGAAATGACTCAGCAGATCACACTGAAGATCTGAAATCATCCATGAGTCCAGCCAGCTTTGTCCTTGGGTGCCTTCCTGGACAGCAGTCATGATTTGGTTTATATCTATTCCAAGAACATGCTTATGTGAAGAGATGAACTAAATGTCTGGCATCAGCAAAGTAAAATAGAATTGTTAGGCTTATTTACCTGAGGAACTAGTACCACAGACCATTCAGAAATATAGAACAATATGCATATACTGTATTAATTCTGGCTGTATAGAAGTTTGACCTTGTGTGCAAATGAAAGGTGCTTTAGCAGACCTTCTCACTAAGAAGATAACAGTAAAAATTGGCTGTCAACTGAATTACAAAAGACAGGACCAATTCTGTGGGATACTGAAATCCATCTTCAAAAAAACCCCAGAAATTATTTCATCGGTGATGGTACTTAACATGGAGCTGAACTGGGACTTGTTTTGTAAAAATGACTCTGAATTTTTGTATTGGTTGACTACAGCCACAATAAAGAAAGGCAAAGAAGTGTTTGCCAATCAGATATATGGCCAAATTCTTATTTCTGGTTCAGGATGCATGCTGACAAAAAATGTGATTGATATGCTTATTAGAGATTTTCCTGCATTTGTATGCATTTTGAATATATTCCACATAGCTTTATTGAAAATTAAGGCCTCTTTGCAGCATTCCCCAAACTAAAGCACCTGAAGCATCCAGTTGCTGCTCTGTCATTGGATGGGAGCCCTTCTAGGGAAAAGGGAAGTCACACAAAATCAAAGAGTGTCAGGGATTGGAAAGGAAATCAGGAGATCATCTAGTCCAATCCCCCTTGCAGGAGCAGGAACACCTAGATTAGGAGCTAGACCCTAACTAGACTTCCAGTAACTGAAAGTTGTGAGGCAGTATAGCCAACTGCTTCTGATTTCTGTACCTTGGAAAGGGTTAATCCCGAGGTGCTCTATTGTGTTAATTGGGCTCTTTCAGGGGCCTCTCAAAACAATGAGTGCAGGGAGACTGTTCTGTCTAATTACTCCAAGACAGGGATGCTAAAGAGGAATTAATGACAGTTGACAAGTGCAATTAATAATTATAGCAAAGCTGGGAGTCATGCAGCAGGCAGATGACAATAACAGGGTAAATGTACATGACAGCTTTCATCCGTTCCTTCTCCCTGCTCCCCTCCCCATCATTCTTCTTTCTTTTACCCTTTAATGTGAGCTGCTGCATACACCACACCAAATGAGATGATGCCGAGATCTGGTTACTCAGGTCTGGCCAATCTCTAACCACTTCCAGTCTCCAGTCCCTCCCTCTTAAAATAATGATTTTAAAAAATTAAAAAAAAAAAAAATTACCCACAGCACCAACTTAGCATCACAGGCTTCTGTTAGCTTTCAGCGTCAGGTGTTGACAAGACTACTTAAAATTCATGTTGGGAGATTGGAAGGAGAAGGGGACAGGGAAAGGCAGCAGCAAACTGGAGTTGAAGTGGGATTTCCATATCAAAGGACAGGCCTTTGGCTCTGAATGGTAATTAAAGTACCCAGATTTCATCTCCTTGGTCAGCTCATGAAAAGGAAAAAAAAATTAGAGAGGATTTTTTCACTCCCTTTAGACTGTAGTACAGCAAGCAGTAAATTAAATGAAAGTTGAGCTAAAAGGTGCCTAACGCTTCAATCTTTTGCATCTAATAGAATCTATGATGTTTTTAAAGCATTTATTCGTTCACATCTTCATCTTGCTGTGATTATAAAGGATATCATGTCTACTTACATTTATTGGGCACACATCTTGGCCTGCCCAGAGTTGTAAAAGGATTTCACTTTGCATTATGTTGCCGTTGTGCTATGGCCTTTCGACTTAAGATTAAAAAAATGGAGGGGGAATAGTGTGAAAAGGAAGAAAAAAGGCACATTTCTGTATAATTTCTAGCTGGGCGTTGTAGAAATCACTCACAGTGAGAACCAAATAAATGCAAATTTAATCAAACATGGGGAACCAGTAATGAGACAACACCCCCTCACCTTGAGGTTGCTTGTTCAAACCTAGACCATGGCACTATTGAAAGTGGCCACAAGGCAGCAGCCACATGGCACAAATGTGCAATATTTTGTTTCCTTGGTCCAGTTCCTAGTGATTATGTAGTGATGAAAGGAAAGCCCTGCTTGTGTGTGCTGGTAGTACCTACTTAGGGACAAGGATAGCATGTTCTCACTTCCTGCCATTGGTGTGGGACGTGCTCAAGCCAATGTTGAGCTTGCATTTTGAGCTCCTTGTTGCCTGTCCTGGTTCCAGGTCTCCTTTAGATGAGCTGAGGTGAGGTCTCCAGTTTCTGGAGCTTTCAGTCTGGCCTTTTGCTGATAGTGTGTGAAGACCCAAAGCCATGAAAGTTTCAACAATATTACTGGTGTTCTGATGTGCCCTTTGGTTTCGCTTTAGATCTGGGCTTGCTGAGCAGTTTCTTGACACCCCAGTCCTCTGGGTCTGCACCTCATTAAACCTATGGTTGGACCCTCTTTTGCTGAACGACCTGAGGAAAAAGGCATTTTTACTCTCTTCACTTCTGCTCCTTAGAGAAGACTGAAACCTTAAGTTTCTGAGGCACATGTATATAATTAAAGGTGACCGAGATGGGTCTCACCTACTTTGGGGCTGAGTCAGAACCTGCCGTAGAACACTGACAACAGCTTTCCTGACCCCACTGGATGCTTAATCTGTGAAGTATAGATGTTTTGATGCCTTTTCCTATCATTACATCTCCACTGTAGCAAATTTATGGCTTCTGACATAACTGTTTTGTTTATAGATGTAGGCAGTGCTGGCAGTGTCTTGTTTTTATGAGTGAAGATACTGTGGTGTAAGGAGTGAGAAGAGCTCCTCGAAACAAAATGCAGAATAGTTAGGATCAAAATTCAAAAAGGGGAGCAAGAATAAAAAGGGCACACTATTGTTGCTGCAACAACTAGCAACTGAAACAGAAATGAGACAAACTATATGCTCACTGGACGCAAAACCTCCCAGAACTTCAGGTGTTTTAAAATCCAGAATCATATTTAAAATGTCAAAGTTTTTCTTCCTGCCCTCTCCTTTGTTTCTCTTCCTCTCTAAGGCTCGGTCTTCTTCTTTTCCCTCCCTCAGCTCAAGTGCATCATTTTCTGCTATTGAGTTTAAAAAACTCTGCTGGAGGGGCTCTGAAATGAATAAAAATGTAATCCTCCATGTGCCCATTGTGTGCTCTCATTTGTTTTTGCTGTATTGATTTATCAGCGAAGGGAAATTACTCGCTGGAAGAGAGGATGCCAGTCAGAATGACATTTATTTCATAGTACAAGGAAGCTCTCCAGCGTGTTTCCATGTAACCCAGATATTGGAGCTGTAAAGCAGCTTGTAACAAGGTTTAGTGCTATGATTAGATTGTGTGGAGCACCTCGCTTTCCTAACAACAGGCACTTGGCTGGAGCCAAGGCCTCAGGTTATGGTCAACTTTATATTTAAAAAAATTTTTTTTTTATTCCTTTTTCCTTAACATGGAGTATACAGCTTGTACTGCAAAATATTTCTCCATTCAAAATGCAACCATGCAAACTTGTGAAATCTCATTTGATATTTATAAAGGGCTTGAGCTTTCATGTCACCGTGTTAAAAAGAGGAAAAAAAGAAAAGATAAAATATTTACTCGTTAATTTTTTTAGCTTTATGCTTCCATGCATTTCTAGTGAAATAACATCATGATTTTGATTCAAAAAAACAGATCTTTTCCTCCAGTGATTGTAAGCTGCATTTGCTCAAGGCAAACAATTACCTGTAAAAATTAAGCATATTCTTTACCCAAAAGCTGTAGTAGATGTATTCACTCTACAAATAAAGGTGATGTTCAGGAGGCTGAATCCTGGCCCTTGGGATTGTGTGTGGCAGCTGCTGCTGCATAGTTTCACTGAGAACTTTGCTGTGTTGACTCTTGCCTGGTGTCTGTTGAGCTCAGCAGCACGTTTTTGACAGCATCCAGTGTCCGGCGCTACAAAGGAAGATCCCCAAACCCCAGAATCAATCTTCCCTCATGGATTTCTCTTTACCAGATAGATGTACATTTATTTGCTGCAGCATTTTATGAAATGTCTTGTTAGGAAGTATTCTTAAAACTCTTGATGTATTTGTGGCTATTTAAGAAATTGCACCTGGTAATAACCTAGTAGATTGTCAAACTCTTCTTCCTGATGTGGAGATTGATAGCATATAATCTTCATTAATTTACTGTGATTTTATTATCATAGAATCTTGTTGAGAACATCAGTACATTGATAGTTACCTGTTTTTGACTTAATTGGTTCATGAGTTTCAGTGGCATCATACAGTAGGTTTCTCTGGGGGTGAATCCTACCCCACAATCAGAGGACTGCTTTTTTTCAGCGCAAGTGCTGGTTGAGAGCCCACTGCTCCTGACCACTGTGGGAATGTGGGGAAAAAGACAGTAGGAAGTATGGGAAGCTATGTCTATGTGAAGATTGCTTGAGGCTTTCCATCCTAAAACTCTTTTTAGCTGTTTATATCTTTGCCAAATGATTTTAGTTTTGGCTGATATTTTCCATTTTGGGTGTCTGCCTCAGACATTCAAAAAAATAAAAAAATGAAAATTATATTTCAGCCAAAATGGCTCAGCTGTACCCAAGCTGAGATTAAAAAAAAATAAGTTGTTATGCTTTTATTAAAAATATTCTTCTCACTGCCTCAATAAAAAGCTCATTGCCCAAGTTACAAGTCTATGAAATGCTGGATTTGTTACATTCAGTAGTAACTTCCATGTGTGATAAAATCAACCAGGTTTACCTAACCCCTGGAGTTCTTAACTAGGCTGTGAACCCTCTGGCTCCCATGTCTGTGCTGCTGCCCATTCTCTTTTGGTGGTGACTAGGTACTAATAGTTAGGGTTGAGCTTGGCTCTAATGAGCCCATCTGCCTACCTCACTGTTCTAAATAGAGGATGTTGCTGTTGCTGCAACCGTATGCAGATGTGCTACAGCTTAGGTGGCATTTGAGCCACAGAATTAGCTGATGGCCTTGCTAGCTAAACTTGACCTGAAGTGACCTGTTCCTTTCTAGTCTAGATGAGATTTGTTATTTTCCTCAAAAAGTTCAGGTCAGAAATACAGAGATAGCAAAAGGGAAGGAGTAATGCTGCACTGTGTGAGAGAAATAAAATTGAGTAAGTGCCTGGAAAAGAGGACAGCACTATTGCTTTTGGTGAATTCAAGAGCATGCATACAACTGAGATGGAACCTGTCACAATGCTCTTCCCTGCAGTGACAGGAGCCTGTTATTTGATCCACATGTCACTTTCTGTGGGCTGGTACTGAACCTTCTTGGAGAGAATAAATTGAAGATTTCCTTTTTCTTTTTCCTTGCAAATGGCAAGTGTGAGAATGCTCATTTGAGGAGTAAGAAATGGTGTCTCTGAATATGTGGACCTGAGGAAAGGAGGAGTCAGCACAGCTAAGTCTAGGAGGAAGATTTGAGGTGGGCTGAAATAGTACAAAAAATCATCTAGGCAGTCCTTGGAGTCTGATATTGTTTAGGAATTATCTGTTTTATCAATATAATGGCTGATTTTTGTTTGGTTTTTTTTTTGGTTGTTGTCTGCCTACCCAACCAGCTATATTTGAAATGAAATATGGATTCCGATAAGGAGAAGGGAAAAAATAAAATGGAAAAAACCTAAATTTAAGCAGTGTTGTCTTAAAATAAATACTTCAGTAACATACAGTCAAAAGCTATTTAAGAATATGGAAATGTATGTAAAATGAATATACTACTGTGTCACTTTTTGCGTCACAATCAGTGTGTATCTGTGCTGACAAAATGGCATGCTTTACCTTTCCCCATCTGTTCAAGGCACATTTAGTCTTGCTTTGAAAAGATTTTGGAAGTCACGACATGACATAAATACACAACTGGATGGTGTGAGACAAATAGAACAGCAATCTAGTGAAGCCTCTTTTAAAAGGAAAGTATTTTAATCCTCTTCAGGCAAGAAATTAATTTTCAACCAAAAAAATACATTAGTTGTTAAATGTTTCTCCCTGCCACTGTATCAGAAAATACCTTCCAATGTGGATAAAATCCAAAATCAATTAGTTTGGTTTCAGTTAGTTCGAATTTCATTGTTAATTATAAAGAATGTCTTCCAGATTGTCACTAAATTAGTTTTGTTAGAAGTTCCCACTTGCATATTCAGGCACTGAAGATTTGAAGAGATCTCCAGTAAAAATAGTACCTTAGTAGTTCTTCAAATGTCACTTCATTTGTCATTACTGGCTTTTTAGCAGAGCTGCTGGCATGATGATAGGTAGCAAAACCAAGCCACTGTCCTTTACTTGGTGAGTGCTTATTGTCAATCCATATGACTTTTTTGTGGTGGCACATTCATATAAAAAACTTCCTTTTGTAAAGTATTTTTTGCTGAGGGCTGTCTGGAAAGCTGAGCTCACTGTCTCTCCTGAAATATAAGACTCTCCTTACAGGTTCCAGGAGATAGCCACTTCTAGGACTCAACTGGCAAGACCACTCAATTTTCACAGTATCAGAGAATGTCAGGGATTGGAAGGGACCTCAACGGTTCATCCAGTCCAACCCCCCTGCTGGAGCAGGAACACCCAGATCAGGTCACGCAGGAAGGTGTCCAGGCAGGGTTTGAATGTCTCCAGAGAAGGGAGACCTCACACCTGTGCTACTGTTCTCTTGCACTCACAAAGTTTTTTGTCCTATTTCTGTGGAACCTCGTGTGTGCCAGCTTGCACCTATTGTCCCAAGTCCTATCATTGGAGGTCACTGAGAAGAGCCTGGCTCTATCCTCCTGACACTCACCCTTTACATATATATATCATGACTTTCAGAGTAAAGAACATATAATAGAGTACTGCATAACTCTGGTGGCTTGTTCAGAAGCTTAATCATAGCCTGTGTCTCATTTTTATAGGGTTGCTGAAACTAAAAAAAAAGCCCCACTTACAAGCATGGGGAGAGACTATTAAAGGCAGAAGTCTCACATATAAGCACAACATGTGATCGGATAATATCGCTTGGATTAGCAGCTTTATAACCTAGCCAAGCCCCAGGGTTACAATTAGCTGGTTGCATTAAACTTGAAATCACCTGCAAAACCTCACGGTGAACAAGCCCTTGGAAGTGTCTAATCTGCTGGTTCACACTTGGCAAGTGAAAGCAAAATTCAGCAGTGGTGAAGGTACTGAACAAATGTTACAGTGCAACATTTCCCTGCTGGTGGTGCTAATTTTGTTTCAAAAAGAAACTTCTTTCCATTGCTTTTGGCTCTTCTCCCACATACGATCCAAATTATAACAATACTACAAACAAAAAATAAGATGATAAAAGTTACAGAGCTCGTACCAATTTGCACCTGTATAAAATTTGTAATTTCACCTGTTTTGAGGCAGAAAATTACTGAGGTCTATTCTAAGGCCACTGGTGTAGGAAAAAGCAGATTAGTCACATGGTCCTCCTGTTCCCTTTAGCCATCCAGCTGTGTTCATAATTTGGAGGTTCTAAAACTATGACTGCGATTTTAAAGAGACAAACAATTTAATTGTTCATGTTTCCATTATTTTTTCTTAGTCCTTCACCAGGTTCCACAGAAACAGTTATTCCACAAGCATTGTTACCTGAAGTTCTTGCCCACACAACTTCTACAGTTTGAAGTCCATCAAGCAAACAAAAAAAAACAACCACTGATGAATAGTTTTTAGGCATTCATTTCTGCCTGTCTACTATTCCTTCTGATTGCAGAGCTAGGCATGATGATTGCATACCATCAAGATTTACCTGGAGTTTTGTTAGAGGAAAACCATGACTTGATGGATAAAATTATAATCAGGTTATGGAGATAAGAAGGAAATCCCAGATAAGAAGCTCAAATACTGTGTTTAGTTCTGGGGCCCTCTGTTGAAGAAACTGCTGGAGAGAGTCCAACACACAGCCACTGAGGCAATGAAGGGATTGGAGCAACTCTC
>VZTY01012181.1:0-23097 GCA_013400935.1 Turnix velox | reverse complement strand
TTGTTTTCAGCACAGATAGCTCTGTGTATGCCTCTGGTAGCTGTCAGTTCAGTGAAGAAGCACAGATATCCTGTTTGCAGAAGTCTAAGATGCCTACAAAGTAAGAAAGTACAAGTCTAAAGATCTTATCAGCTTTAAAAATAATAAATTCTTCAGATACCATTCACTAAAACAGCAGAACAGAGGTAAATTGCCCCTTTTGAACTTCACTTCTTAAGCAACTTGGACTCACAGAAGTCTAATTTACTGTGTAATCTTCATTTACTTCCATACAGATTTTAACATCTCACAAAAGTTTGCCCCTGGCTTGCAGCCAGTTTGATTGACAGCTAAATACAGACTTTGTACAGTTTCCAATCAAAAATAATCAAAAAGCCACCCCTTAATTTTGGGAAGGTTTTGATTTGGAGTTCTCTTTTTTAAAAAGGAAATTATTTAAACAGATTTGGGCTTAATTCACAAATTAAATATAAAATATCTTTTTTTCCTCAGTTTGGCACATCACTGTTAACATTATATCCCCTTTTCCCAGAACCAATTTTTGGAACTGTGGGGAAGACCCACCTCAGTGACTTTATATTTACTTTTTATATTTACAGAACTCCAATTTCAGTGCTTTTGGAGAGGAGTTTGTAAGAGGCTTTCAAGGAGCTCCAAACACAGAACTGCTTGGAAATCTGTTACTGGTGGGATTACATAAAACATACTTCTCCATTGGGTCTAAACAAAAATATCTAGGCACAGAGGGCTTTGAGCTTTGCATTTTTTCATCTAACTTTAAATCAACAACTTGACTTTACCTGCAGGGGTACAATTAAACACAGCTTCTGCCAGCTGAAAGAAAGACACTCCAAGAATTTCTTGATAGCTCATGTGACTTGCTTGAACAAGGTACTGAGTAGTGTCTTTGAAAAGCAGATCACTTTCACCATACTTCCACGACTGAAAGAGGTGGAATTCAGAATCCACTTCTCTTCCCAGAGATTCCTAAACAGAAACAAAACAAGTTGTATGGCTTGGGTCATAAATAGCAGGGTGGTCCTCAGTTTTCTAGCAAGATGTAGCAGAAAAAAGGCTCCACTTCACCTAAAACTGTCCTTAATCATACAATAGATGCAGTTTTGCAGTGGCTTATTTCTCAGCACAATGGCCACTGGTGCCAAAATTCCCCTTTAGAGAATACAAACCATAAAATTCTCCATCTCCAGTACATATTCTTAATTCTTTCATATTGGACCCAAAGGCACTTTATGCCTTTCAGCCTGGAGAAGAGAAGGCTCAGGGGGGACCTTATAGTAACTTATCAGTACCTGAGGGGGTCCTACAGAAAGGCAGGGGAAGGAATTTTTAATATGATTTCGGATGGGAGGACCAGAAAAAATTGGATGTAAATTGGAGGGAGGTAGATTTAGACTTGACATAAGAAAGAAATTCTTTACAGTGAGGGTGGTGAAGCACTGGAACAGGTTGCCCAGAGAGGTTGTGGATGCCCATTCTTTGGAGGTGTTTAAGGCCAGGCTGGACAAGGCACTGAGCAGCCTGATGTAGTGGGAGGTGTCCCTGCCTATGGCAGGGGGGTTGGAACTTGATGATCTTTTAGGTCCCTTCCAACCCAAACTCTTCTATGATTCTATGTATTTTGNCATCCTGTGTCAGAAACAAGAACCACCTCTGTGAGACAAGCAGTAATGAACCCTTCTATCCCTCTGAGGGAGGAAACAGTCAGCTCTAGAAATCTGTCCTGCATAGAAGCTTGTGGGTAATATTTAAACAAATTTTCTATTTAATGATAATGTAATACTGTTGGGATGCAAAGAGCAGAACTGGTGAGCTCTGCAAGTGAGGATTGACTTGGAAGAAAGATACTTGTTGGAATGAAGCTGTGAGAGCACCAAACTTCTGGCAACAGGAACAAGGACACCTGGTATTTGTATAAGATAATGGGGATGTTTTGTCAGTTTGCCCCAGGATGGAAGATAACTGCTTGCTGCTATAAAAAACTGTAGCTCAATAAATTAGCTCAACTAATTCATATTTGATAACGTGGAGTCCTGTTTCTCTCCTCATAATAGTATTCATGTCACCCCTTTCTTGTTTGGAGCAGGATATGATGTGGAACAGCACAGGCCAGGCTGCAGAACCCACAGCACAGAATTAGGATCAGCAATTCTGTACAAAACTGCCAGGGAGAAAGCAGCATTTTTGTGGAAATAGCAGGGCTGATACCATGGACTAAAATACAGAAATACAGGTCAGTCTGTGACAGTTTGTCTTGCTTGTCTTCTAAACTGTTTCTGTGTAAAAAAAAATAATGAGCTGATGTTTTAATAGCTGTAGCATTATCCTTCTGTACCCAGAGTTTTGGCTGCAGCTAGCCAGTCCTTGCTGAGTACACTTCTATGCTACAGGTTGTGTAAGTAATTGCAATCAGAATCAGCTTTTATCTGTAATATACCTTCTGCTCCTGTGGTGATTTTTAATTAAAAAAAAAAATCCTTCACTCAAAAATTGTACATACACCTTGGACCTAGACTGCAGATATATTAACCCTTGCTTGCAATACATGAGATGGGAATAGTGAAGGAAGGGCAGCTCCATCGAAATAAAGACAATATATGTGCCAAGTACAGGAAAAAACCCAAAAAAAATTCCTTCCACCAAGAACAACAACACAAGGCAGCAGTAAAGTACTTGGTTGTAAAATACACTGCTAAGAATACTTGCTTTTAAACAACTTGTTCCATGCCTGTAGTTTGTCTTTCCTGTTTTTTGACAAATTCACCCCTCTTTTTTGACAGGTTCACCCCTGTCCCTTTTCACTTCCAAGGAAAAAAAACTGTGCTTCATCCAGCAGCAAGGTCGACTCAGTGCATCTCAGCTGAACCTGCTCTGTCCCGTTGTTTGACACTGACTGATCAAACAACAGAGAGAAGATTCCAATCCAAATTTTCATCTGTTCCAGAGGGGACTTGTACAAGTCCCCTGAGCAGAGGAGAGCTAAATGATGAATACCCACTATGGTAACACAGCAAAATCTTCCTAATACTGTGCCCTGAAGCAGCAGGGGAACAGCAGGATGCTTGGTGAGGTCTTGGAGGTTCTCCCTTGCTTCCTTCCCTGGAGCTGCCATGCCACCTGCGGGACCCAAATTCCACTGCATTTCAGTCAGAGAAGGAATTCAGGAGAGCAGAGGGAAGAAATGCCAGCTTAGCCTCACCACAAGCAGCTGAATTGCAATCAATTGAAAAATCTGGGTCATGCAAAAGATTTTATGGGTTGGGGGAGTTGTTTTCTGGCATTACAGATACAAGCCAGGCCTTCTTGATGTTCCTATGCTTCAGTTTTGGTTTAAATCACCAGTCTGATGCCTTGCACAGGCTGCAGTACCTGAACCACCAGCTTGGAATCTCTCTGCTCTGAACCTGGCAGGAGCTCTCTGTGCTGTCTGGCTTTTACTACTCTACTACATTAAGAGACAGATGTTGCCTCAACACTATGAATGATGCCAAGATCATGCTTAAAATCCTCACAGTCTGTTTCTGTTCAAGCTACAGAACACCAGTACTGTTGCTCCACCAGCTTCACTCACCTTATTGTTTAATGGTGTTAAAAGTTTGGGAGATTTGACCCCCTCTTCCCTTCACAAATGCCAGAGCTAGATCATGCATATTTTTCAGTGATACAAGCCTGAGGAGACCTTAAGAGAACTGGAAGGGTCTCAGAAAAATTTATTTCCATAAATTAAAAACACACACACACACACAAAAAGAAACTGTAAAATTTCAGATTCACAAAATATTGAACAGAAACAAAAATGCCAAGAGCGTGATGAAGGCTAATGGCATCAGCATACAAATTATCATTGAGATATTTGGGAACTTCTTGATAGCATCATATTGACCTTCAATCCACAGTTACCACCCATGGTCTAGAAGAGCACCTGGAACATAATATACACCAAAAGGCCCACCTTTCTGCTTGCAGAAAACCATGCCCAGCAGGCATGAGAATGCTGTAACATACATTAAGTAGTTAGAGCTGCTCCAGTCATAGCATGATGATGATTTATTTATTTTAAATTATTTTAAAGTGATCTTTCTACTTCCTGTAGCCACCAAATTCCTCAAATTGCTGCCTGGCTCTCCAAATACTAGTTAAGATGGGGGTACATGGCAAAAGCTTTGAAATTCTTCTTAAAGCTGCTCTAGTCAATGTTCTGCAAGCAGTATTGTACAATGTCTTGCCATGATGATACNATGCTTTGCCTCAATCCCTGTCATACAAACACTAAACCAAAGCAGAATGATGCTGTATATTTGGGGTTTCTCTGCTCTCTCAGCTGTAGCTGTTAAAAGGAAAGCTAAGAAATGTTATTTCAAAAGGATTGGAATCAAGACAGAGCAGGAAAGCAAACAAAAAAATCCCCCAAACCAAAAAAAAAAGCCACAACCCAAAGAAAAAGCACAACACACCCCACGTTTTGAAGCAATCAGAGGTCTGAATTTTAACTGGACCCAAGTTTCCTCATCCCCTCCTCACCACCCATCCTTGTTTCTTTGAAAGCCCCAGTAATTTCATCACAGCACTGGAAAACCTCCCATATTAATAGAAGGTGAATACATGCTGTGTAATAATCCCATTCTATAGCATAAACCCATAAAAATATATATCTCACTCTTGCTACAGCTTCCAACCAGTCAGCAACTGGGCTAATAAACCACTATAGAGAAAGCGTCAAACATTTTTTAAAAGGCAGTGAACCTTTATTCTTTAGATTTTTTTTTTTATAAAAATAAAGAGGATCAATTAAAATTGTTCTCTAGCAGCCCCAACAGGTTAACCAGACCTTGCTGCTTAAATAGTCCATGTGTTCAAAGTTTTCCTGCCTTGTTATTATTTTACCCTCAAAATCATACCATGCTATTTGAAATGTGTACTTCTCTCTTCAGTTTTCCTGATTTAAAGAACAAGAATGGACCCTGCTAGGAATCCTGGCACACAAACTGGGAGCAGAACAAACCCAGATTAATTTTTTCAACTCAAAAACACACACACAGAGTGTAATAATAGTCCTCTTCCATTTCTCTACTTTTCAGAGCTCTGGAATTCAACCAATTGCTTGTTAATTTTTAGTTTTCTGTTCAGTCAGGAACAGAAATGGCAGAGCAGCAGAAGCTAATGGTGGTGTTTTGAGTCCTGTATTTATTTGGGTTATTACTGAAAACACCCATCCACTAGGGATTTGCTCATTTTAGAATGGAATTAAAAACTCTTTATCTTTTTTTGGGGGGAGGTAAATAAGAAAGTGCAAGTTCCGAGTGACAAGTAAAAGAGCAGACTAGTCAAATTTGAGCATCCCAGCAGTGACAGCTTTGTCTGAATAACTTCTATAGGCACTAAAGGACAGAAATTACCTGAACAACAGCTAGCATTCATTTTGAATTATGTTTCAAGTAAGTTTAACAGAAGATATCCCAGAAGAGAGGTCTCCTCCTCTAACAGGTATAGCTCAGAAATTACCCAGTGCCACATAATTACAAATGTCCATAAAAATTAAAAAAAAATGAGAAATATCTCTACATTCTAGGAGGCTTTATGTACAACACTGGCTACTAGAACAGTACTGTACAAAGAATATCTAATTATGAGCTACATGAACCGTAATCTAAAATGGTAAAAAACCCTCAAAACTTCAAAATGTGAAAAAATTTATCTTCTGTTGGCATTAAAATCAACTTGATATTTGCACTAGGATTAAGATCACCTAAAAATGAATCTCAGTGATTCTGCTAGTGTTCCCTGCATACAGCAGCTCAGCTAACTAAAAAAACCTCTACTTTACATATCCTGTAGCTTAACATCCTCCTCAGCTAATTCCCTTTTCCTCTGGGGAAGAGGCTGACATCAGCCAAGTAGTTAAAAACTCCACTAATTGAGAAAATTAGTACTGGGCACAATTTTTTTGCTTAAAATACGACTTCTTCACCTTGGAGTTAAAACACACTAAAAGGTGTCCTCATGCAGCAAATAAAGAAACATCTACAAAGTGCAAGTTATTTAAAGTCTACTCGTGTGGGGTTTCTGGTGCCTGGAGCCAGGGAGGGCACAGAAACTCAGAAGGGACCTTCTAAGTAAACAGAAGGACAAAAACGATTGTAAGCAAACCCAGACAGCTACTTTTAATTATTAAAAAAAAAAGTTAGTGGTATTGTCACAAGTATCTTCGCTTAGAATTCATCTTTATCAAAGACCATCTTCTCTTCTGTCAGGTTGTCCAAAATAGCCATTTACAGTAACGACAGCAGAGTGAAATGTGCAAATGAGCTGGAGCACAGAGTTCTTGCATTGCTGAAGGTGCACTGCTTCCTCCTTTCTACTCCTACTCTGCCCCCAACAGGTTTTTACATAGAACTAAACTTTAGCAGGAATTTCCAAACGCTGGGAGTGGGGAGGGGGGAGGAATGGTAACTTGTAAGTGGCTCTGTTACACGCAGACAAGGACCTAAAGAAATCCCTCCAATAGTATTTTAAATAAATTAAAATAGCACCTTCAAGAGGGACACAGCCAAAGACTGACCATTAGATATCAGAAGAGAGTGGTGATGTAAGTAGTTGTCAGCAGGTTTCTCCCAATGGGACTGAAATTTTGAAAAAATTGACTGGGATCTCCAGCCAAGTGGCTCCCTCAGATGCTAGAGGGCTGCTCCTGCTCACCCTGCACTGCAAAAAAGGCGTCTAGGTCCGCCAGCTTCTGAACCAGAAGAGCATCTAACTCTTCACTCTGCAGTGCAGCTTTTTTAGCTCGGGTGGAACTCCCCACGGCTTTGATTTTGCCTCGCACCCTCCTTTTCCTGGGGAGAGTGTAGTCCTGAAACTCTAGAATCCGCTTTCTCTTCTGCTGGCTGACAGACACCAAGCGGCCATGCTTCTCCTTGGGCTCTTCAAAGATTGTTTCCAAGCTCCTGGGTAAAGGACAGAAGCCATGAATATTCAAATAGCAGTTAAGACTAGGTAAAACTAAACACTTTTACCTAACCTAGTAACTTTTTCATAACCCAGTAAACACTTTTATATTGCTGCAGACCCTCCAAACCTCTTGTTGTGTGTCCTACAGGCTACACCTCCTGCAACTGCACATCACTGCTGGCTACATCATTTCTTACAGCTGCACAGAATGTCAGAATGAAGGGACCTTGAAAAATCATCTAGTCCAATCCCCCTGTCAGAGCAGGAACAGATTCCTATTGGATCTTCCTGTATTGCAGCTCAAAAGCTCAATTACAGAATCTTGATTTTACAGAATAAATAGATTTGAACATTGAGAAATGGAGCAGTCTTGATACACATGCTATACCTGATGGCGAGCAGTTATTTTTAATATTTTAAGGAATATATAATTGCCTTTAAATTTTGGAAAGTTAAATACTGTATTTGGATGGAGACCAGAATGAAGAAATAGATTAAAAAAAAATACACCAATCCATACTTAATCACTGCAAATTCTTAGAATCATAGAATAGTTTGGGTTGGAAGGGACCTTAAAGATCATCCAGTTGCAATCCCCCTGCCATAGGCAGGGACACCTCCCACTACATCAGGCTGCTCAGTGCCTTGTCCAGCCTGGCCTTAAATATCTCCACAACTTCTCTGGGCAACTTCTTCCAGTATTTCACCACCCTCACCATAAAGAATTTCTTTCTTCTATCTAGTTCATATTCTATTTCACTACTTTCCATCCACCTAGTAAAAGATACCATTTTTAACCAACTTCCTCTATCCACTTTAACCTAGAGCAATTAAAAAAAAAATTAATCCATGCATCTTCTTCCTCTCAGTAATTTATGCTTTTCTTAGTTTTCCCCATTAGAAAGCAGAACCAACCTGACTGGAGGAGACTTATAGTTCTTGTTTGTGTAAATTTCTTCTAAACTAAATTCTTTCTTGGCAAGCCTGAAAAAGGAACGAACAAATCAATTAATTAGGAAAGAAGAAATGGGGAAGTGCCTTTCTTCACAACAAGCAGACTTACAAGAAACAAGGCATGGTTGGCATTCTATGCTTAAGTGCTAACTAATTATGCCTTAAAACTGACAAAGAGATTCTCATTGAGGAGAGGGAGGCAGGAAAAAGGAGATGGTTAAGGTCCTAATTTCATTCCATTTGCCCTTTCTGCAGAGAGCAATGTTCTGCCTTGCATTCCAGGATGTTTTGAAATTATAATGTTAAAAAGGAGGAAGGGAAATCCCTTCACAGGTCACTTTTTTTGGGGAAGCCAAAAAAAGGCTCAAGGTTTAGCACATTAACATTTCAACTCTTCAGACTGATTTTAAAAGCCAGTTGCTGATACTTAACTAGCAAACTGAGGAAATGCATGCCTTGGTCAAAACTGGCACTTCTATTTAAGACAGGAGTGAACCAAGGACTAGATGACTGGTTGGAAAATAACTTTATCAACACAGGCACTGTGATTACCCACATTTACACCAAACTAATGTTTCCCTAAGATGACATGCCACCATAATTGGAACTTTCTCATGGATCACTTCCTCTTGCTGCTTATTTTCAAGGTAGATTTATTGATACGAACTTCTTTAAAAAACCATTCCATTGCAAATTAGTTTTTCATGTTTTCCTTAGAAGCCAATCAGTAATTCATATCCAGCAGCCTTTTATTTATCTTTTCTCACTTGAAAAGAGTTTTATTTGTAGAACAGTTTCTTTCCTCAGCTTTTTGTACAGATGATATGACACTGTCAGTCTTTTTTTTGGTGAAGGAAGTAAGCATCAGACATCCTTCAACAGGCAGGGTGGTAAAAGAAACACATGTTGAGATGATTTTTCAGGAAATGTAAGCAACAGGAGCTAGTATGAGTCCATTTAAAAGCTACTGCTCACCTTTTTGGTTTGGGCAGCCCCATTGGAGTAAGGTTAGGGTCTTGCCTGGGAATAGTTTTCCTGATTGGGATCAATGAGACTTTCATTGACTTAGTTTCTGGCTCAATCTTGAGAAATAAAAACAAAAAAGAGAAAGAATAAGTTAAAAGGGAAAAAAAATGACCATGCTATTCAACAGAATTCCCTTTTATTCTGGGTATACCTTATCTATAGAATAAACATCCCTATTTGTATGCCCACTGCAAAAGAAAGCAGTAGACTAGGATTTAGAGCCTGCTTTCTCTCCATGTCTTTAATATTCAGCAGCTTCAAGTTCTGGGGAAACAAGAGCCCGAGATATCTAAAATAAACTCACTTTTTTCATTTCCTTGTCATCTTGACAGGCTGGAATGGAAGTATCAGCTTCATCAAGAGCATGGACATGAAGCTCTGATACCGAAAGCCTAGGAGGAGATGGCAATGGCTCTGGAAGTGTGCAAGGCTTTGGTAAAGGGATAGGGAATGAAGTTTCCAGGCTGTAACAGAAGAAGAAGAGAACATACAGAGATTAGTACCCCATGATACATGGTCCATAGTCTCATGTGCATTCCTATATTGAAATATGGGCACAAAAAGCAACACAGCTCACTGAAATTGCCCATAAATACAGCCAAAACCTGCTGCAGCCCACAATGACACTGAAACAAACTAGACTCCCAGCCTATTTAAAGGTAACAACTTAAATCCACTCTTCTCCTTTTCACATAAACAGGTCACAGCTCTGACATAGAGTGATGAAGAATCCTTTTCTGACAGTAAATTTCATAAATTGTAGAATAGTTTGTGTTGGAAGGGACCTTAAAGATCATCTAATTCCAACCCCCTTGCCATAGGCAGGGACACCTCCCACTACATCAGGCTGCTCAGTGCCTGGCCTGGCCTTAAACACCTCCACGGATTGAGGGGGCATCCACAGCCTCTCTGGGCAATCTCTTCCAGTGTTCCACTACTCTCACCCTAAAGAGATTCTTTCTTATATCTATCCTGAATCTACCCCCTTCCAATTTACATCCATCATTTCTAGTCCTCAATTTCTTCAATGTGACTGTTAATTTGATACTTTTTTGTTTTAAAAAGGCTTTTATATCCGCATTCCCAACACTGAAAAGAACAGAAAGAAGTTTCAGCACCTAACACCCAGCTGCTCAGGCAGAAAGAACATATATCCAAGCAAACTTCTCTAGTTCCACATATTCATTTCGTAGTAACCAGCACAACAGAGTTGTTCTGTTTTTACACTTTACAGGGTGTTTGCATCACATGATCCAGTCAGTTTATTTCACCAACATTCAAATATGGGAAATGTTCTTCAAGTGAACTGCCAAAAGGACTCAGACAATGCCTTTCTGAGAAAGATTCTGATCCCACTGCTGAGAATAAACATCCAAATCCAAGTGACTCACCGGATATCATGTCCTGCAGTTTGTAGAGCTTCCATACTCTGTAGAGGTAAGCAGGGTAGCAAAGCATAGCTGGTTCAAAAGAATCAAAAAAAAAACCCAAAAAGAGAGTAATTAGGTCAACATTATAAAAAGGCTGAGAGGAAACAATATTAGTATAAACTGAATTGTAAGATTAAAACAATGCTAATATCAGCAATATGAATGAAAGACTAAAATGACAGATGAATAAGCCCCTTCTGGCATTTAGTCAACTAAAAGTCACCGTCAGCTCATTAGAGAAATTGTCATTTTCATAGAATCATAAAATAGTTGGGGTTGGAAGGGACCTTAAAGATCATCTAGTTCCAACCCCCCTGCCATAGGCAGGGACACCTCCCACTACATCAGGCTGCTCAGGAAATAAAGGTAGAGTAAAAGAGGGAGAGACAGGCTGAAAGTTGTAATTATTTCTGTTAAAATCTATATTCTACAGTCAATAATCAAGTTCTTAAAGTAACCCAAAACCTTGAAGGATTTGGCTACTAAATAAGAGAGTCTTTACTGGTAACAGTAATGAGTGAAAAGAAGGATCTACATAAGATTAACTCTCTGTTGTCTCCAACTCCCACAGCCTTGGTTGAATATTCTTAATCAGTTGCAATAAAGGAATTCTATGGCACATGAAGACCCTTAATATTAGGCTTTATTTTTGTATTAATAGCAGGAAAAAAAAATCAATCAGTAGGGATGGCTTTTATTACATTAAACAGCAAATCTTTTGCTTGCTGCTCTCCCATATTAATGGCTACAAGTACTTCACTGTTCTGAAGCAAAGAGTTTATAGCCAGACTGGAATACTACAAAACAAATGAAAACCAACCATTCTGGCAGCACTGATAAATCCAAATGTAAGGAAGACCTACTCCTGGTGTTTGTCTTTAATATTCCAAGTATAACATTTTGTTTTTCCTCAATATTCCATTCACCATCCCAATACTTCTGGAACCCATTTCAAAAAGGTCATCAGAGTCCTCTGTGCTAGAGACAGGTATCACTGTTTTAAGCAATAGCAATAATAAATTACAGGCAGAGAAAATGAAGACTTTAGAAATTCTGAATAGGAATGAGAATTCATTAAAAAAAAATTTAACTTAAAGAATGTTTTATTATTGGCACTGCCAGTGACAGAAGGGTTTTACACAGGAGAACTACCCCAGTTCCTTCTTTTCCTGATTATTAAAATCACTAACAGTCACTTAAATGATTTAAAGAGGACAAATCTCTTCCAGGAGAAAATGGCCTACTGAGAACTTGTAAATTTTTTTCAATTTATCAAAACAGGTGAAGATTTTTGGATACTGAGAGCTGAAAAAGCTTTTATATGCACCAAACATACTTCTTGTATTTTGGTATTTCTATCCCAAATGTTTATTTCATTGGATATTTTTTTTAGTACACAGACATCTAAGATATATTATCCTTTTGCCACTCTTAATACCTTCAAACGAAGGATTATCAATTGATGAGAACAGTTGGCAATCTTCAGCAAAATGAAATCTAAACCAATGCTAAATATTTAAAGTATTAGGTTTTGTTCTCTATGTTGTTTTATAGCCCAACCCTTTAATATTAATTTTTACATAACTCTTTTAGGAATAGAATTTACTTGCTCCACTTTAAAGCTTCAGCAAACATTCTCTTCAACTCACATCATGCTACAGTCACTTTAAAGAAAGTCTGAGTTGGGCAGAACTGAGGCTATCTCATGCTCCTATTTGTAAAGTATTTTAGAGAAAAAAACCAAAGAGTTTTAGACCGTTACTTGAAGTAATAAGTTTTGATTTGGCTTCTTTCCCTTTGGTATAAAGATCATTCCTAGGAAAACATGTGGTTTTCAAATTACCCTTTACGTCAAGGAATGAAATCCTATTAACACTTCAACTAACTGGATGTGCTGCTATCTGGGAGGCTGCAGCATGAAGTAGGGGAGAAAACTCAAGAGAGTAAGCTCCTCCAGTCCAAGTATAAGAAGCCTCAACACTACAAGGTAATAAATTCGTCTCATACACAGAACTAAGCTTTAAAAAGCTGCTTGTTTGGATTTTAAGTAACAGCAATAATGCCTTAAGTCTGGTGCTGAAAGTGTAGTATGATTACTTCCAGAGCACTAATTTGTACAGTAGAAAATTAATCATAGAATGGTTTGGTTTGGAAGAGACATTAAAGAGCATCTTGTTCCAAACCCCCTGCCATATGCAGGGACACCTCCCACTACACCAGGTTGCTCAGTGCCTTGTCCACCCTGGCCTTAAACACCTCCAGGGATTGAGGGGGCATCCACAGCCTCTCTGGGCAACCTCTTCCACTGTCTCACCACCCTCACAGGAAAGAACCTCCTTCTTAGACCCAGCCTAAATCTCCCCCCCTCCCAACCTGCCTCCATCACTCCTAGTCCTGCCCTCAAGTCCCACCCCAGCCCCTCTGCCTGAAGTTCTGACTCCTATGGGATGAGAAAGAATGAAGGTACATTAGGACATGCTGCAAAGTTGTTTTTATGCCATTATTCAATTTCTTTCTTTTCATGCAGACAACTCCTAGAAGGCAGTAGTGATACCATCACCTCACTGACACCCTTCGTAGACATTAGGGTTTATAAAAAAGTGATAAACTTTGAGATATGCAATCCATTTCCATAAAGCAAAATGCAACATTAGTTACCTGGTTAAACTTATGTCAAGCTATGACTTAAGCCAAATTGATTATTTCTCTAGAGGCTGCCCTGTTAAAACTAAAGAACTAACCAAGTCTGCTTTCCTACAGTTCTGCAGTGCTTCCTCGCAGCCTATATTCTGCCCAAAAACTATACAAAGTCAGGGACTGAACTGCCCCATGTCACTGAGGCACAGGAGAACATAAAACTTTGCTCAAGAGGACACAAAAACCCCATAACATGGTTGGGAACTTCTTCTCTCATGCAATTTCTTAGCAAGAAGATTTCCAGTCCCAACAGCAAAGTTAAATGAAGAATGGAGAGTAGATTTCAGTCCTCTTCCCCACTCCTAATGAAAATGACACACACAGAAGTAATTTCCAGCCTGAAACTGGAGCTGTACTCACTTGTACCAACAACACACCTGGCACATAGTATTTGATAGTATTATCAAAAAGCAAAATACACATAAAAAGGTTTCAAATAGCACACACCAGTCATGGAATACAGTTAAAACTCTAAGTGAACACCATCCCCACCCCTTGGGATTCTTCCTTAGCTGATATTGAGCATTTTGACAGTGGTTCCAGGTGGCACTCACAGCTCAGACCTCTGAAAAGAACTCTCCTACCTCAGAAATCCAGTTGCTCTGCAGTCACTCTGAATAGACCTAAGGAAGTAGCTCACCTTTCTGCATTAAATATGCTGGTGCATGGTGTGTATTTTTTGCAAGGGAGAAGAAAATAGAGTTAGCCATTCTGCCAAAACAGGAAGGTAAGTCATATAAATTCAGCTCACAGACTGTTCCATGGGGAAGTATCTTCCATTGTTGTGCCACTTTTGGAGCAGAATGTGGAGATGTGGAACGGGGAAAACTGACCCTCCAATACAACCTTGCAGATACCCTCTCCCTCCCAGAAAGGAGCAAGTACATACCCTACAGATATTTAACCTCAGAAAGAAGGTGATGGATTTTACCTGTTCTCGATGCCCACACTTGGCTGCCACTTGCAGTGACTGGAATGGAGAGGGGTGATTTCGGAGGGATGAGCAGAAGGACCGTGCTGGCTCCATATGGAGAGTGCCCTGCCCAGTGAGTATGGCAAGGAAGAGACGAGGTCATCTGATACAGGATACCTTGTCCCTTTCAAACCCTGGGAGAATTGGGATATAAATAGTCTCTGGACGGTAGGAAGATGACTGGTTAAATTCCTTCTTCTTGTCCAAATCCTGTAACATCCAGGGGAGGAAAGTGCTAACACTGTGTGAAGGCCAAGCATGGAGCAGCGTCCTCTTCTTTTAGTTGCAGCACTTCTTCTGTGGTCAGGATGAAGGGCAACAGCCCTTGGGGTTGTTACAGAGAGAGAGGAATGCAGTTTGTTGTCTAGGCTGGAGTCTTCCTTGAAAACTGTTGTATCTGAGTGGTTCTGAGACAGGACAAAGGAAAAAGTCCACTCTGAAGGAGGTGCTGGCGTTTCATCCAGAACTGGTCCATGATTTCTCCCCAAACTGAGCCGGGAGTGCTGAGATGTAATCCCTGTCACAGGACTGGAGTCCAATTTTATGTGAAAAGAAAGGGGGAAAATGGGGAGATCCAAGAAAGAGGTGGGAGGCACGTGGCTCGAGTCTGAAAAAATTATTTTGGTCGATTCTGGGGGATAAAGTGCCAAAGGCTGAAAGCTGAACATCTTGGTGCACCAACTGTCAGCCCAGCGGGAGTGCACGTTCCTGTTAATGCAAGAAAAGGCTTCCAAAAGGTTTTTAGATCTACGTTGGCTGTACCTCGGGGCCACAGGAAGGATTTCAGAAGAATATGGGGAAGGAGGTTCCATGTTATTGGGGCTTTTGGCAGGAGCCAGGAGTTTGCTGGCCACTGCAGACAGCTTGCTCAGCAATGCTGGTTCTTTGGTACATTTTCTAAGTTTGTAGCTGTTCAACAAGTGGCACCTCTCAGGCCCCAGCCTTGATGTGCACACGCAGCTCATGGCTCCTTCCCTTGCCACTGGAGATACTTTACAAGGGAAGGAGAAAGATTCCACAAGTGTGTTTTCCTGCTTGGGGAGTATTTCCGGGGGAATCTCAGAAAAAAGCAAACTTTTCTCTTTTTTGCTTTTTCTTAGAGTTTTCAGCTGATACGATGTGGTAACTTTTTTGCATGACCTTCCAGGCTGTCTTTTTAATGGAAGAGGTCCTCCCACTTTATCTGTAGCTTCAAAGGCACCAGGGACTCCATCATACCCTAAATTAAGGTTCAGGTTTTCTGCTTCTGAATCCTGAGTCTTCAAAAACTGTGAACTAATAACATCTCTGGTAATCTTTGGCCTTTTGACGTCTTCTAAAGTGCTAGTTAGTTTCTTTTCACTGCTTCTAGCAGCAAAAATCTCCTCTGAAGGATGATCACACTTCATTTCACTCGATGTCACTAACTCATTGGAAGATCTGCTTGAGAGTTCAGAACTGTGGGATGTACTTGGTTGCAGAGTGATTTTTGCTTCTTGATATTCTGACTTTTGCTCCTGTTGTGCCTTGTCTGAGAGAGCTACTTCTGCCTTTTTACACTTTCGTTTAATAACCTGACGTTTCCCTACGTGATTGTGTCTCTCTGAACCTAAAGCCTCTTTTTCCTTGCAAACTGAAGGGGTTGGTGAAGCATCCTGGCTTTCTGTAACCTCTTTTATGTTGTCTTTGCTCTGCTGTGCATTTAATTTGTAAGGCTCACAAAGTTC
Organism: Turnix velox; assembly: GCA_013400935.1. NCBI lineage: Eukaryota > Metazoa > Chordata > Aves > Charadriiformes > Turnicidae > Turnix > Turnix velox. The sequence continues at coordinate 7,345 of VZTY01012181.1, read as the reverse complement.
ACTGAGAACCACTGAGTTTGGGGATGATTCTTGGCAACTGCTTGGTAATAGACTCATGCAGGGATCAAAGGTGGAGGCTGCATTATCCTGCAGCTTTGGTGAAGTTTCTCCTTCAGCCTGACAACCCTGTGCAGTTTCTGAAAGCAGACTGGTCCCTGTTGTGTTTGTGAGATCTGCAGCATTTCCCCTTTCTTCTGGAAGATTACTTAGGTTGGATCTCGTGATTTCTTCTAAAACCTTTTCATAATTCTCAGTGCTGAGAGGGACCGTTTCGCTACCAGACTCTTTTGAATCTTCTACCAAAGGCTGCAGACAATCCTCTCCATTAAGAAGAGAATTTGTTGACAGCTCTCTTCTAGGGGCTACACCTTTTCTCATCTTCTTTTCTGTAGATGTTTTCTTACACCCCTTTCCATGGTGAGCACTTTTTGGCAAGGTCACTACCATGTCTTTCCCAGTCGGCAAGCTGTGCCCCTCCTCTTTCAGCCTTCCTTTGCTGTGTGCATGCTCCCTGGAGCTTTTTGCACTTTTGCTTCCCTTCTCTGAAGCTGGAATCTCAATATTGCTGCCTTTTCTTTTAACAGACTTTGTTACAGAAAGCTTTGTTGCCGAAGAATCTTTACTAAAACCTTTGGCTGAAGACAATTCACAACTAGCTTTTTGTGTCTTCTCAGATGATGTGCACAGCTCTCCTTTCTCAGGCAGAGATATTCCCAAATTCAGAGCTGATGTTTTTTCTGAATCTGCCTGAGTATCACTGACAGATTCCTGGATGTCAAACTTTTCAATACCCACACGTTTTTGAGCATCAGATTTTTTACCAGGCTCAAATGGTAACTGAAGGCAAGAGTTATTTAAGGTAGATTTTACACTCAGACTTTTTTTGGTTTCTGTCTCTGAAAGCACATTCCTACTTTCTGGCCTGTAGGACATACTCCCATGGATTGATGAGAAGGACAATAATTGGGCTCTAAATGTATTTTCCTGATCTTTCACCAACTGCTTCTTCTTTGGCAAAGATTGCTGTGGTCTCTTTCCTGCCAACAACAGCTCTGCTTTTCCTTTTGCACCACTGATAGAGCAAGCAGGCTGTGAGCAATGGGATTTGCTTTCTTCCAGAGTCCCCTTATCTTCTCTTTCACATCTATTCTCATGTTCTTTCAGTTTGATTGTTTTCTCCTCAGTTAGATCCCTGGTGGAGCCCACGGATCCTGAACACTCTTCATCTCTTACACCATTCAAACAGTCCAAATCCAAACCCTTCCCTTTTAGAGTTCCTTGAAATCTTCTGACTTTTGCATAGTTATGAACAAACAGAGGTGGGCTGTCCCATCCTTTTATCTCCATCTCTTTGCTCTGACTAGAGCCAGTTGGTGTTTTAGTTTCTTCTACAGAAGTAGTTGTATTTTGAAGGCCAGTGTTTAGTTCTTTGTTCAAACTTTTAAAATGTTTCTTGCTGCCTGTAACTGGGCCATCAGATTCACTTTTGTGTGCAAGACACTGATTTTCCATTGGAGAAAGCTGCTTTTCTGTTTGGTTCATCTGCTGTGTTTGAATATTGGTGGTGTTGAGTGCTGGCCACATGTTGCAGACTGAAGGGCAATACTCAGATGGACCAGCTTTCCTCTCAAATGTGCCCAGTTCTTTTTGCTTTGTGCTGACTAGAGAGTTACAAAATTTGAAGTTCTGAACACGTGTTTCTTTCTTCTTCAAATTTCTGGGTAATCGCTGTGCACTACCCACATTTTTCCAACTGCCTTGAGAAGCCTTTAGAGAATCCACAGTTCTCATTTTATGAAATTCATCCACCTGGAGAGCACCCTTTTGTTCTTTTGCCTCACCTCTATCATAAACCATTCCACTGTTATCTGTTACTTTACAAAGATCAAATTGGTTCACAGCCTGCTTATTCTTACTTGAAATCTTTTCTCTTACCAAGGTGGCAGGAAACTTCTTTGCAGTGTAAGTTGAGCAAAAGGAGGGTTTTGCTGTGGAGATGTCACTTATCCCATTCAGATCTTCACCTCCACTGCCCTGGTCACCTTCACAAGGAAGAGATGCAGATGCCAAAGGGGAGTGTGCTTCTAGGAAGACCTTTTTGCAATTATATCCAGCTGCAGCTTCTCCTTCCAGATTATTCTCTTCAACCTTCTTATCAATCTCAACATTAAAAGAACGACTGTTCAGGAGAACATCATGCACATGTGAACTCCTTGATAAAACACAGGAAGTACTGGCAGCTGGACACTCCTCTTTTATATTCTGATGATTGCAATTCCACATGTCACTACATTGGTGTGCTAAACCAGGGACAACAATCTCTGCATCTTCCACTGATGATTTCACATTCTTTTGAGAAACTCTGCATGTCACGTTAGCCCTGAAGCTTACTGAAGACTTGAATTTGTCTTTAGGAAGTATAATTTCAGTGACTTGTTCTTTCTCTGTTCTTTCAGAAGCACCAAAAGATCCTTTTCCAGATAGATTATCTCCAGCACTGTCCCTGCTTGAAACTTCACTAGCAGTGCAAGGAGGACACTCACTATGAGGAGGTTCTCTGTGATTTTGTACAACATGAGGTAGATGTACAATCCATGGATACATCAAATTATTTTCTTCAGCCCTGGACAAACCATCTTTACTGTTAGCTTCTGTAGCTCCAACTAAACTGCCAGCCAGCCCTTCTGAAGGTCTATTGCTCACAGATTCCTTTTCAAGCAGTTGTGCTTCAGGTGAATCTTTTTCTAAGATCTTTGTACTAAGATCCACACAGCTGTGGTCACTGGGAGGATAAAATTTGCCAGAGGCATTATAAAAACTTGTGTCTGTCTGTCCAGTTTCACGGGAAGCAGTGCTGCTCAATTCCAAACCCAGACTATTTTCTTTAAGATCATCCTTGCATAGATCACTGACAGAGCATTGCCACTGGTCCTTTTGCAACTTATCCCCTTCTGCTGGGACTGTTTTTAATTTTTCTTTTGAGAGCTCCTCAGGACATGAAGCAACGGAACTAAAATCTGAAGAATGACAATGCTCAGAATTAGCAACCTCTTGAGCTTCAGGCCAGTTCCCAGCTTCAACGTTATCTCCCACGGCAATTTTCCTCCAGACTTCAGCAGCCTCTTCAATTTCAGAGCTGTGCAATTTACCTACACTAAAGCTCCCTTCCCTGTGATTGATTTTAGCACTAGATATGGGGCTTTTGGCAACCAAGACCTTCTCTACCAGGACCGATGTGGAGGTTCCATTTCCTACAAACCCAGTTCCACGATCACAGTGAGTCTGACTTGCAGTATTTTTGGGAAGATACCTTTTTGGGGTTTCATTAATAAATCTAAGGACTGCAGTACTACTGCTTTCTAGTGACATAGCCCTAAAGTCCAGGTTACAGATGCTTTTTTGAACTGGACATAAAACTTCAGAACTTAATTTGGAAAGTGTTCTACAGCTTTCTACTGGGGACAGTCTAAGAGTTTCATTATGTTTAGGTACAGGATCAGTACAGAAGTCATGAGCAATGCTTTTTTCATCCTGCTGATAAGACTGGCAATTAGCAAGTGATGTACTTAATTCATTAACAGGATTTAGTCTGGCTAACTTCTCCTCTCTAGTCTCCAGAACAGATACAATATTAACCCCTGTGCTCAATGGCATGGCACTATGGGCTTTCAACCCATATTCAATTGTTCCTTGTGGATGCTTTGGGGTGGATTCAAGATCTGTGACTTCTAGAGGCTCTAAAAAACCTAATCTGTTGGTTTCTGAAACACCAGATCTGGCTGTGACTGTGTCTATGTCTGACCATTCATTGCTCACAGGTGGAAAACTTGCCCTCACTCTGTCACTCCTGTACCCTGCTTTACTAAATATCCTGGTCCCATCAGCCTTCATACCTTGTACTTCTTCAGTAAGCTCTGGCAGAGTTTCGGCTGTCACCTGAACATTTTCTTGGGTTTCTTCTGCAGAAGAAAAAAAAAAAATAAAGCAAATCAGAACCATACATTAAATTCAGGAGGGGTTCAGCTTACAAATCTTCTGTTACTATGGTACGTAGTAGCACATACAGTTACCAAAACATTTTTAAAAGTGAGAACTAATGCTAGCAATTCTCCTACAAGCCTTTGGAAGAAAAAAAACCAAAGCAACTACCCCACTACAAACCTAATGTAACCTAATGTACAAACCTAATGGAGGCCATTTCAATAAAATGTTCCCCATCAGCAGCAAGCACCCAAAGACTTGTGTTGTTCATGTTCCCCTAACACCAACACAGGTTCTAGAACTCACTAAGTGTGACATCACGGCCAATGGCATGAAGCCCTGTCTGCAACACCAAAGCAGGACACGGCTACCTACTTCCTCTGCTCTGTCCTGGAAATACAGCTGGGCATTGAGCAGCCCTTTCCTGCTCCCTTGAAGACATTTTTGTAAGCAAATCACCCACAGGAAGACAACACATCTCTCATTCTTCCCAAGCTTTATAATGATTAATAAACTCTTTTGGAAAACCATCAAGCTGCTGCTGATTGAAAAAACTTTGCAGTTACTGCCAGAATATCTTCAGGGATAAACTTTACAGAGATGTATTTTCTACTAGTTTCTACAAGACTAGATGACATTCCTCAACTGAGCACAGGTTCTAGTTATGAGCATGGTGGAAGAAAATAATTACTGGGCAAAGTGACTGAGCTAGAAGATTACAGATCACAATGAAGTATAAGTTTTGTTATCCTTTTGCTTTGGATTCTGCACTTTTTATTTTTTTTTTAACCATTAGAAAATAAGTTGTACTTTTTCACATCTAGAATTGCTCTCAGATAATCCAGCTTTGAAACACGAGGCAAAGCAAAATCCCTCTTAACAACACTTTCTGCTTTAAGTATTTGGATTACCAGGCTAATACACTTTTTGTATATGAAAGGTTTTCCAGAAAGAAGACACACTGTTAGGAAAAAGCAGAGGCAAGGTTTTCACGTTGTTTTAACTATGCAGGGTAATAGTTTCCACTGTAAGGCAAATTAAATGTACTATCCTACATTCATTTACTTTAAATCTACAAAAACAGAAGGGGGAGCTTGACAGGGATGTACAACTAAAATATGCACCTGAGCTCTTCAGAGACCCCGCTATTTCACTGCAACAGGTTCCTGAAGACTTCACCTCAAGCAGGTTTAAGTGAGGGTCCTCCTGAAACAAGACCAAAGCATCAGTAGAGATGGATGGATTTTCTGGAATGTTTATAGTGTGTATCAGGGACTGCAGAGGCAGCCTTGTATCATATGTGGCTCACACAAGCACCTGTCATAGAATCATAGAATAGTTTGGGTTGGAAGGGACCTTAAAGATCATCGAGTTCCAACCCCCCTGCCATAGGCAGGGACACCTCCCACTACATCAGGCTGCTCAGTGCCTTGTCCAGCCTGGCCTTAAACACCTCCAGAGAGGGGGCATCCACAACCTCTCTGGGCAACCTGTTCCAGTGTTTCACCACCCTCACTGTAAAGAATTTCTTTCTTATGTCAAGTCTAAATCTCCCCCCTTCCAATTTACATCCATTGTTTCTAGTCCTCCCATCCAATATCATATTAAAAAGTTCTTCCCCTGCATTTCTGTAGGACATTCCTTTCCAATCCTAACAACTGCCACCATTTTGCCAGCAAACAACAAGGCATCCAGAAAACACCTGCATTTGGCAGCAATGACATTTTGCCATGCAAGCAGCTGGAACCTAAGTGGCTCAGAACCTAATCTGGCACAAATTTGAATTACAAAACTAATCCAGCCTCCAAGTCTCTCCCTTGCCCCCAAACCATGACTGTACCCCTCTGGTAAAAGACGCTGTTTTTTCTATTCTTTGCTAGAACCTCATTCAAAAACACAAACCCTGGAACCGATGACTGAGGTCAACTTGCAAAAAAACACCCCAGAATGAAAATTTTTCAAAGACAGTTTTGTGTTCTGTTCTGTACCATTCCTGCTTGGACTATTCCTGCAGTATTTTAAAAAGTAAAAACCGTGATATTTTAAAAAGTACTGATGGTTTGTTGCCCAGAGAGGCTGTGGATGCCCCCTTTCTGGAGGTTGGACAAGGCACTGAGCAGCCTGATGTAGTGGGAGGTGTCCCTGCCTATGGCAGGGGGGTTGGAACTCTATGATCTTTAAGGTCCTTTCCAACCCAAACTATTCTATGACTTGTCACCAGATCCATAATAATCCTAGTAATGATGCATGTGCCAAAAGAGATGAATATGAGGACACCACATCGAGCAAGTCCTTTGCCTGGTCACTCTAACCTTAAACCCAAAATCCCACCCAGGGATGAATTTTGCATTTGCTTACTTGTTTTGCCCAACGTGCTGAAGCGTCGCCTTCAACATGATGCTCCTCAGCATCTTCCGCCTCTTCTTCATGGCACCAATCACTAAACCAGCTTAATTTCCTGAAGTTCCTCATTTTATTCTTTCCATCCTCTAGCAGTCCTTCAGGAGGGGATTCTGCCGGCTCAGGGGGTGTCAACAGGATCACACTATCCAAATTCTCTGTCTCCTCGTCAAAGTCTTCCTCTCTTGCGGTCTCCCAAAACTGTGCTGACAGTCCATCGCTGCACATGAGCTTTGGCCCTTCAGATTTTGCCTCGAATCCCCCGCTGGACTCTGTTCCATCCATATCTGCGGTGGGGCCACCCCCCGGCAGGTAGGGACCCTCCAGTGCCGCCGGCTCGGAGGAACGGAGGAGAGGTTCTACCCCAGACGACAACATGGGGGCAGCTGAGGATCCCGTCACCCTGGTTTCTTCGCAGTTTGCCCTAAAAATAAAAGCAGCGCGATCACCGGACTGAAAGAAAAGCTTCGTCCTTCAAGATTTGAGCTCGTATCTAAGCAAAAGCTTCGTTAAGAAGAGCAGAGAGTGCGGATACACTCATCGCCACCATGAACCCCCGTCTGCTGCCGGAGCGGCGATGCCAAACGGCCAGGGCTGGCCGGGACGCGCCGTTCCTTCGCTCAAACCCTTTTTCCTCCGCTTTTCTGAAGTTTCTCACGTCCGGTGAGAAACCCCCTCAACTTTCCATCGCCTTTTCCACCTGCGACAGACGCTCTCTGAGCCTTCACCCATCACCCCGCGCCTTGCGGGGCCTCCACCCGCCGCGCCGGCACCGCAACGCCCACCCCACCGGCTTCAGCGTTCATCGCCACCGGGCCCCCGGACCCCGCTTTGGAGCGGGACAAGCTCCCACCGATCTGGCCCCAACGAACCCCGCAGCGATTTACTCCTGCACCCCACGTACCGACCCGCGACACGAGATCAGACCCACTCCGCCGCGATTATGCGACAGCCGCCACCTCTC
>VZTY01012179.1:59085-74506 GCA_013400935.1 Turnix velox | reverse complement strand
AACTTTTAGCTGTCTCACCTCAGCAGTGTAGTTCAAACTCAGCAGAGTAATAATCTGAATAGCATATCTTTTTACATGGCAACATCACTGTCTTGCAAGAAACTAGGAGGAGAATTCTCAGAAATTTTGCAATATTTCACACTGAAACTGAGGTTATGATGGAGTGGGGTGACAGTCATTTATACTGCTGTGACTCTGGACCAAATGTTGTTGCCATGTAATTAATGTTTTTCTCTGATTTTCTTTTTCCTTTCATAACTAGGAAAACATTTTTGTTTGTTGTAGAATTGCATAATGAATGTTGAAAAGTGGTGAGAGCCTCTCTGTAGAGGCTGAATTTCAGAAGTAGGGAGTTTTACCTAAAGAGAATGAAATGTTTCAGAAAAACACAATAGTCTTCCTGTTTCACTTCAACAGATGTCTCAAGGCAAGTCGTTTTATAAACCAACCAATGTGAGATGGATAAGTAGATAAATAATTGTTGCATACAAAACAGCTTCTGTTTCTTTTCCCCGAAGGGCTTCAGGCCTCTTACAGCGGCTTATGTTATATTTCAACATGGACAAAAATAAGTCTGGCTTCTCTTTGAAACCTTTTCAAACTAGCCATCTGCTTTGCCAGTCATATTCAGATTAATACCAATATTTTTTCAGGGTAGGTGTAGCATGTCAGTTAGGTTTTTTAACTCTTTCTTTTTCTTTGAGTTTGATTTTATTGTATTTTTTTTTTCCCAAAAGGAAAATCTGGAAGAGTTACATTTAAAACAAATTTCTGGCAAAACCCAAAGAAGACCAAATAGAAAAACCTTGTGTAGTCCTAGCTATGTAGGAGTTAAAGAATTGAGTATTAGTTACTGTATTTTTTGATTTGATACTTGTGGATTTTTTTAAAGCTGGGTAACTTTTTGAGAGGGCAAGGGTGAAGAGAAAGAAATAATGTCTTAATTATTTTTTGTGGTCTGTTGGCCATTGCAAAATGGACTTGTCAGCTGTAATTGTGAGGATACAATGGCAAGAATTTGTATTCTCTCACTATTGTTGAAAAGATATTTGAAGCTTATGAAAAATACATCAGAAAATACGTTGGAAGATGTTTTGGCTATCTGGTTGGCCACTGATAACCATGCTCTGTTGAAGAACATACTGGGTTTTGATTCTAAGGTGTAGGAGGAGGGAATATATCCTTTTAATTTATTAAAGGACAACTTTTGACACTAGTGTTAGGATAGAGACACCCAGGTCTTAATACTGTTGGAACAAAATGTAGCTCTTTGTTATTTTATGTCTTGGAGTATGGAAAACATTAATGTTGAGAAGCAGATGCTGAGATAATGTTCCTCTTCAATGACTTTGGATTAATATTCAGTGGAAGAAATCTGCTCTGGTGTTGGAGGATGCTGAAAGTATGAATGTTTCTATGATGTCCTACTAAACCCTCAAGTGATAGACCTGAGCAAGACTCACAGAGCAGAATTGGTGTGGCATGAGGAGATCTCACCATTGAGAGGATTTTACTTGTGATTTGGTTCCAGCCACAGCAGGAAAACTAAAAGGGAATAAACCATTTTCCAACTTGCTGCCAAGCAGAGCTTCAGGTCTTTTAAGGTGGCTGTTGAAGGTTCTGTAAACACTGATGCAGAAACTTATCACTTCCATGGAGATGTTTCTTTCTATCAAATAGCAAAATAAACTTGGTTTTAAGTAAAGGCAAGAATCTCCTTATGTCTGAAATTTGCCTACTTTTCCACAGTATGAGTTCTAAATGTCATGTTTGTTTTACAAANATGTCTGAAATTTGCCTACTTTTCTAAATGTTACGTTTGTTTTACAAGCCTGAGTAGCTGAACCTATTTAAGACAACTGAGAAAGGAGAAAAAGAAAACCCTGAACATTTCAAGCAGCAATAGTTACAAAACCTAGATCATCAGCTTAATGTTGGATTATTTTTAGAGAATTACCAGAGATGTTCAGGAGCTTGAAGGCATTTAACATCTTGTCTTGTTTCTCCTCCTGCACCTGAAGGTGGCCTCTGGACATCCTGCTAGCACAGCGTGTCTCATATGCTATTTCTTTCTTGTGTCGTCATTGAAGAGTTTAGAGAGCTGGTGTGTGGATTTAAGTTGTAGGAAGTGCTGACATTCCCATGCAGCTGCTGTCATTAGGATTGTTTGCCAGTATTTTCACATGACAACTCTTCTCTGCTGTAATGCTCAAATATTAAGCTACTTGTCAGCTGGAAAGCTGGAGGTCAAACCTCCATTAAAATAGTAAAACTTTGGAGAAAAGTTTTGTTTAGTTGCTGAAGGTCAGAGATTTCCATATTTATCAATACCTGAAGGGGGCCTACAGAAACACTGGGGTAGGACTTTTTTTAATAGAATACATCATGGCTGGACTAGGAGTAATGGATGCAAATTGAAAGGGGGTAGATTCAAGCTAGATATAAGAAAGAAATTCCTTACTGTGAGGATGGTGAGACACTGGAACAGGTTGCCCAGAGAGTTTGTAGATGCCCCCTTTCTGGAGGTGTTTAAGGCCAGGCTGGATGAGGCACTGAGCAACCTGGTCTAGTGGGAGGTGTTCCCTGCTCATGGCAGGGGGTTGGAAGTAGGTGATCTTTAAGGTCCCTTCCAACCTAAACTATTCTATGATTTNCTGGAACAGGATGCCCCCAGAGGCTGAGGAAGACCCCTCTCTGGAGGTGTTCAAGACCAGGCTGGACAGGGCACTGAGCAGGCTGATCTAGTGGGATGTGTCCCTGCCTATGGCAGGGGGGTTGGAACTCGATGATCTTTAAGGTCCCTTCCAACCCAAACTATTCTATGATTCTATTCTATGATTTTGCCTGACTGTCTTTGTTGGCGTTCAAGGAAGGACTGAATAATCAATAAGAATAAGATGAAGTTGTGGTTTGATACTCCTGGATAGAGAGTATTTCTGTTTGTGTACTTTTGTTGCTTTCTTTGCACTGTCTCTGGCACTTTGTTGAGCCAGTCCAAGTTACTGCAGGGTTTTTGTTGATATTGCAAAGTATACAGAGAGTTCTGGAGTCAGAGGGAGAAAGGATGAGACCCATGCTTGGTAAGAGCAAAACTGCTTCCTTCAGTAGTGAGCTGCTGTACAGCCAAGTTTGTAGAACAGAGGTGNAACCTAAACTATTCTATGATTTTGCCTGACCAGAGGTATACCCACAACTCTAGCATCTTGGACCATTCCTTGTTTTCTCCTCACCATTTGCTCCCAACATTGCTGTCTTTCTGTTTCATTTGCTGTCCACAACTGCTTTGCCAGTCTAGGCTCTGCATGGTTTGCTGTACCCAGAATACTACTGAGAATTAATTTCTGTTATTCTGCTATGAAAGAAGGGGTATAATGTTTACCAAACTAAGATGTTGTACTATGCTTCTTCCTCCTATGACTCTATAGTAACCTTATACAAATGACTTGGCATGTGCCCAGGTTTCATTTCACCCTAGTTACTTGAGAATCCAGGAAGAGAGAACCAAACCAAAGTTTTTCAAGTTCTGTGCTGGGGTTTGCACTAGAACCACCTTCCCATCCTCAGGGTTTGAACTACTCAGCACAAGTGCTTTGCTGCTGTTGTGAAAGGTTTATCAATTTTAGTGCAAATTTCTCTCCTGCTCTTAGAAATTTACTGTAACCATGGATGTATAGCTCAGTTGGGAGAGCATCACACTCCTAATCTGAGGGTCAGGGGTTCGAGTCCTCGTCCAGGTATGAGGCTTGTCAGAGTTGGGCTGATGGTTGGACTAGATGATCTGAAAGGTCCCTTCCAACCTAGATGACTATGACTATGACTGAGCTTTTTGAATCTTGGAGTGTTGTACATTTGGTAGTCACCAAAATAGCTTAAAAGGCACGGGCATGAGCCCAGCATCCACTCTGCTGGTGATCACCAAGCAACTTCCCAGTCATAATGGCTTTTGGTTGGAATTCACTTGACCCACAATTGAACTTGTGACCTAGAGGTGAGAGGCTTGGGTATTGTATCAAATTACTTATCATCCAAATCATCTATGTCTTTCAAGCTGTTGGTTATAGTTTTTGTTCCATTTCTTCAGCTGCCCTTTGTGCCATGTGTAGATAATTGTGAATGTTGTCCTTACCTTGGAAGCTTGGTGACTGACCCTGCTTGCTCATAATTAAGAAAGACATAGTCTGTCACTATTGGGAGACATGAGGAGAATGTCATTTAACCTATTCTGGATGCACCTACAGATTCCTCATCATAAAGCTCCATGCATACTTTTAAAGCTATCAAGTAATATGAAATCCTTTTGTGTAGCTGAGAATTCAAACTGTCTCTGTGCACTGAGCAAGCTTATGAAATGGAATGACTTAATTTCTTAGCTTTTCTTCTATGTATGTGTTGAGTCTAATTTAATTTTATAGGAATCACTGTATGACTGCTAGTTGAAATGGTCAGTGATGAGAGCATTTTATTTTTATCATTATCAGTATCTCTAAACAGGATAAACAGGATGCAAGATTAAAATTTTCATCTCCTGCAGATTTACAAACCTAAAGGAACTCTGCTGCCTTCTGTTGAAGTTTGCAGTGATTTGTCAGATTGTGTCTTGCTTTACAGAACACTTTCAAATAAATTCTATTATTGTGATGTTTATATCTGTTGCTGGAAGGGCTACAGAATATCAAAGTAATATTCCATTGTTATAGTCTAACCTAGTGCTTTTGTTTTCTGTCTTTCTAATGTTTATGTCTTTCTAATGTCTTAGTGTTTAACTTGACCAACAATGTGGATTTGGAGAACACCAAAAAGAAAATGGAGCTTTACCAGAAGGATAACAAAGAAGTCATTCAGAAAAACAAGATAAAACTGGTTAGTTAACTTCCCCTCTCCCCTGCAATTTGTATTCATTAGTTAAAGAATTAAAGGATTTTCCAAGTGGATTATTTTCAGTAGTATAGTAAAACGAAATCAAAGCTGAAGGTACTACGTAGATTTAATTTTATATTAAAAAACCACTGTGATACTGGTATTTAGTGCTGTGTAAAGTGATTAAATTGATAGTTGAAATGTAGTTATGCTTTCTTTTGGGAAGAGCTTGAAAAGAGGGGACAAGCAGTAAAATCTGCATCTAATAAATCACTGCTGCATGCGTGCTGGCAGCATCACTGAACAATATCCAGCAAAGACCAAGTTCATTCCCATACCAGGACAATAATTTCTCTCTCATCTGATGGAAAAAAGGAATCCAGATGCAGACATTACAAAGCTCCCAGGAGAGAGTTGTAAAATTGAGAGAAAGCCCAGGTCTGGTTTATGCAGAATTTAAAATGAAGGATGTTTAAACAAACATTAAAACTTTTGTTCAAGAGCTGATAACAGTAACGTTGGGAGTACTGTAGATGTGATTGATCTTTATGCACAACATGTGATTCTTTGAAGATTCTTTCCTTAAGATATAGCTCGCATATAATTTTGTTCTTTAAAAAATAAACTTGCAAGCATTTCTTTCTGTAAGAAAAGTTTTAATCTGTTAAATATTTTTTCAGTAAAAAAAATACACATTGTTATCAGTTCTTGGAGGAAAATATCTGTCCAGAGCATGACATAACAATGTTTTGTGTTTGTACTCCAGTTGCACTAAGGGCTTGCTTTCAAATCAGTGGGGGTGAAATCCTCACTCCCATCAAGTCTGTGGCAAAACTCCCAGTGATTTCTTTAGCTCTAGGATTTCACAGGAGGAGACTGGAATCTGAAAAATGTTTGTTTGAACCTCTTCCTTTTAAGGGCAAGGAAATTTCCCCAGGGGTCCATTTCTGATCTGTTATCCTGTCTCTCACACCGTGCAATATCCTATGCTTTAGAGCTTGAAGAGAGACCTGCCAAATCTTTGGCTACATGTCTTATTTTACAATGTTAGGTGCAACCTCTAGGATCACCATGAGAACATTGTGCTTTGCCTGCAGCCCATCTTCTGTTCATGCATATGATGCACAGACAACCTGAGCACTAGCTCTGATTGTATCCATCAGCACAGTTAGGTTTTAAACCCAGTCAGCTCCCCTGTCTTCTCTACTGTATGGTCTTGCTATACTAGGAGCAGCCTGGGGGAAGCTCAGCAAGGCTACATGGATCCAGACTTACTGGAGATTTGGGGGGTTTTAATTTTTTCCCAACATTTGAAGCGTTCAGCATTTCTTTTTCAACATTAGAATCATAGGAATAGACTTGATGCAGGAACAGGTTGCCCAGGGAGGTTGTGGATGCCCCATCTCTGGAGGTGTTCAAGACTAGGCTGGACAGGGCACTGGGCAGCCTGGTCTAGTGGGAGGTGTTGGAACTCAATGATCTTTAAGGTCCCTTCCAACCCAAACTATTCTATGATTCTATGATAAATTTACCCTTCTCCCCATGGCTGATGATTCTTGCTCACTCTCTCTAGCTTTTTTGGCAGTTATTAGAATATCTTCTGTCCTAATTTCTTTCTTAAACTTCTCATTGTCTCTTCATTCTTGACCTGATAGTTTTTTCTCTCCACTGTAACAGTTTGTAGTAATATAGATGTTCTCTGTCCCTCTTGTTTTTGTTACCCTTTGCCTGTTCCAGTTTGAATTTGTCTTTGGCAATCAGAAGAGACCAGAACTGAATTGCAGTATTGTAGCTGAGATCCTAACAACCTCCTATAAAAGAATGCTGTTTTCCCATCTCTGCTGGAAATATAGGTGATTCTGAGATTATTCTTCTCTTGTAGTATGTCATATGGGAGATTCAAAAGCAGTAGTGTTCGAGTAGTACATCATGGTTTCTCCTCTTTGCTTTCTAACTGGTGAATTAATTTTGTCAAATATGTGGCCATTTAAGTTATTTTCATCTCATTTCTGCTACTACTCTCCTCATTAATATGTCATTCCTTCTTCAAAACGATAAGTTATTTATTATTTAATATAAGGAATAGTAAATTACAGAAGCAGTAACTGTAGGATTTGAGTAGCTGCTTGTTCTTCTGGCAATAGAAGCAATATTCTTCATCTTTGTAGCCAGTTCCTAATGACCTTGCAACTTATGTATTAACCCCTGTGTTAGATGTGTAGATTTTATCTAGGACCATGTAATGAGAAAGCTTCTATAGACAGGTTTCACTAAAAAGATGAAAAACTCTTAGAGGAGGGCTTCTTACAATTATAAATTTATATATATGTATGTGCACACACTTTTTCCTGTGTCTGGACAATAAAAGATATTTAAGGGTAACATTACTTCCTACTTTGTCATGACACATTGAATTTTGTTCAGTCCTTACATAGTTTTGTCAGGACACTGTGATATAAATGTGTTGCAAATTTCTTAGTTGTCCTTTCTTGAACATGGCAAAACACACTGTTTTCTTCTTAGCATTTGCCATCTTGACTTTACTCCATGTTTCACCATGATCATCTCTTATTTATTTAGATGTTGGAACTATCTAGATAATCTTCAAGATTAACACAACCCTTACTCCCTGTTGAGCTTGTTTCTCTTCTGTTTTACTGCTTTGTTAGTCCTTCCTTTCAGAAAGAATTTGATCTGACCTGTGATAATTCTTCCTTTTTCCTGTAATCTGGTCTGGTTGAAGGTTTTATATCAGTTGGCTTATTTCAGAGTATAATTTTTCTGGATTGGTTCTTCAGACTAGGTCTGCTAACAGGCTGTGTTCTGTTTCAGTGCAGATTCCAGGCAATATTTAGACATCAACGTGGAAGGTCTTAAAGACCCTGAGTTCTTAAGTTCTGTTGACTGAATTAACTAGGTCCCTTAATGCTCAGGAATCACCTCAGTTAGCAACTTGAGGATTTGTTTGTTTGTTTCCTTTCATTGAATGCAAAGAGAATCCAATTTCAGGTGGTCACTGGTGAGCAGCTGTTTGCCAGTGTGACTGCTAGTTACCAGATGAAAGCAGCTTCTGTTGACTTGGTGGCAAGTTGATGAGGTCAGTCAGCTCTTGCATCTGTGAGTAACTAGGCTTCACTAGGAGCCATGGGTTCAATCTGCTTGGTAAAGGGGTGTTTTTCAGCATATTCTGTCATATATCAGAAAGCTAGGCTTTACAATATAAATTTAGATCCCTTTGTTGCAGGAGCAAATTTTACAAAGCTCTTGGCTGCCATGATGTTTTGTTGAAGCTTTCCATAGATGAATCCATCTTCTTTTGTTTTATAAAATTTTAATTATCTCTGCATTTTTACTGAATCTCCATTTGTTTAAGTATTTTAGGTAAGGAAGATTTGGAAAATGTTTACAGTTTGTTACTGTGCTTGTTCTACTTTCTTATCACTGGTGTTCTCATGATTCCCTCCTTCTGTATAAAGTTGTTTAGCTGTAATCCTTTCTCTGCCTCTTTTTCTTCTACTGTGATTTTCAAATGATTTAAAAACAGACTTCTCAAGAAGTAAATACTGAAACAAAGTCAATTCACTACTTAAATTACTTCTTTCTTTTTTTTTTCCTTGTGATACATGACTTCAATCCATGTTACAGGAAGAAAAATCCTTTCTTACTTAAAAATGCTTAAATATGTTTTAGCTTATGAGTATCTCTTAATATTCACAAATTTGTAACTTTATTTTTCTTGTACACTGCTGTTTAGCACAAAGTGTACTTTGCACACAAGATACACTTGATTGGAGTATTTGGAACAGTTCTGTGGGTTTATATTTCCAGTAACCCCTTGAGAAGTTGGATGTGTGGGAGTGGAGAGGAATATCTTAGAGTGCCAATGTAAGGAAAACCCACTGTCATTCTCTAGCACTTAAGAATCCAGAATATCAGCAGCAAGAAAAGAAAGAACTCTACACTGGACAGTAAGAGGAGGTAGAATCATTGTAATCACCCTAAAAGTCTACCTTAAAAAGAAGATTCTCTTAAAAGCTAGAATTCCTATTGCCTATTTGGTCACTAGTCATTTGATAGGCAGCAGGAAAGAACTCTAGCTCTGTCCATCCAAGGAGAAGGATTGCTAGGAGCTGATTTCTGATTTCCTTTTCAGACACGGGAGCAGGAAGAGCTGGAGGAAGCTTTAGAGGTAGAACGACAGGAAAATGAACAAAGGCGACTGCTCATACAGAAAGAAGAACAACTACAACAAATAATCAAAAGGAAGAACAAGCAGGCACTCTTGGATGAACTGGTGAGTAACAAAACTGGAGGCTTTAAATGCTTGATTGCAGAGAAATCAGCAAATACATACACATTAATCTATACCATTGTTATCTGTGTGCTTCTTGATTTGTGTGGGTTTTGTGTGATTAGTTGAGTTTTTTTTTACTTTGTATGTTTACAAAGCTGTTGGTTTTACTGGAAACCCTCTTTACCAGATGGCTTGAGGAAAGAATGGTTATAAATAATCCTTAAAACATCACCAAAATAAGTAGTTTTAACTGTGACTGCATCTATATTGTGTTAAAATGTATCTTAATATTCTAAGAACAGCAGAAAGGGAATTTTTAAATACTGAGGAAGGAAACTAGACAACTTTTATGCCTTTGTTTATGAAGGGGAGCTGTCAATTTCAATTTAAGCTGAAACTTGTTTTGTAGTGCTATGGGTTTATAAAACCAGCCCAGCAGTGTTTGTATAATGACTTACAAAGTCTCTGGAAAACCAGCAGTTGTTATACAAATAAACATTTCCTATGGTCTCTGAATCCTTCTAATGCTGTGCTGCAAATCTGAAAGTAAAGCTGATCAGAACTAAAACTCAACTGAGAAATGCAGCAAAAGCCAAGTACAAGCAGTAGCAGCCTAGAGAATTTTTTTTGGAGGAAAAGATTATATCTGTGTTTGCTAGTGCTTTCCTAAAACAAGAAGTTCTGACTATTGGGATGTCAGTGGCAAAACAACTGACTCAGCAGGATTGTAAGTGTAGAGGAAGGTGGGAAAGCAACATTTCAGTCCGTGGTTTTGGATTGTTTCTTTTGGTTGCATCACCTTGTGTTGGGAACCTACAGCCTCCTTGGCCTGAGTTTGGGAATTTTTTTCCAAGATTCCTCCTCTCCCTCCCCACTGGGCAACAAGAGAAGACTTATGGCAGAATTTTGTGTGGCGCAAGTTAAAGTATTAGGTCTTTCCTCTTCCAAGAAGAGAATTTTAATTTTGGTGTTTAAATCCTAATGGCTGAAGAACTTTGTTTATGTGTATTATTTACTTTTCCTTTTCCTGAGCTTTTACCTTTTTTGCCTCCCAACACAAAGCTTGGCATATTTTATATTAACTTCTTTATGAGTCTTCTTTTACAAGAGAACTTCTCACTTTAAAAGCACAATACCTTATCATAGAATGGTTTGGATTGGAAGGGACCTTAAAGATCATCTAGTTCCAGTCCTCCTGCCATGGGCAGGGACACCTCTCACTAGACCAGGTTGTTCAGTGTCTCATCCAGCCTGGTCTTGAACACTTCCAGAGAGGGGGGCATCCACAACCTCTTTGGGCAACCTGTTTCAGTGTCTCACCACCCTTGCAGTAAAATTGCTGTAATTTTGTAGTCTCAATTGCATTTTATGCATCAGTGGAAAAGTCCTGTGTGTGTTCTGTTTTAGGATTGTTTGGCTATTTTTAGCCTTCTAGACTTGGATAATAGACTTGAGTAAAATAATAGACTTGAGATAATCATAGACTTGAGTAAAATATTAAGGTACTTCCTTTATTTATTGTATAAACTCTCTCAGCTGTATACAGAGATCTGCTTCTAGATGTTTTCTCTGTTGTGGGAACTTGGCCCTTCCCTCTTCAAGAGCCTGCCCTTCCCATAAATGAGCAAAATATCATTGCAGCATGTGGCAGAGAGGCAGCTTGGAGTAAAGCAAAGGGCAAGATGTCTTAAAGATTTCAGGTGTCCCCACTTTTGCCAGAATGTTGTAGGTTTTTGAGACAAGTCTTGCAGAAATTTTTGCCTATAACTAGTTTTGGTCACACTACAAAGTTTGTTTTCCTTTACAGAAAATGACTAGCATGGATAAATGCTCTCAGAATTGGACCATTCAAGTGTACTAATAGTTAAAAAAAAAAAAGGCTGAGTGCATATTAGAAAGGATAAAAAAACCAATCACGGATGTGGTGGCTGACTGGCATGGTGTGGGTTTCCCACAGTTGTGTAATCTGGTCACTGGTCACCCTGGGAACTCTTGAGAAGTTGGTGCAGAAATTGACTTCCTTGTAGTTACTACATTGGAAATGCAGTGAAAGTTTAAGGATTATGAGAGTGCAAAATGAAGAAGAGAATGCTTCATACTCTTCCCTTCTCCCCCACAGCACAAAATCGGATGAATGAAAGAATCTCATGTCCTTAAACTGCTGACAGCATGGTGGTTACAGACCTGTGCAATACTTTAGAGGTGCAGAATGTGAACTAATGATCCAGATTTTATCCTAATTCTACAGAGATTAGATGCCTCTTATTATTGCAGTGTAGGTTTTTAACCTCTCCCCTCCTCCCAGTTAATTAATCACAGAAAATGTGAGTAGGATCCTGTGCTTTAGTTGTCGCTGGGACTCCAGATTAATACTCATCATGTGAGATTTTTTTCTGCTTGTAAAAACACTCAAAATCTAATCCTAACACAAAATGAGTGTATCAGAAAATAAGGAAGAAGATTGGGGAGTCATATGAAAAGTCATTGTACAACATGACTGGTCTTCATAGAATGGTTTGGCTTTGAAGGGACCTTAAAGATCATCTATTTCCAACCCTCCTGCCATGGGCAGGGACACCTCCCACTAGACCAGGTTGCTCAGTGCCTCATCCAGCCTGGCCTTCAACATATATATCTATTAATTTTTTTATCCCATGAATGAAAACTGAAATAATCTTTGTGATTACTTAAGAAAATTTGTCTGGAATTCCATGAAATAAAAGACATGTTGCATCATTAAAAACTCCCAGCTTCTTATTGTGAACTGTTACAACTTAAATAAAAAGAAAAAAAGAAATCACAGTGCATTTTACTGAAGTTTGTGGGTTTTTTTGAGTAATTTATACAGTTTGTAGTGGAGTACTTGCTTGGCTCTATGGAAGAGAGGTGAATGATGTTTGATAGCTTGAGGAATAAAATGCTGTGCTAGAGCTGCCTAGAAAGAATCAGTCTGAACTTCTTCCCTGCTCTCAACTTTGCAGTCTCTCTAGCTAGGAATTCTCAAGGATTTAAGCATGCACTTGGATAGTCTCATTAGCTTATTAGAAATTTACTTGGCTGATAATTTTTTGACTCTCAAGAATATAGTCTATATGCTTATGTTAATGATCACTCTGTTGTAGAATTGTTCTGCTCGCAGAGCTTAAGTAGTTCATTTGCTTAACTTTTCATTTTAATGAGTTTTTTATATGTATATTTTAAATAAATTGGCTGGCTTGCCTAAAAAAATAGTTGGTGAAGGAGAAAATAAATATGCTGTTGGTTGCATTTACAATAGTGCCATTGTGCAAAGCAGAGCAAGGATCATTTCCAAACGGCCTCAGGTGAAATCTAATGGGGGAACAATTTCAAACTGCTCTGAGTTCATTGGTAGAAAGAATTTGTCTTAGATAAACATCTGATCCAAGTTATACTACTTGGTATTATTCCTTCTCTGATTAAGTTCTAATTTTTTTTTTTATTTTAATAACTAGAGTTGCATTGGCGAGTTGGAATAAGGAGCCTTTTTTATTGTCTTTAATGTGGATTCCATAAAAATGGTTGTTTGCAGGTTACTCTGATTTATGGGGTTGCTGCAGCTTTTTCTTATTACTGAAAATTAAGGTTTTCTGAGAGCTGTTCCTCATACAGAAGATACTTACCATCATGCTTTTGTGGTAGGGATGTCCTTTCAGACACAGTTTAAAGCTTTAACGAATATGCAGGGTTAATTAATATTTGTTTTGTATTTATCATTTAACTTTGTTCCTGACATTTACAGGAGAGCTCCAGTCTTCCTGCTTCACTACTTTTAGCTCAGCATAAGGACAAATCTACTCAACCAGAAATGCAACTGGAAAAACCACAGACTTCCAAACCATCCACGTTTTCTACTGGCATCAAAATGGTAAGACTGTCTTACTTGTTTTGTTTTACTGCCTTTCAAAAAACCAAGGGTTTCTTCATATGAAATTTAGAGGTTATTTAAACCTGCTTTGTGCATTATGTGAAGTACTCTGTTCTCTTCCAATTAAATAAATAGAATGATTAAACTCTTCAGATTAATTAATTCCTGCTAACTGGAATGTAAGAGATATTTTAATTGCATAGCTGACAAAAACAAGGTACACCTTTCCCTCTGCAAAGTTGTGGTGTCCTTGAATTATTTTTGTCTCCTTTGTGCACCAATTGTGGAAATTTAAGAATAAGAACTTGAATAATCTGTGAGAAAGAGTTGAACAATTTAGAAAATGGTGCTGAGTGGTTAAGGATGGTGGTTTCATTGTTATTAGACACTAGGAAGCAGGATTTCTACAAATATGTTGCTGCTGTGATATCTAAGGATCTGTCAGCCTTCCTGTTCTTTATCATAAGATGGTGCAGGTGCACATCTGTGTGTGGAAATGTAAAGGTTTGGGGAGGACAAGTAAAAGAGATCAGAACTCAGGTACCCACTCTTAAACATCTTACTGGTTCATTGTTTCGTTTTAAATCTCTGTATTTTTTCTAGACTCTGTATTTTACAGCTGATAATGGTAAATGATATCTTGAAAATAACCAGTGCTCTGTACCCTCCTCATTAAACCCCCCAAAATCATCAAAGGAAAAACTTATGCATCAAATTAGTCTCTTATAAATGAATCTATTTCTTTGGGATATCTGTTCTGTGTTCCTTGTCCTACAAAGAGTTTACAGTGTAGGGCTGTTTGCATATTTTTTTTTCCAAAAGTAATGTCAGCTTTTGCAAAGTTGTGCAAATTTTGTTGTTCTTCTATAGTATATGCTGTATCTTCCTTTTTTTTTCCAAAGTCTGGGGATGATTGATGAGCTTCATGTGCCATTTTGTGCATGTAGAAAAGGCAGTGAACAGAAAATATTTCTTTTAAAAAATACACTTACTGAATGTCTGTACTAAAATATGTTGTCAGAAGTTCTTAGGGATGTTGGCCTTTACTTGGGGAAAAGGAAACAGTAGGTTTATGCTGCAATAGAAATACTTTATAATCCATTTGCAACTGGATGTTAAATGCAGTAGTGGCCACTTCAGATCTGCAGCTCTAAGTGAACTTCATCCAGGAATGGTGAAAGACTTGGATGAGATATCTAGCATAATGACATCTAAATGTTAACATCTGGAATAATAGGGGATAATAGTCAAGATAACTGATTATTACTTTTATCAGTGTTCAGCAAGTGTGCAGAGCTGACTATTTGAATTTCTTCAGTCCCATAAAAACTAACAAAACCCTTCACCCTGACTGACCTAACTACTACACCAAAAAAGAACAACTTTACTGTACTTAAGCTTATTTTTTTTAATGATAAAGGACTAGAATGTTTGAGCTAATGACTACTATTTGTGGAAAATGGATTACATCAAGTGAAACAGACTTTACACCGATAAAATTACAGATTTGTCTGTAAAAGATGAATATTTTCATATTTTCTTTGTAGGGTGCTTGTTTGAGATATTGCATTGATTTTTGTTATTATATAGAAATGATATTACACAATAATAACCATATTGATGGTCTGTGCCATTAATTAATTTGCTAATTCTTTATTTCTAAAGTTGTTGTTGGTTACCACAGCACTGGAGTATTTCTGTGGGTGTTGTGCTAGGAACACAGTTCAGGGTTTGTAAGCAGTTGTGAATGAGATGTATTTTAATATGACTAAATGTGGAATTATAAACAGAGTAAATAACAGGCTCTTTGAAAAGAATTGGTGGGTTTAGACAAGGAAATAAGCCAGTTTGACCCTTACCCACAGCTTATATGTCAAGGGGGAAAGGTCTGGAATGTGCCTTCTGAATGCATTATTGGTAAGACTTAGGCACTGAAGAGTTCTACCAACTGGATTTTGAATGTAAAAATCAGACAGAATGCAAACAGAGATCCATTCAAAGGCAGAAACATCAGAACAGAAACAACAGAAACTTCACTCTGAGTTTTGCCTCTGTGTATAAGAGAAGGTTAAAATGTGACTCAGTTTACAACTAACTACCTCCTTAACACAGAACATACCAGATCTGAACAGTGAAACAGTAAATGCAGCAAGAACCAGGAACTCGAGTTAAACAGCTCTGGCTGCTTTAAGTCTTCATAGTTGCTATTGCTTTGTTCCTCTCTGAACCCTGATGTTCACACCACTTACCTTGGTGGGGACAGGTCTAGGAGAATCCTGAGAATTTCTTAAACAGTACAATTCTAAATCATAGAATCATAGAATGATTTGGGTTGGAAGGGACCTTAAAGATCATCTAGTTCCAACCCCCCTGCTAGAGGCAGG
>VZTY01012179.1:35954-48957 GCA_013400935.1 Turnix velox | reverse complement strand
AGCCTGGTCTAGTGGGAGGTGTCCCTGCCTATGGCAGGGGGGTTGGAACTCGATGATCTTTAAGGTCCCTTCCAACCCAAACTATTCTATGATTCTATGAGAGTTGCTAGCAAAGGTTCTGGGTGTAGGAAGAGGGTGCAAGTGGGATTTGCCTCTTCCACAGCGTCTTCTGTTCTGCATCAATCTCTGCTACAAAGTACACCAGCCTTACTATAATATGTTCATTCTCTACAAGGAAACTAAAAAATCTTTAGTGTGTTAATTGAGGCCATGCTGTGTTTGTATATCACTTTCCTGTACCTGAACTCACTGAACAACAGCAGATAAGGGAATGGTTGCTGTAGGGTCTCAGTGGAGTCAACTTCTGAGCTTTAAAATGGTGTATTTGTAAATTAAAAGGCCATTTAAAAATAAAGATGCTATTCAAAGAAGCTGCTGGGGGCTCTACTTTTCAATAGTCTGTATTCATCTGAGATACATGTTGTGCTAGAGTACTTGCAGGAAAGATAGTTTGGATCAAAGAGACAATATTCTGCACCAAGGAGACTTCAAAAGTAATTTTCCTCAGGAATGTTTGTTCAGGTGCAGAGGTTGGGAGAAAGGAATATTGTTTTAGGCAATCAGCATTGGACATCAAAAGGTGAATTTCCCTCATATATACCTAGTCTGGACTCAGTATGTCATTCAAGGTGTCTCTGGAAAGGAATATTGACAGCATTGGCTACTAATAAAAGAAAATTATTCTTGTGAATTATACCTTGGTCCCTGAAAGTTTGGTTCATCTTTATTCCTCTTTAATGTGGTTTGATTTTTTTTTTTTTCTCTGTGTGTGTGAGCAGTTTTGTGTTTTGGGATTTTATTTTATTTTTTTTTAGTATTTTTAAAAAGAAGAAAAGCAAGGATAATAAAAAATGGTGGTACTTGAGTTTTGTCATGGAGAACGAAGTGGAAAACTGACTATTTGGTGTTCTGCTTTATGTGAAAATAGTTGCTGCACAGGGAAATGGAGGCTCAGGTGTAGTTTGTGACAGATGTTAGAGTTCAGCAGAATTTTGTGGCAGAGCAGCAAAATCCTCAGTCTCTTGTAAAGCATATAATACTATGGTGATATGCTGTGTTTTATACAGGCTTTTTTCTAGGGTATAAAATACTTAAGAATGTTGAGACTACAGAGAAACCTATTTTGACTCACTTAGATATATGTGTGTAGTGGTATGGGCAGGAAATTGAGGGACAGAGAGCACATGTGGAACCATCTATCTAAATTAGCTGGATAGGGGCCAGGAAACTGGAACTTGCAACATTTGCAGCGATTAGTAGAAAATGAAATGATGGCTTTGTCTAAGAATAATGATTCTTGTATTATTCTGGGACAGTGAGGTAGATCCTGCAGGAGACAGATGATGTGTTTAACTGTGGTGAATGTGGAATTGGAAGACGGTGGAAATACAAGTAGTTTGGAGGGAGGAACAATTTAAAATTGAGGGCTGTGCACAGGAGGGGAAGCAGCATATATTTTTAGGTCTGAGGTCCATTCTCTTCTTTCATCTCTTGAAAGAGCGGCATAAATAAATAGAGCAGCACTCTCTTATCCTTAGCATAGAAAGAGAATCACAGAAATGTGATCCTCTACAAGACTGTCAGAGGCAGTGCTCAAGTAAACAGGAGCTGCTGGTCTGAGCTGTGTAGACAGACTTGCTGACAGATCTAAAAGGGATCGATGTAGGCATGTGATCCTTCCCATCGTTAGGCAGTCTTTGGCACCAGGGCTGTTTGTGTACCTGTGGGCACATAGAATGGCTTGGGTTGGAAAGGACCTTAAAGATCATCTAGTTCCAACCCCCCTGCCATGGGCAGGGACACCTCCCACTAGCCCAGGTTGCTCAGTGCCTTGAACACTTCCAGGGAGGGGGCTTATGTACATGGCTAGGGGAAGAAAAACACCACATACATGCAGAATTATATGTAAAAATGTCCAGCTGGTAATGCTGCTCTGAGGTCAGACAAGCTAAGTTTAAATAATCAATTAGTAAATATTTGAAGAATTTTCTACCTTTCTTGAAAGGTAAAAGTTTCTGTAAAAGCACAATGGCAGTGACACTGAAAGTGGCTGTGTATTCCCCTTTGGTTTGGAGTGTGATATCAGCCATATAGGTTCAGGAAAGGGATAACCTGTTGAGTTTTGTTGTTGAATTTTCCACCAACCATATAGACTGTAACATGGATGAAGTTGCAGGGCTTCCATGTTGTCTGCTTGAGAGAGGAGGTCTTAGCAAGCATCTTCAATCAACTGCGTCCAGTTCTGGAGCCCTCAACACAGGAAGGATATTGAGCTATTGGAGAGGGTCCAGAGAAGGGCCACGAAGATGATCAAAGGGTTGGAGCAACTGCCCTATGAGGACAGGCTGAAGGAGTTGGGGTTGTTCAGCCTGGAGAAGAGAAGGCTCAGAGGGGACCTCAGAGTAACTTCTCAGTACCTGAGGGGGTCCTACAGAAAGGCAGGGGAAGGAATTTTTAACATAATATGGGATGGGAGGACTAGAAACAATGGATATAAATTAGAGGGGGATAGATTTAGACTAGACATAAGAAAGAAATTCTTTACAGTGAGGGTGGTGAAATACTGTAACAGGTTGCCCAGGGAGGTTGTGGATGCCCCCTCTCTGGAGGTGTTCAAGACCAGGCTGGACAAGGCACTGGGCAGCCTGGTCTAGTGGGAGGTGTCCCTGCCTATGGCAGGGGGGTTGGAACTCGATGATCTTTAAGGTCCCTTCCAACCAAAACTATTCTATGATTCTATGATTCAACATCTACAGCCTAGTGCTCCAGGTCAATTAGTGCTATCTTGGCAGTGCCTGCACACCAAGGTTTCTCCTTTGTGGATGTTACCAGTAAATCATGATTAAGCCTTTCTTACATTGTGGAGGAGAGGAAGAGGGCTTGGGTTGAGGGCTGATGAGAGGATGCAGAAGCAATTCATGCTTCCTCGATCTTCACCCATTCAGTTTTTGCTTATTCACCTTTTGTTGCCTCTTCATGAAATGATGCCTTGACCTTGAATTCCCATTCTAACTGGTGTAGTAGGATCTACAGCCTAGACAGAATTAGGCCTAGAATTTCTCAAATCAGACAATTGTCAAATTTGTTAGGGATAAAGGGTAAAAAAAAATTAAGGTACAGTCTATATTGAAGTTAATGTATTGGTTTGGTTTCTTAGATAATTTTATGTGTAGCATCTATTTATGTTTAAACTGTTTGGTGTCCACTTAGTTAATTTGAAATGCAGAAGTAACCAGATAGTAACTTTTATAGTTACACCCATTTACTCTGGATTGATTTTAAAATGTATAACTTCAGCTGCAGCTGAGGTGGCAGAAGTAACTTTGTCATTAAGTCTGTTTATCTCATAATTGAAAACCTGTGGGATTTTTTTTTTTCTCTTGAAGAAAAAGGCCTTGAATAAAAAAAATTGTGGTACTTGAGTTTTGTCATGGAGAACAAAGTCTGAATATCTCTGCACTTATAGTTAATTTTTTAGTTTATTTTTATTTATGAAGGGACCCAAGTGCACAGCAGCTGCAGCTTTTAAAAATGTGTTATTTCTTTTCCAGGAAGAACTCCCCATTAGAACTCAGGATACTTTGTTTTTTTTTATCTTCTGTTATCTTCAGCTCATCTCTATTCCATCTCACTGGTAGCATCTGGCTTAGAAATGAAGCAGGGGCTGTGCTGGAGGAAGTAGAAGTGAATTTAGATGATAAAACCCTTTGCTGCATATTATATTTAGATAAACCTCTATCTGTGGCTCTGGAGTTGTGAAAGTGTGGTATGGACTGGGAAAAGTGGAAGAAGAGTGTAGTTTCTGACATCTTTGTATGGAGAAAATGTTGCTATTATGTTGTCTTTGATTTTGCTGTCAGAAAAGGAAGAGTAGGGAAACTGAGGAATGGCTGGGAAGGGGAGAGGTCTCATACCTGAGGTCACTGGTGGGTGACAAAGAGAGGCACATGCAGCAGTTCATTTTTGTGGCTGGAATTCAAGGTTTAGATCAGAAGAATATCTGCTTGAATCAAGAGACTTCATGTACTGATACTACCAAGTGACTGTCAGATAAAGCCAGTTTGAATATGATTTTTGGGACTGGGGTATCAATGTACTTTTAGGTGTTTTGTGCTTTTACCCATCTTCCCTAGAAGTGCACATTTTGCTGAAAGATCAGTTAGAAAACCCAAAGGAATGTGGATGATGTAAATTATTAGGTTCACTACTCTGATTTCTTTAACATATTAATTCAATTTATAAAATCTACTCCTTTCACAATTCTTTTATAATTTTATACTTTTTTTATACAATTGTTCTTGATTTTTTTTTTTATTATTTGCCTGAAGGCATAGAGAGCTAGAGCCACAGAAAATAACTTTATAAATACTGTCTTACTGTTCTGAAATCCAATTAAAAAGCTGCAAACTTCACCATTCATCATTTTCCTCTCGGAATGTATTTCTTATGGAGACAGTCTAATATCCTGCAGCAACTTCACGGCATTACAAAAATAATTAATGGACCCTTTTAGGGCAGTATGTGTTGCTGCAATGTGGAATAATACTTCAGTGTTGTAAGTGAATGGTGTGCTAGGAAACACTAATCCCTCGTGTATGGTAACAGGAAGTATGAATATTACTTATTAATAACAATATAAAACACCTTAGCACACATGTTGTTTTTTTTTCCTGAGGATGTCTACCTTTTTGTAAACAGCAGTGAATTTCAATTACAGAGAAGCAAGAGGGATTTGTGTAATTAAGATGATCTGTTTATTTGAAAGCCTTCAGAAGTTGTAGGAGATGGAACTTGGCTGTATGTGAGGGATGAATGTTGTGCAATAATGCCCCTTCGTTCCCCTTTCATAATAAATCTCCACAGAGTATTCATCTGAAGGGCTGGATGCCAAAAAGAACAGGTTTGACTTGTCTGTGAGGATTTACACCACAGTAAAATGCACAACTGCTTTTGCAGAGGTCATTGTGAAGGTCACAGAGCCAGTATGCACCACTGAGAGAGCAGCCTGTGACAATGAGAGGTTGGGCTGAGGGAGACTAGTATTTAAAACCTCATATGAAATGTAGAATTAAGCTGGAATCATTAAAACACACGACTTCAAAGCACAAATGCTGTTTTGCAAGAAATTGTCTTTTTTTTCAGTAGTTTTGCATCTCAGACCATGTGCTGACTACTAGGTCAGAAAGCAAGAGTTTTTAGCTGAGAATTAGCATTGATATAACTTCAGATGTCTAATAAAGACACTCTCAAACCATTAACAATTGTGCTTCTAGTCAGCTTAAAAAAACCCACAGCTTCATTGGTACTGAAGTTGGATTTAATCACCTAAAATTTGGCACACCTTTTCTTACAAATAAGGTTCTGAGTTAGACCACAGGGTCACTGTGTCTTTAAATAAAAGATGATGATCATTTCAAATGGCAACCAGCCATCAGGGGGGGTTTAGTGCAGAGATTAATTAGTAAACTTTGGAATGCGATACAGCAAATGCAGCTGATTGGCAATAGCATGTGGAGGAGCAACTGGTGGAAAGCGAGTGCTGCTGAGCAGCAGAGGTATTTCCAAAAAGACTTAAGGGTGCTGTGATGTGCTGAGCTTTAAATGGCACTGTGCTGATTGCATCAAACCAGCAGTTTTCTATTTATGCCGTTGAGTAAATGAACAGATTAAAGGAGTCTGATGTTCATTTGGAAGGAAATCTACTTCTCATCCATTGTTTTGATGCTGTTAGTTTCACCCCATTGCAGAACACTTACACCCTTGAACATCTTAATACAGAGAATGGCAATTTGTCTGCATTGACTTTTGTGGATTTGTTTTTTTTTACTACGAAGACAAATGTACTCTTGAATGCTGAGATAAAAAAATGAAGTAAATACAATGAATTTATTGCCAGCTTCAGTAAATAATTTCTTAGAATTTTAGTCTGCTTTTCAAAAGATATGGATTACCGAGCGTGTGTTTGCATGATTTATAATTGCTTCCTGTCTTCCTCTTAAGGTTTTAAATACATGATTAGATACATTTGGATGTGTTCTCTGTCAGTAAGATTTCCAAGGATACTTGATTTATTTGATATGAATAATGGACCTCATTACATGTAGTCTTTACCAGGACTGTTTTCTCAATTTGTGTAGACCCTAAGATTGGGGCCCAGATAATGAAATTAATATGATTTATGTAATATATAACAACTCTTGAGAGGCTAGTTGAAAAACCCTGTGTAGTTCTTAAAAATCTCTTGCATTATGGCATTAGTCACTTGCTGCCCACCTTCAGCTGGAGAGTCATGGTCAAGCATCCAATTAAAAACATTAAGAATCATAGAATCATAGAATAGTTTGGGTTGGAAGGGACCTTAAAGATCATCGAGTTCCAACCCCCCTGCCATAGGCCGGGACACCTCCCACTAGACCAGGCTGCTCAGTGCCCTGTCCATTCTAGTCTTGAACACCTCCAGAGATGGGGCATCCACAACCTCCCTGGGCAACCTGTTCCAGTATTTCACCACCCTCACTGTAAAGAATTTCTTTCTTATGTCTAGTCTAAATCTATCCCCCTCTAACTTGTAGCAGTGGCTGTTTGTTTCAGAAATGGCCCATGCAACTTGATTAACTTGTTAAAATTCCTCTTACTAAACATACCCTGTGTACCTACAAAAAGTTGGCCCTTGTGGGACTAGTTATTGCTATCACTTGCCATAGTCATATTAAAGTTTTTGATCTAAAACTGGCAGAGGTGGTTGATCTCCCAAGATATGAATCGACTTGGCTTTGACTCAGAAAGCCCTTAAGCATTTAAAATGCTTTTAAAATGAAGCAAGCATGTACATCTTCATTCTCAACTCCTTTACTTTGTCGTCGTTGCAATTTAGTCCCCAAAGCCCAGGAGGGTGTCGTGGCAGGTCTGTGGGGTGGACAATCCCAAACGCTGGTCTCTAGATTGTCAGCTGCTGGGCTTTAGAGCTGTAGGAAGGGTCTGTGGAGGGATGAGGAGCAGAGACCAGTGTCGTCAGGCTGCTTGTTGTTTCTTTGAAGACTTGTTCCTGCAAGCCTCTGCTTCCTAGACCGTTGTGTTTATTGCCATAGGTAATTGCAGCCAAGCGGATGGGGCTCAGTTTACGCCATCAGGTTTAGGCTTGCTTGGCTTTGTTGGACTGGACTTGTGGGCTACAATCCAGACAAAGTCATCGGTATGCAACTGCTCCTTTGACTTTGCAAGGCTCTTTGTGTGCTTAAAGCTGAGTAGTTTCTTAAGCTGAATCAGTGTTGCTGAATCTGGGTCTGAGCTCCAAGTAAATCTGTGACAGAATTTCCTGACAGCAAATTGATCTGCCTTTAAATGAATGCTGTATGTGAGTCTGCACAGGATTAGGGCATTGTGGGATCTTGCAAAGCATTCAGTGATATTATGTGTTAAAAACTGATTTGTGTGTATGTCTGTAACAGAAACACCCATGCACACAAAAAGCTTCTGATTTAAAAACATGATATTTGAGCACTGCAATCAGCTCTCTTGGTTATTTTTTTAAGACTAAATCCACTGTGTCTATGTAAGATACATGCATCTAAGTACATTGCAAAGTATTATGAATAATTAAAAGCAAGCTGTAGCCTTGGTCAGAAACAAATTTAAGTACAAGCAATGATGCATTACACTGACTGAGCTGCTGGTTTGCTGTGACTCTACTACTTGTATGAATTACAGAACTCTCTTTGCAGCCCTTGGGGATTGCCTTTTAGTATTGGTCTGGATCTAAGGTATGAAAAATTGAAGAAAGTTTGAATTTCTTTGATGTGATAGTAGCAAAGAGTCACTGCAACTTTTGCTAATGCCTCAGAGAGATGGGCATTGCTGCTGGAGTAGCTGAGGCCAGGAAAGGGTGATTCCATCAGCTTTTAGGCTCTGGCAGGGTTTTTTTTTGTGGCAAGTCTCTTAGATGCACCAGCTATCAGTCTCAGTCCTAGCAATGAATGTTTCAGCTGATACATCAATGGGTGTGGAAAGAAGGCAGGGGGGAGAGAAAGGTTGATGCAGTGTCATATTTTAACTGTGAGGCAATAATAATGTGAAACCAAGGGAAAAAAGATGTTTTTTCACTATGTTACTGGTTGATGTACGGAGCGAGGGCGAAGTTATTTAGGCTGCTGTTGGCATGAAGGGTTTTATTGTTTGTTAAAGCTTTTTATGTATTGCCTTGCCATCTTTTGCTGAAAATAGAATTTTACTGAGAGTTACACATCTTACCTTCATTTCCTTTTCTTATCACTTCTCTGGCAGTTCAAAACAACTTCCCCAAAACTCACCCTGTGTTATTAAACCAAATGTACTGTGAAAGCTTCTCGGAACAGCTTGCCTTGGCAGGATGGAAGTATTGTAATTATAGTCCAGTAATGGTGGAGGAAATACCCCTCCAAACCACTTAGCACTTGGGAAAGGAAACACAGAAAAGCAATTATTATTATTCATATGTACCCTGAAGTTTCTGATTTGCTCCCATTGACTTGAGCGATGCAGTATCAGTTACGCCGATGGCTGTAGCCACGGGTTGGTGTTTCATGTAGTGATGTGGAACAGCGATGCAGATGCACAGGGGGGCCCTGTTTTGGTTGCTGGATGGTTGGTTTCCAGGTAGATGGAGAAGATTTGGAAGGTGATTCTCTGTGGTCAGGCAAAAATCAGCTCTTGTTGGTGAGTCTAAAAGTGTGTGCGTGTGCTGAGTCAGTCTCCTGTGTACCTCTGTGATTGTACTGCTGATTAGATTCAAAAGACTTGGCAAATCCTATTTGTGTGGGAAGCTCAAGTGCAAAAACTTGCCTGATTTACTTTATTTAAATCAATATAATCCTGCTTAAGGCCTTTTGGAAAGCAGATCTAAGTGGACGGTGTTTTAAGTTAACAGTGTCTTTCGTGTTAGCAATAAAAGCTAGTTTCATTTGAAAGGGGTGTGCTTATGCTTTACCTTGTACAAACTTTTGCCATATTAAAAGGACTCAATTCTCCTGCCTGCACACATTGTCTTTTGTGAGATTTGTGCTTAGCAGATTTAATATTTTTCACGTTTTGCTTTTTATGATCAGTTCTTTGAACTCACAAACAAGAAAGTGTGGATAACTTCAAATAGGTATTTGAAGTCTCATTCTAAGGAATGCTGATGTTGGTTTTGACCCCTACAATGTGAAGTTTGATCTCTGTCTCAAAAACTGCAGCATTCTATCAGAAATGTAAATTCAGTCTGAATGTTTGGTTTTTAGAGATCTTTAAAATGTCCTCTCTGACAAGGACTTTATTCCAGAGATCCTGAATATCAAACTCTGAAAACATTGGAGTTAGTGAGGACCCAGTTTCAGCAGCTGATCTTTCTAATCGGGAGACTTCTGTGTGCTTGTTCTTTCTTCAGGAGCCACCAGCCTGTGGTGGTTTAGGCTTGAACATTTTTGGAAAGAGTGAAACTTCACACAGTAATGAAGGAAGCTGACTGAAATGATTTAAAGTTCTGTATAAGCACATCAAGCTGCAAAATGTCTTGCATTTGGATTTTGAAAAACACTTATTAACCGCTTTGACATCTTGCTTTTAGTCTCAAACATCTGCTTTAGATTGTTTGCCATAAAAGTGTAAAAATTAATCTTGCCCTCAATTTTGTTATTGCTACCAAAAACCAAACTATTTTTATTACTTCTCCTGTAGGAATTTGGACTCTGAACTATATTTCAGAGTTGAGGAGAAAATGAGTCTGTATTTTGTGTTTTATTTTTCTCCTTCTCACTCCCCACAATCTTAGAGGTAGAGTTAATTAAATCTTTGTTTTTAAGTGCACAGATATTTTAGGTGTGAGGTTTTTTTAACTGTATAACAAGCTCTGCTGTGCTTTATTTGGAAATTCAAATGATCATTTTGATTTGATTTTGAGAAGTGCAGCTGCCCAGAGTTAGAGTAATAAATTTGCATCATCTGTGGAAGAGGGGAGCTTAGTACATATTTTACTGTATGAAAATAATATGTGAAAGTCAAAGAAATGAAAACCTTCCTACATGTTCAGTCCTTTGATTAACAAATGCTCTTAAAGCTTATTCTTGGGACTTCCTTTTTTGTTGGATTACTACTTGTTCATATTGTTTCCTCTGAGAAGCAGTAAGGAGCTGTGACATGCGATGTCAGTAGAAGCCCTGATCTTCAGCACGCTCCATCTGAATGATTCCTTTCCCCGTGCAGTGTATTATTAAATTTCAGGACATTCTACTGATGTGGAATCATCTGTGACTTAAGTCAGAGCATATAATAATCTTTCTTTCTACAATGGGAGTGTTGTTTTGAAGGCAGAACTGTCTTGTTATAAGCCTAAAGCAGGAAATAGGGAGTCTCTTCAACTCGCTCGAAATGTGGTGTTTGTGCTGCAGTTGCCTTTGCAGCAGTCTCCCCTTTCAGAATCTGTGGCAACACTTGCTCTATTTTTTTTTTTTAATTTGAATGCAAGTGTTTTAGCAAAAGAGTTCACAAAGGAGTCAGTAAACAAGATAAGGCATCTCTATTTGATGAATAGCTAATTTTTCTGTGACAAAGTGAAATTGCTTGGTAATTATATGGCTGTATTGCTGCCAGCTTCTATTTTCTCTAGGTGAGACTATAGAGTTTTTTTTCATGGCAGGAACCATTCCTTTTCCTTTGTGCTAGGATGCCTTAGGTGTTTCTGGTTATTACACTTGAAGGTAGCCACTTGAAGGTACCAGAGTAATGCAGGAGGCCAGGGAAGTTCTTGAGTACATGGAGTGATGCTCTTGGCATCAGCCAGAGCTTACAGATAGACTCACTGATCCTGTAGAGGTCTATAAATCCTGTCCAAAGTACTGCTAAAATTCAGGTGCTACTGGAAGTGCACACAACTGTCATGTGTCAGATTGAAGCATCATTTTGATACAGCCTCTTTAAATATAGATGGAAACTTTCAGGGAAAACAGCTAAACCTCCCTGGAAAAACCAAAGAATATGGTTTATGCAGATTAAAAATGCAGTTGCTTCTGCCCCAAGGAGTTGGTTTTTTTTCTTTGTTTAGTTTGACAAAATTAATTTACATTTTCAAAGCAATCACATGAATTGTGTGTTATATTTGCAGTGTGTCTCTTCCTGTCCCCAGAATAATCAGCTGATGTCAGTTTGCACACTTTGCAAGCAAATAAGAACAAAAGCCTAGAAATAAGCTTCTTTCTGCATTGTTAACAGCAATAATTTCAAATACATTGTTAGCAGGTTTCAGTTTAAACTTTGTTCACAAATGTAAATGTAGTCCACAAAAGTAATTGTAGTTCACAAAATATTGTGAAGTTATCTTCTTTTGCTGATGCCTGCTGAAGCTTCCTTCATTTTTCTACAATAAAATTGTTTTTCTGAACTCCTCCTTTTTATCTTTGCCTGTTTCCAATAATTCACTCTGATGTTCCTTCTTCCTGTTTTCCCTGTTCTGTTCATATTCTTCCTTTCATCTGCTTTTCCTTCATGTTTTATTCTCTTTTTTTTGCCCCCACTGCTATAAAAACTTCCCTACTTTCTTTTGTCAGATAGTTATCAGTCCTTAGCAGTCCCTCCTTAAAATCTAGCTGTTCTAGGAATCTCATCTTATTTCTTTTCTTTATCAGGCAGACATAAGTCATGCAGAATGTGGTGCTTTGCATCTTTATCAACATTTATCTGAGGCTAGGCTGGATGCTCAGTAAAACAGAGAATGTGTCTCTCATTTTCAGACACACAGGGAGTTTCTCATTTTCTACTCACTGAGGTCAACTATCTGTTGGGTTTTGTTATTTTAACCAGTCCTTTTTAAATCATCCATCAGGCTTTACATTTCCTTAAAAAAAGATACTGCATAGCTGTGGCTATTTGGGTGGGGGGAGATGCTTTAGAGGATCCCAGGAAGGGGCAGATAGTGCAGTACAGCAATGTGTGGCTCTGCAGGAGATTCAGTTCTACTAATAAAACAGGGACTTTTTGCAGGTTCCATTGCTCTCTGGGAAATCCTGAGTAATTTTCTTAGATAATAGAGGGATCATACCAATGTTGCTCTCAGCTTTTGTGTAACAAAACAAGAGCACAGGTAGATTCAGCTGTACAAAAGTTCAGTTGTCACTGTTTGGTGAGCAATGGTTCAGCTGTTGCTCTGCTTTGATCTCCAGNACCAATGGTTGAAGCCAGTAGCTTTTCTGTAACAAAACAAGAGCACAGGTAGATTCAGCTGTACAAAAGTTCAATTGTCACTGGTGAGCAATGGTTCAGCTGTTGCTCTGCTTTGATCTCCAGTGGGTGTCTCTGTCCCTTCCTTAATGTTGTGTGTCACAATACAGGGTGGAATTTATCAAATTGATTTCTGTTTTGCTTCCTTTGAAAAATTAGGCCCTTCATTTGAGTATTTAAAATGTTATGGTCAAGCCTTTAATGCTGTAATTAGACTGGCTATTGCAGAGCTTGTGCTTTGTTGATAGCCTCATCAAAACAAATGAGGTTTCATAAGCCTGGTGGTAGAGATGCAACAAAAGTTTGATTTATTCTGCTGAATGCTGTATAACTAACATAGCATGTTGAGGATGGGCATAGCAAACTGAGCTGAGCATCAGCTTTGAGTCATGTGTAGTGAAAAGTTTATCTTTGAAAGGTAGGAAGAACCTACCTTGATTGTGCCTTGAGAAGGGCCACATGGAGCCCATGAAAGCCACAGTGGGGAAAAGAATGCATGAGGTTTGTAAATGCAATTGGCACTCACAAGGTGTCCAAATACCAGCAGCAATTTCATGGCATGGTTCTTGAAGTGGCCAAGTATCACGTGGTGAGTAGAGCACATGGTAGAGCAAAAGGTGTGGAAGCTGCTGAACTTCTCTGTACAGAAAGGTGGATTACACAAAAGTGAGTGAGCACTTGGGAGCTGTGGCCAAGCTGGGAGCAAGAATCATAGAAT
>VZTY01012179.1:18722-35923 GCA_013400935.1 Turnix velox | reverse complement strand
ATATTATGTTAAAAATTCCTTCCCCTGCCTTTCTGTAGGACCCCCTCAGGTACTGAGAAGTTACTCTGAGGTCCCCTCTGAGCCTTCTCTTCTCCAGGCTGAACAACCCCAACTCCTTCAGCCTGTCCTCATAGGGCAGTTGCTCCAACCCTTTGATCATCTTCGTGGCCCTTCTCTGGACCCTCTCCAATAGCTCAATGTCCTTCCTGTGTTGAGGGATCCAGAACTGGACGGAATATTCCAGGTGTGGTCTCACCAGTGCTGAGTGGAGGGGTAAAATCACCTCTCTGGACCTGCTGGTCACACTCCTCTTGATGCAACCCAGGATTTGGTTGGTGCCTTCTTGGCTGCGAGTGCACGCTGTTGGCTCATGTTGAGTTTGTCAAACAAGCCCTGAAAACCTGGAGGGTGCCTTATTTGTTACTTGGAAATGCTGCTGTGTTCTAATTCCTTGTTTCCAAAACCAGCATTGGGGTTATCTTGTGTTCTGGGCTGGAGATTTTGAGGAAAGCTTGGCAGTTCCTGCCAGGACTGTGGAGTCTCCGTTGAAAACGAATGAGTGACTCGTTGCAGCAAACATCCAGACTATCCCTTGAATCCTGACTGGGCTCCAGCAGCCAGTACCAAATAGACTCTGTGATCCAGAGATATGAAGGAAAGGGCACTGGGATTTTCTGTGAAGAGAGAAGTCACTAAATCCTGATGCTGGCGCTGACCCAGAAGAATGGTATTTCAGCACATTAGATGGACAGGCTTTCTTCTAAGAAATTAGAGAATTGGGACCTTTTTAGCAGGAGCTTGAAGATGAGGCTGTGTCAGATAATTCCTTATAAAGTTGTGGAGCAAAACCCTGGAGACAAGTGGAACTAACTGATGGTATAATTTGGTCCATGTCGCCCTGTGCTTAGTTTCCCAGGTACCTGTTTGCAAGTAACAAAACTCATTTATGTGACTTTTAATCCCAGCTTTGGTACTGTTGAGCTCTTGCTGTATTGCTGGTGTACTTAAAGAGAGCACATCCCTCTCTTTAAGAGGCATTCAAAAATCACATTGGGTTACTCTGTTTGGGAGGGAAAAGGTATAAATTCAATCAAATTACTAGTCATCTGAAATAATCTACCCCAGAGCAGAGAGAGGAGTCAGTTTCAGCTTTCTTTTTCTACTACTTGTGGTCAGAGTTTCTTTTTGTTGATCAATGGGAAAACACATCTTGATTTTTGTTCCTTTCTATCAGATTGTTTGTTTTCTTTCTTTCTCACTACCAGGATATCCCTGTAGCACTTTCTGTAACAGAGTAAAGAAATTGTATTTATTGATGGTTTTCAAAAGTTGGTTTCAGATATCTAAATCTTTGGAAAATCCTCACTGGCATAGGAATTTTAGACTAAGGAATGGAATTAGGCATTTTAGTTTGACTTTTTTTGTGTTTATTTTAAAAAAGCTGTGGAAGGCAGAGAGGTTAAAGGTTAAAATAATACTAACTGAGCCCTCCAAATCTAGGAGTTTCATTCTCTGTTTCCTGAGGACTACTGTAGTCAAAATAAGTAGCTGATCAGAATCAGAAAGCTATATTAGCATTGCATTTATCAATAGTGAATTGGGAGGGTGGGAACAGCAAAAAAACCCCAAACCCCAGCTTTTATCTCAAACTGTGCTTCCTAAGTTATCTGTGTTATATTGTTCTGTAAAACATTCTATTAATGTGAAATTTTTCAGAAACAGTCTTACAACACTGCTTACATTGAAGAAGTGTAGTTTTATTTTAACTTTCACTTGAAAACATTTGGGGAATTACACCCTCAAATGACAGTGTATAAATGAGTCTTTGTTAATTTTTCTCTTGTGCCATGTACAGTCAAAGTGATGCTTGATGTGCTTTAGTAGTGTCATGTCCTGCTCAGCTTCTGGTTAAGTCTTCCCATGCTCCTTACACTAGGCTGGGGAAGGTGACTTGATTGTGAGAAGAATTAAGCACAAATAACATTGCTGTGAAGTGATTTAGTAGTATTTATGTGCAAAATCTCAGTATTTTTCATGTCTGACCTGGTCTGTGTTCTAGTAGTGTGGCTGTGCCAGTCCTGAGTAAATTCCTAAGCAGAGAGAAATTGAAAAGGCAAAAGTCTGGCTGCATCATCTCATCCAACCACATCTAGCACAGAAATATGCTTTGTCTGAACATGTTTTAATGACCCCTATCTCTGGATTCTGTCTCTTGCCTAGGGCTGTTTTTGTGGCATAGCTGTTCCTCCTCTTTCCCCTACTAGTGCGTTTTTGGTGTCAGTCTCCTTTCTCCTCCTCCTCCTGGGCACCCTGAGATTTCTGAGAAGCCTGTCAGTTGTTACTCCTTTTTGCTGCCATGGGAAGGAGGTGAAGGAAAGCAGTGCTGTATTTGGGATGGAAGGGGAGAGAAGACAAGATGCAGTGATGTGGGAATGCTGCACCTTGAGCTGATATCCTTGAGCTGATATTCCTGGATATTGGGGGTTGGAACTCGATGATCTTTGAGGTCCCTTCCAACCCAAACTATTCTATGAGTCTATGATTCTATGACTGTATGCTAAAATAACCTCTTTCTGCTAGCAGGTAGATATGGGTACACCTGGCATTTGCCAAGAGCCCTTCCCAAAACCCTTGTTTGAAAGATGCAGTGATACATTGTTGTTTTGTTGCTGTAATAGCTGTGGTTTTTCCTAAAAGGACATTGGTTTTTGTTTAAAATAAATCCTTGTCACAGCAAGAGCAGCTCTTCTCTGTGTGTATAATTCATGGGTTTTATTTTTTTCCCTTAGTGCCATTTTGTATCATAGTCTGAAACAAAAATTGGCTACTGCTTTTGTTTCTTATTTAAAGTCAGAGATGTCTCAACACTATCGAGGATAGTGAAAACTAGACCTTCATTAACCTTATGGTAACTTATCAGTACCTGGGGGGGTCCTACAGAAAGGCAGGGGAAGGAATTTTTAATATGATATCAGATGGGAGGACTAGAAACAAAGGATGTAAATTGGAAGGGGGTAGATTTAGACTTGACATAAGAAAGAAATTCTTTACAGTGAGGGTGGTGAAGCACTGGAACAGGTTGCCCAGAGAGGTTGTGGATGCCCCCTCTCTGGAGGTGTTCAAGACCAGGCTGGACAAGGCACTGGGCAGCCTGATCTAGTGGGAGGTGTCCCTGCCTATGGCAGGAGGGTTGGAACTGGATGATCTTAAGGTCTCTTCCAACCCAAACTATTCTATGATTCTTTACTTGTAATACAAAGACATCATTTAATCCCCTTTTTCTAATTTAGTCCTGTATTTTTCTCATCTAAAATCATACAGTGCACGAATGGAAAGTGAGTTGCTCACAAATCCATTGCTGTGCAGTCTTTTACATAAACAAAGTCATGAGGATAAGCAAATGCCTTTCCTTCTAATTAGCAGTGTGTTTTGTGGTTCCATACATTCCAAAGCATAATAGACAGCTCCAGTGCCTAAAATAATCCCAGAGAAAACACATGTGTGCCACGAAGATAGAGGTGGGAGAGAGAGGAGGCAGGAAAATTTGTTGCCTGTGTTCTTGGAAGCCTTTTCTACCTCCATTTGGATACTGTCAGCTTCTTTTACACAAACATTACAGCATCCAAGGGGAATTAGAAATACTTACCCGTGACTACAACAGCAGATCTTACATTTGTCAGGAGAAAGCAATGCAAAAAGCAGGATCTTGGACTCATTTTGGTTTTAATGTGCTGATAAATGCCTCCTAATGCTGGAGGGAGGTGAGGTTGGCTGTCTAGGCGCAATGCAGGAAGTTTGAAAGTTACCTCATAGATGTGACGTGGTTTTTGGATCTGTGAAAGTGCTGTGTAAGTCCTAAGTAGCAGTTACTGTCTCTTGTGATGTTTGTGAAGTCATACAGCTGCTTCTCTTATGAAAAGGCTGGGGACCACTCAAGGTAGGGACACAAAACTAAGATGGCACTGATCAAATGGTTTGCAACTGATGATGTTGGTGAAAATGAGACTTTAACCTTGGAAGAGTTAGGACCCCCTCAGGTACTGATAAGTTACTCTGAGGTCCCCTCTGAGCCTTCTCTTCTCCAGGCTGAACAACCCCAACTCCTTCAGCCTGTCCTCATAGGGCAGTTGCTCCAACCCTTTGATCATCTTCGTGGCCCTTCTCTGGACCCTCTCCAATAGCTCAATATCCTTCCTGTGTCAACACATTATGCTGACTTGTATTTTTCTCCTTCTAGTTAATTTTAACATGTTAGGAACTCTTAGTTTCTGCTTGAGGGAGTAGATACTTACGTGGGTGTCCCCAGGGATGTGAAGCTCAGTAAGTGATCAGCAGTGGGAGCCAGGGTTATGCATGGCATTACACCATGGAAAGCTTCCGATCTCCTCTTGCAGACAAAATGTCTACAACAACAATACCACCACTTTCCTAAATTCCTGTGTTTGGCAGATGTGAAGCTTGGTTTCTGCAGGCAAAGCCAGGCTGGTTTGAGGGAGCTCATGGTGCTCTGTGTTTTTGCTGCTGCTGCTAATTTTTGTGAGCACCGTAGAATACAGTAGAAAATTGAAACTGTGTGAAAGATCAACAAATCAGTGTAGAATGTCACGCAGCAACATCTGTTAACTTTGGCTCGATCTCATATCCTTCTGACCCTTCCTTTCCAGCCACAAGTCGTGAGGGCTCAGAGTGATAGGGACTTGAAGGGGGAGGTGAAAGCATCTAGCTGTTTCTTGGTGGTCTGAAGCACCTGCATTGCATCACTCTCCCACCCCCCTCTTTCAGAGGGAAAGCTATGGAGATTCCAAAAGGAATTGCAACCATGCTGGATCCACCAGCAGTTTATGTCCCAAAAAAAAGGCAGTAAAAGCAAATTGAAGGAACCAATGTTCAATGAAGAAGAAGGTACATAAAATTATTTCTTCATGGACAGCTGTTTACCATGTATATGCAAGTAGAATCTTTGAAGTTGTAAACAAAAGTAGAACTACCAGAGAAGAGATTCCTGTGGGACCATCACAGCATTCTTTATCTTCTTCCAGGGGTGAAACAGTTTTAGTACCTCTGTTATTAATGTTCCTCAATGATGAAGCACAACTTCAGAGACACTACACTGGTCACAGTGATGACTGGAGTGCCTGGCTGGCCATCCTGTATGGTCACTACAGTGCAGGTCAAGTTGTAGGAACATCCAAGGGCAGAAAACAATTGCCACCACATATGTGTGTCTTGGATTGTGTAAGTCTGAATGTGCTGCATGTCCTTGAAATGGATCTTTATGACTGAGCTGTTACTTGGTTTTTCTAAATATATTAGAGGATGTACCCTGTGCTCCTGGATGACTCACAGAGACAATGTGCTCTTTTTTTGTGGGACTGGGAGAAAGCAGAAAAATAGCAGATCTCAAGTGCTCTACTGAGGCTGTATTTGCTGCAGATTTTCACCCCACTGACAGAAATACAATAGATACTTGGGGAAAATCACACCTTTCTTTTGGGACACTGGAAAGGAATTCTATTATTGAAAAGCAAGGATGATTTGAGAAATGGAAGAAGTGAAAGTTGGTCATATGTGTGACCTTTTGTGAAAATGGTGATATTATTACAGAAAACTCAAGTGGAAACATCTTCTTTTGGGAGGAAAGCAGAAGAAACCATGTAGTTCAGGGGAGCACCTGAGGATGAAATGTTTGTGCTTATATTTGTGAGATAGTACACTAGTATCAGGAGATGGGAAAGACCAAAAGCTGTTATCTTAGAATGGAATTACCAAAAGCTTCACAAAGCCATCTCTTCTCCAGGCTGAACAACCCCAACTCCTTCAGCCTGTCCTCATAAGAGAGGTGGTTCCAGCTCTTTCCTCCTCCTCTGGACCTGCTCCAACAGCTCAATGTCCTCCTTATGTTGAGGGCTCCAGAACTGAACGCAGTACTCCAGTTGATGTCTCACCAAAGCCCAGTAGAGTTGCAAAATCACCTCTTTTGACCACATTAGTCACATAACTAATGTAGATTTTCTTTGCAAAGACATCTATTTCATCTTCACAGGAGGAAAAAGTACAAGTATTATGTAGTAGTGAGTCATTTAGAGGAAATATCGTTGTGAAAGTGCACAGTTGAGTTGACAATATACAGAACATAAGCTTTTAATATACCATTTTTTCATTAACACTGTGTTTGCATTTTAGTATAGTCATTGGGTTTTTTTTTTTGGTTTAAAAATGCCTTTCAAATATTGTATATATATGCTTATTTATTTCACTGTCTGCACTTTGTACTCTTCATCTACTTGTTCAGAACGTTCTATTGTAATGTCAAGGTAGCAAATTATTTCTGATGGAGGATGATGAATACATGTGAAAAGTGTAAACAGAGAT
Organism: Turnix velox; assembly: GCA_013400935.1. Lineage (NCBI taxonomy): Eukaryota > Metazoa > Chordata > Aves > Charadriiformes > Turnicidae > Turnix > Turnix velox. The sequence goes on along the minus strand of VZTY01012179.1, from coordinate 29,551 downwards.
GGAAGATGCAAAAATTGGTGTTCTAGACCTGAAAATATTACTACCACGAGGTAAATTTACATTGCCTTGGCAATAGCACATCTTGGGAATCACTTGCCAGGAGCTGTGTTCCCTTAAAAAGGAATCAGCACGTCATGTCCCAACTTGATCTGGATATTATCTCAGTAGGGCTTATGGATGTCTGTGTGGTTCAAGTATTTAATAAGAATTCAAAATAAAAGTGTTTTTACTTCCTTTAGAAAACAATACTGTACTGTTAGTTTATAAGATTTTAGCAGCTCTTAATAAATGGTAAGATAATTTAGCTTCACTTCTTTATGGATATTTTGTATTTGTATTTTCAGACCAAGTCTAAAAATATCTTCTTTTTTTTATTTATTTTTTTTTAAGTGTACCATAAACCTGCAGAGGGTAATAGAAACCTTGGAAGCCTATGTGGTTCTATGATTCTGGGATCTGAAATGAAATTTTAATATTTGTATGTTTCTGTGTTTCTAATTGTGAAACAGAAAGGATTCTGATGAATGAATTAATTGTACTGTGCAGTAAACATTTGTCTTGAGAGCCATAATATATGGGAACTTACAAAACCTGCAATGAGAAATAAAAGCTGCTTCCTTTTCTAACTAGACCTTTCAGGAAATCATTGATTGGATAATCAAACAGAGGCGTTTGCATGATATTACTTCTGATAAAATTTTTGCTTGATAATACTTTTAATAGTGACATTGGAAGCAGCTGCACTCTCTGATGGTAAACCTGCCTTCATTAAAACCTCCCTCTTTCCTCTGACCTTGTCCAAACAGAGCTAATAAAGCATTGTTTCCAAATCATAAATGCCAGTAAAATCTTTAAATCATGCAGAAATGAGTGATATAGTAGAAAGTGTGTTCTTGATGGGATGGTCTTTAGCTAGGCTGGAATAATGATGTAAGCTTTATCTTTAAAAAAATCAAGCCAAAACCTTGACCAGCATATTAAAATCTCTCTTTTTTTTTTTTGTTTTCTTTTTTTTAACAGGGTCAGCAGATTTCACTAGCTCCCATTCAGAAACTAGAGGAAGTTTTGTATGAGTATCAACCCCTGCAAGTGGAGACATATGGTCCACCAGTTCCAGATCCTGAAACTCTGGGAACACTGGGGTAAGTAACACAGCAAATTTTAATTCCCATTTCACGGCATTATAGCTGGGACTGTAACCATCTTCAGTTTGTCAGCATGGAGGGGGTTTTTACTTTTTTCTTTTAAAGATCTTAATGAAATATTAGACTTCCTGCCCAACTAACATTTTGTTTGGGGTGGATAAGCTAAAGCTTTTTGGTCCTTTACCCTTTATAGATCTATTGAGAGCTGGACTGGATTGCATTAGAGTTTTTAAGGTTGTCCTTGGCAGTCACAGTGAAGTAGCTGTTCATTTTCAGTTGCACGGTATTAAAAAATAAATAAATAAAACCCTGAGTCTTAATTTACCCAGCTGTAAGCCAGTAAAAATATTAAAGTTGGGCTGTTTGCCATGGAAAAAAGGGTAGATTTACTTGTCGACTGCTGTCTACAGTCAAACTGCCTTTGTGAGAAATGAAGCACAGAGCTTAACTTTGTCAAAAAATATAATGCAGGGCTGGTCCAGCAGCTTGGCGTGCAGCCTTGTTTTTGGAAGAGAGTTTGAGAGCCTGCTGGATGTGGCTAATGGAGGCTGGGAAGTCCAAAAGTGACGTGTCTGCTCTCTACAGATGTGTTCATAGCTGAATGCCACCTGAATATACCCAGCTACTGGGATAGTGAGTGTTGCCCATGTCATGGTCCAACTTCTAAGGTCACCAGCACTGGAAAATTATGTGGCAGAGGCAATGCACAGACTAGCAAGGCAAGAATAAGTTTTAAAAAATTACTGTTTATGTTTGACCATGCAATATAGAAAAACTGAAGCCAAAAAGTACTCAACAAAGTTGAGGGACTTGAGTTGCAGTTTCAGAGACCGCTGAAATCCAGACAGGAATCCCATCTAGTTCACTGACACAGGAGAAATTGTATCTCGTCCAGAAAATTATACAAATAGATTGGTTTATTAGTAGTATTTGTTAAGTAAATAAGCATCTTAATGTTGCTTCAGAAAATCCAAGATTGTCTGGAATTGAGACTGTCTTCATTTTTTATTGTTTTCTATGTCTTATTATCTGTCAAGCTTCTGAGACAAAATATTTATTAGCAGTTTCAATTAGGGCAGAGCCAGACTCTGTTTTCACCACCTTTTTGGATATAGCTGTGAGGGACCCTTCAGTTTGAGAGGTGCTTTGAGACCCTGAGCCTCATCACAGCTGAAAATACTTGGTGGGAGGGGAGAGCTGACTTGTCAGGGAGGATTCCCAGTCTCTGTCCCTTTGGCTGTGCCCTTTATAAGGTGAATGCTGATGTCTGGATCCAGAGGAATCCTCTTCTGTTGGTTCCCATCCCATCTAACTACCTGACACTGGCTCACAATTCCTTGCAGAACAAGATCCTGTCATTGCTGCAGTTGTGTCACAACATTTGTGCAGAATATTTGGAGCAGGGTTTGCAAACAATACTCTCAGCTTTTTCTTGGTGATGCTTTGACACGTGTCATTTTAACCCCTCCAACCATGAGGGGCTTGAAAAGATTAGAGGGGGAGAGATGTTGGTAAAAGGGGGAGGTGTTTGGGTGGGTTGGTGGTGCCCACCAAAGGAGTTCTGAGCCCTGAGGCTGTTTGCAATTCCCAAACAAATACATGGATGCTGTATGGGGTTAACCAATAGGGTGTATGAAATAATTTAAGCCATGCAAGGCTATGATTCTATGATTCTGTTTGTTTTTCTGTGTTTATATGAACTCATGAGCATTTCCTGTTGATGATGAATGCTTCACCAGTGTGCCTCCATCCTTGCTTTGGGTGTTGTCAGGCAGCTGCATACAGCTGGGCCAGGCAGAAGAGCTGGGCACAAACTTCTCCACTCTTGCTAAAGATTTTGAGTTTCCAGTTCATTTTTACTTTTACAAAAGCAGTTTAACTCTCACCTTTTTGTTGTTGGTTGGTTTGTTTTTTCTTCTTTTCATGTTCTTGTTAATAATTTTGCAGTCTGCCTATTTCCTGCTGCTAAATAGTTCCCTCACATATGCAGGCTGTTTTATCTGAGATCATGGAGACAGAATCATTGCTAAGACCCTACCACCCTGAGACTTCTAATACAATTTTGGTAGCATAATTTAATGAATTCTCCATTTCTTTTTTTAAATATACAGTTTATTTGCTTCAAAACACTTGTAGAATGGTGTTTCTGAATATTCTGGTCTCAATCTCTCTTACCTGAAGACTCACTTCAGGTTTCAGCATCAGTGTTGCTTCTCTTCCATAATAAATTGCTGTAATGAGAGAGACAGTTGGCAAGAAGGTTTCTATCAAAGAGAGAGAACAGGGAAAATTCTCAAGGGATCATTTTGAACATTTTTTCAGAATCTTTAGTAATTAAACATATTGCTTTTTAAGTTGACTTGTATTATTTGCTCATTAGGCTTCACAAAAAACCTTGAAAATCCAATAATCTTGATTCTGCACCCTCCTGCTGCTCTTCTGTATGAATTCTGCATGTTCTTCAAAAAACTAAATTTATGTTCAGTCTGCCCTTAGAAATTTTGTTTTCAGTTTCTCTTGAGGCTGTAATTTTTCTTTCTTTCCATGCACTGCAAAAAAAAAAATCCCATTAACATCCACCAGATGCATTTTTTTGCTGTTGTGTTGTAAGTCTGAGAATAATGAATAAATAGTTGGTTTTTTTTATCCCCTAACACAAATGTTTGTTGTAATGTGTAGGAGTTTGTGTCCTTCAGAGAGGCCTGCCCTTTTTTTGAGTGATTTTTCTGTGAGTAATGAAATATAGGTAAAATAATCCTGAATTACATGGCTTATTGGGAGCAATAAGTATTACACTAAATTGTAGGCAGTATTTAACCTTCTGGCAGGCAGAGTGAGACATTCTCAGAACCAGCCTGACTTACATGGCTGTGAGGTTCCTATGAAGAAGATTTATAGCTGATAGCCCCATAAATACACCCTGATGCTGGTTTGATGTAAAAGTCACTTTGGGGGTTCAGCCTGTGAGGCCAGCTCATGTTTGTCACCTGTCAAATGGAAATGTGACTCAAAATAAAGAAAGGGAGAGGTTATGTATGAGAACATCTCCCAGACTTGTGGTGGTGTGCTTGGAGAGAAGTGGGTTATTAACATTGAGCTGTTGGAGCAGGTCCAGACTAGGGGCACAATGATGATGAGAGGGCTGGAGCACCTCCTTTATGAGGAGAGGCTGAAGGAGTTGGGGTGGTTCAGCCTGGAGAAGAGAAGGCTCAGGGGGGACCTCACTGTAGCTTCTCAATACCTGAAGGGGGCTACAGAAAGACAGGGGTAGGACTTTTTAAATAGGGTGCAGGATGACAAATTCAACATGAGCCAGCAGTGTGCACTCGCAGCCAAGAAGGCCAACCAAATCCTGGGTTGCATCAAGAGGAGTGTGACCAGCAGGTCAAGAGAGGTGATTTTACCCCTCTACTCGGCACTGGTGAGACCCCACCTGGAGTATTGCGTCCAGTTCTGGAGCCCTCAACACAGGAAGGACATTGAGCTATTGGAGAGGGTCCAGAGAAGGGCCACGAAGATGATCAAAGGGTTGGAGCAACTGCCCTATGAGGACAGGCTGAAGGAGTTGGGGTTGTTCAGCCTGGAGAAGAGAAGGCTCAGAGGGGACCTCATAGTAACTTATCAGTACCTGAGGGGGTCCTACAGAAAGGCAGGGGAAGGAATTTTTAACATGCTGGTTGTGTGGAGGACTAGAAACAATGGATATAAATTAGAGGGGGATAGATTTAGACTAGACATAAGAAAGAAATTCTTTACAGTGAGGGTGGTGAAATACTGGAACAGGTTGCCCAGGGAGGTTGTGGATGCCCCATCTCTGGAGGTGTTCAAGACTAGGCTGGACAGGGCACGGGGCAGCCTGGTCTAGTGGGAGGTGTCCCTGCCTATGGCAGGGGGGTTGGAACTCGATGATCTTTAGGGTCCCTTCCAACCCAAACTATTCTATGATTCTATGATGTGCATTGGGAAACAGGAGGTGTCTGTGTGGAGCTGAAGGCAACCTGCTGATGTGAACCATATTGAGAGAGTTCTGTCTTGTCAAGATTCTGCTGCCATTCCTGCTGTCAGCAGAAAAGGTTGGCTGGGTGTAGTCTGACTAAAGTGAAGAGTGTCATCTTTTGGTTCAAATCAGCCCAAATCTATTGATCTGCCAAAGTCATCTCAAGGCTGCTTGACCTGGGTGTGTAGCTCAGTTGGGAGAGCACCAGACTCCTAATCTGAGGGTCAAGGGTTCAAGTCCCTGTCCAGGTATGAAGCTTGCAAGAGTTGGGATGATGGTTGGACTTGATGATCTGAAAGGTCCCTTCCAACCTAGATGACTATGACCTATCGTGGCTTTTGGGGAGAAGTGGTGCACAGTTAAGAAAGAGCATGAATTCCTGGATGCTCAGCCACTCACTGCAATTACTTTGAGTTTTTCTAAGAAGGGGAAAAAGGTTCTTTTATCACCCCCCAACGTTTCAGCTGAGTGCACTGAGTTTGTGTGGTTGGAGGTCTGGATTTTCTTACTGCAAAACAAGAGAAATGCAAACTACAACAAACTTTGACATGCCAAGTAGTGAAAGAACAAAACAGGATGAGGATGGAAATTAGTTTATTGGTTAGAAATTTTTGTTTGTTATGAAGTTTTGATTTAAAAAAAAAAAAAGCAAACACGAAAAACTCCAAACAAACAAAAAAAAAACCACCAAAAAAACCCAAAAACAAACACAAAAAAGAAACCCCCCAAAAACCAAAACACTGAGGATCAAAGTTATGTTTGTTTAAGGTCTTGAAAAGTTTACAGACATTCTTAGCATTGACTGTAAGGACATAGGGCCAGTAGGAGCAGCCACACAGCATCCTCACACCAAGTATCTTCAGATGTGGAAGAGCCATTCACAACCTGCTTAATAAACTAACTACAAGTTGAAGATCTCATTATGTGGTTAATGGTTTGCATAAATATGTTTGCATTTCACATCTCCCAGTTTAGAAACAGTCTTTTGTAATCTACAGTGGATTCTGCTTTTAATACAGAGCCAATCCCATTCTTTCCATCCTCACAAACTAGAGACAAAAAACAAGTATGATTAAAAATTTCTCTTTGCTCTCCACTTAAAAATCCTCCTTTTGTATTGAGTCAAGCCTGAGCTACTTGTAAGAAAATTATAGTTGCATTTGATTTTGCCTGGAGAGATACATCCTGAATATATACTTGGGTCTTAAAAATAAAGAATGTGCTCCAAAAAAATCTTTGCTTTTCTTTAGGGACAAATGTGACTCCTCTTTGATCTTTCAACTTGTCTTCCTGTCTAGCCACATTGTTAGGAGCACTCCAGTTTTGTTTAAATAAGGTGCAAAAATCAAGTTCAATGGTGAGCACTAATCTAATGGGGATAAGTAATACACCTTAATAATTTAAAAGCTAAATCTTGGCAAAATGTCATTTTTAAGGCTTGAGGGGAAGTAGTGAAACAAAATCAGACTGCTGTGGAAGTTTGTACATATATCAAATGTGTTTTAGCCTATTGTGTCTTTTTTAATGAACAATTGCATTGATTAATTTCTTTTTTTTCCTAGTGACAGCTCAGTAATTTAAAAAATTTTAATTAAGACAAAGAGGTTGGATTTTGTATCTGTTAGAGCTTTGTGAGCACTTAAATTTTAACCTTTATTTCAAGTGGAAAGTTTCTACGTATTTCTTTGTTATACAGTGTTGTAGTGTAATTTGAAACACATGGAGAGTTCTGGCACTTAATCTAGAAATGACTTGTGCAACTTCTTTGCTGTCAATCTTAGTGATTTTATTTTTGGAAGTGAGGCAATAGCAAGGATCCTCTCAAAATTCTTCTTTAAATCATAGTTGATCCCATCTTTGTCCGGATTAGTTTTTGCTAAAATCCTGCCAGTGTCTGCGTTGGGTTCAAGACAGTGAAATAACTGAGAATTAATTGTGAAGGGGGTGACAGGAGAGCACTGGGCTTTAAAAGTTGTAGCAGGTGATTTTTCACATCTGCTCTCTTTGTCATTGGGGTATGCAGATATTTCTTGAATCTTGTAATATGAGAAAAGCGGGAAAGAAGGGGCTGATTTGATCTGCTTTGGCCCATTGGTTTTAAACACTCAATTCATTCTGCTCCTATGAATAGAATAAAAATTCTCAGTAAGCTCAGTAGTCAGAGTCAAAAGATTGAGTAAGAGCAAAGGAAGTTTGTCTTGCTTTGGAAAGAGTGTAGACGGCTGCACTCTTCCTTGCAGGAATTCTCTTGGCTACTGAGGCATATGGTCTGAATTTCTCAGTGTCTCCAGCTCCAGAGCTTGATCTTCTGTAGAAAGATTTCTGTTGGCTGCAATGCATTTTGAGAGGAACCTAATGAATGAGAGTTATTAGGTAATTAGTGCTTAGGAAGATGCAACTCTGTTTGCATACATCCTTTTAAAGTGAAGCTTTTTCTCTCATTTTATAAACATAATCTAGGGTTGGAAGGGATGTTTCTGATCTCCCAGTCCAACCATCAGCCCAACAATGACAAGCTTTTTACTTTGNTGAGGTAGGACTTTTGAATAGGGTCTAGGATGGCTGGACTAGGAGGAATGGATGCAAATTGAACGTGGGTAGACTTAGGTTGGGTATAAGAAAAGTTCTTTACTGTGAGGGTAGTGAGACACTGGAACAGGTTGCCCAGAGATGTGTTTAAGGCCAGGATGGGTGAGGCATTGAGCAACCTGGTCTAGTGGGAGATGTCCCTGCCTATGGGAGGGGGTGGGAACTAGATGATCTTTAAGGTCCCTTCCAACCCAAACCATTCTATGATTCCATGAATCACACTAGAAGCTACCAAATGCATATATGCTTTTTTGGACTAGTGACTGTGGCTAAGTGTGCTGTCTTTTTAAAGAGAAAGGAGAACAAGGAAACAGAACTATGTGTAAACCATCTTAATTTGGCTCGATGTAGGAACTTTCATGTATTGCTTTAGTGTACTTGTAGAAATCCTACAGGATTCTTCATGGCTTTTTGGAAGGATGAAAACTTAATATAGAGGAGGTGGATTAGCACCAGTTTTTCCAACTGGATGGAAATTGAGGAAATTTGAAATCTTACTGTTTAAGAAATCAGCTTTCTGGCAAAAATGTCTTATGAACATTTCAAATGACACCCTGCAGTATATGGTGTTTTGCATGGAGCTCTTCTGTCAAGGTCATTAGCAATTGAATATATTAAAAGTGGGCTGCTTATGAAATGGAGACTTTTTGCTTCCTGCCCGCCCACCTGTGGGGTATAGTGTGGCTTCTGTGACTGTAAAAGGTCTCAGGAGGGTTATAAAAGTGGAGAATATGGAAAATATATAAAGAAACAAAGAAAGAAGCCTGCATCCACCATGTATGTGAGGTTGGCTGAACTTCTATATGTACCATTAAATTAACCTCAATGACAGCAGAATGTCCGTAGTAATTGTTTTTGTTGGCTTTTGGCTTCAGAATTAACTCATGGATCTAACACGAGTCTCTGTGCTCAGAATCCTGCTCTGCTCATGTTTTTTTACTTTTTTGGTGCAATCATGGAAAAAATATGTTTCTGCTCGAAGCAGTTGTCAAACAAGCTTCTTTCATCGACAATCAGACACAGGGCAGCTGAGTAAGGCTGTTTAGTCTAGAATAAATACTCGAGAGATTACAAGGTCACTGTAGGAAATGTAATTACACCCTTTATTCCAGAATAGTCTTTTTGTAGTGTGGGCTCACAGAATACTAAATCATGCATCTATTAAAATACATATTATATGAAAGAATAAAAAAAAATCAGAGTGTGTTACCGTAAGAAGTAGAGAATTGCCTGGTGAACTGTACTGCACATTTTAACATGGTTTAAAATTACTTCCTTACTTAATTACTTACTTTAACTTATTCAAAAATTAGTGTGGTAGTACCTGCGTTATATCTCTTCCAGTGACAGGACAAGGGGCAGTGGGTGCAAGCTGGAACACAGGAGATTCCACAGAAATAGGAACAAAAAACTTAATCAGAATGAAGGTGACAAAAGAGTGGTACAGGCTGCCCAGAGAGAGTGTGGGGTCTCCTTCTCTGGTGACATTCAAACCCCTCCTGGACACCTTCCTGAGTGACCTGATGTGGGTGTTCCTGCTCTGGCAGGGGGATGGGACTAGATGATCTCTCCAGGTCCTTTCCCATCCCTGACTTACTATGATTTTGTGAACCCTGAGCTGCTTCTGCAGGTGCAGGGGCAGTGAGGGTAAGTAGGCAGCTGAAAGTGTCCCCAAAACCATCTGCTGATGGCTTTAATGTGGCAGGAGGCATCCTTCAATCAAATTGGCCAAATGCCCTCTTTTGTCTCACCAAATCAAAGCCACTAAAAGTACCTCCAGATCATCTGTGATAGTTCTTTCTGAAAGCCCTTCTTAGCTTTTATCCTTCCCTTCATCCTCTGCTTGATACCACTATTGATGTGTGGCTCTCCTGTGACTTTATATGTCTGCAGACTTTACATCTTAGCAAAATACTGTTTTGTAGAAGTTAGATTGTAGGTCTTCTGAAGTTATGTGGCAAGTTGGAGATCAGTAGTTTTTGTGTTCAGTATTTTGTTTTTCTTTTTTTCTTCATTGCTGCTGTGTAACTAGTGAATTTTCATTAGAGTTAATTGTACCTGATCACATGTTCCTTTTTATTTTTCCTAGTTCCTTATTAAAAAAAAATCCAAGTCTTACACCTATAAGAATTGGATTTTATATCTCTATTCCAGTATTTTGTGCATCTCAGTTTGTGCATCTCTTCACTGACTGTGGAGCAGCAGAGATCTTAGGGGTAACTAAGACACTTGCTGCTCCGTGAAGAGAAATAGTTGGATATGGAGGGGGGAGGCTGGAAGTATCTTGGCTGACAAAAAGACAACCTAGAAAAGTTAGAAGTTATTAGCCATGAGAGAAGTTCCATGGAGCTTCTGAACACCCACAAAACCAAGCCATTGGAAGCCAGACTTCATTTCTTCTGGTATCATGGTATTAGATAAAAAGAAAGGAGAAGAGCACTAAAGCTCTTTGAAACTGAAATTGAAACTGGAAAATTTACCTGTCCAAGGACTGGTATAAACTGTCCCAGATGGAGGCTCAAATATGTTGGGTCAGTGGAAGGAAAGAAAAACCCAAGCTTTTTACAAACAAAACTCTAAAAGGCACAGTTGTTCTTAGCTTTGGCTGTTCTGGAGGTTTTTTTCATCATGAACACTCATCATGAGTTGCTTGAATGACATGAGTCACTTAAAAGCCAGTATTTGTGGGCTGGATATATGATCAATGAATTCTCTAATCACCTATAAACATCCTCTACTTTCATTTCAAATTAGCCTCAGTATATCACATCATTGAGATGTTAACTGGTTGCTTGACATCCACAATAAGGTTGCTGATGCTGACTTTGTGGTACCATCTGCTCAGTGCTTTGTTTCATAGAATCATAAAATAGTATGAGTTGGAAGGGACCTTGAAGATCATCAAGTTCCAACCCCCCTGCCATAGGCAGGGACACCTCCCACTAGACCAGGCTGCCCAGTGCCTTGTCCAGCCTGGTCTTGAACACCTCCAGAGATGGGGCATCCACAGCCTCCCTGGGCAACCTGTTCCAGTATTTCACCACCCTCACTGTAAAGAATTTCTTTCTTATGTCTAGTCTAAATCTATCCCCCTCTAG
>VZTY01012179.1:0-17386 GCA_013400935.1 Turnix velox | reverse complement strand
CACACTGCTGGCTCATGTTGAGTTTGTCATCAACTGACACCCCCAAGTCTTTCTCTACGGAGCTGCACTCAAGCCACTCTCCACCCAGTAGACCCCACAGCCAGGCCAGTAAACCTGTCTGTCTGCACACCCAGAGCATGTGGCAGCACCCACTTGAGCTGAGAAAGGCAGAACCTACAGTGGTCTTATAAAGATTGGTGACACTGAACTTATGACAGTGGAGATGAGTAAATTAGTAGCATTTTCAAGACCAGAAAAAAGACCTCCTCTTCTCCCCCTTCCCCCTTCTTTTGGGTTAGAGACCTAATATGTAATTTCCTATTGTGTTCTATAGCTTTGGCTTTTTTTACTTGTATTTTCTAATTTGTGGTGTTGTGTTGGCTCTTTCTTCTAGTGGGTCTGCTTACAGATGGTTGAGGAAAGTACCTGCAGTGAAATGGGTTGGCTGGAACTCATTGTCATGGCTTAGGTTTTAAAACCTTGCTAATAGTTAGTTGAAAACTGTTTTAGGCAGACAATGAAGCACTAGGTTTCCAGAAGGCATTGAGTTGTTGACTTCTCCATCTTCCATTCGAGTTAAACCACATTTCTAATTAAAAAAAAATAGGAGTTGAACATAATCAGACTTCACTGTTGAGCTATTGCTCAGGCTTGAAGGTAATGCCACCATATTTTTGTTTCTTTGCCTAACTGGTATTAAATGTAAAAACATAAATCTTTTTCAGTGGGAGAGGAGAAAGGGAGATGGTTTTCATCTGGCATAATTTCCTGTGAGACCTAGTTATAAACAAGGCCCATATTTACTCAAGACAATACAGTTTTAACATGCACTAGAATATCCAGCACAGTTTTAAATTGTTTAGCCAGCCCCAGGTATTAAATGCCTTCACAATAAACGTGTTTAATAAAAGTAGATGAAGTTTGAAATAATTTTTGAATAATTTTACAGTAGAAACACCAGTTAAATCAACCTCATTGCAGTAATAAATGTCACAAAAACAATTAATTATGCTTGCTTGCCACTGCAAAATCAATTGTGTAACTGTTCTTCTAAAAACTGACTTTTACATTACTAAATCCTAAACACTGCACTCCTGTAACTTGTCAGAATCAGGTTTTGGTTAATAGATATTTTCAGTGATGTAATGGGAACTTCTGGCATGGAGTCAGAATATAATGGACTGTGATTAATGTTTTAATAAGCACTTTTCTTCTACTTCTGATGCAGCAGTGAAGTGGTTTCCTGCTTGGATTGATAGAGCAGCAGGTGTGCAAATGTACTTTTTTTTTTCTTCCAGTAAGTTTTTCAGTTCTTCTGCTTGAAAATATTTAATGTTTTTTTGAGGGTTTCAGTTTGACTCTTTTAGAAACAGCTTTTGCTGATATTTGTCATTGGGAAGTGGAGGGAGCCATGGAAAACTTTTCTTAACTGCTTAGAATTTTGGTGCTTAATAGAGGAAACTCATTAGTTTAAAAATTAATTTTGATATATTGATGTTTCCATCAGTAAAAGGAGTTGTTTAAAAATAGTGTTAGAGTAATTCAAAAGTGTGTGAGAGCAAAGTGTGGTGTTGAAAATATTAGCAGGTTAGATTTATTACTGAAGTTGATGTAATGCACTTTCTACATGCTTGGCTACTTTTTGTACTGGTAGTGATTGTGTTTTTCTGTATTCTAAATATTTCTACCCGGATAAAAAAGAAGTCTGTTTGGCTCACACTTTATAATGATCCATCAATCCAGATTTGTTGCAGGGAGAAGTTTTTAACTTAGGGATTCAGTCATCTGATCTTCTTATGGTGTTTCTTCTGAGATGCTGCTTAAGGTGAGCACGTTCTCTTAATGTTCTCCTAATACCAAGCAGGTGATTGCTCACTTGTTCTCACCTCTGTGTGACTTCACACCACCAGGACTACCTTCTTCTGAAATCAAATTAGTCTTTTTTCTCTCCTTCTGTCCTTGTAGGCTGGATAGTAGCAGTGTGTGTATCTGTGATGAAGAGAAGAAGGGGGCAAACCTTGTTAGAAAGAGCAGGTCTCATGGCTTGGCTATTGCTGGCATTATTCCACCAGGCATGTGTCCAGGCACCTTGGCTCTCTCATTACAAAAAGCCTGGTGAGCTTTCCTGGAAGGACAGAAAAAATGCAGTGGTCCTGGCTCCAGTGCAGGTGTTCTTCTCTGGAGTTGGTGGGCACCAATAGAAATTCAAGATAACATGCAGTTTCTCCATCTCTTTGTTCTTTTCCTTAAACCTGAGAATCTTACTGATGATGGTCAACTTGTGCTTTGAATAAAATGCAAATATCAGCATATTCATGGTTTTAATATTTACTAAGAATTTCCTAAATAACCTTTATTCTGTGGTTTTCTTCAAACTCTGCAAGCTGGGGTAACATCTGCCTTGCATAGTGCAAGTTCCTTGTGTATTTTCTTTATTTACTATTGCTGCATTTGCTTGTTCTCCCTTAAAAAGATGGAGAGTTCTGGCTGCTGTCTTTATTTCCTGAACTCTCTTCCAGAATTCATGAGGAAATGCTCAAGAATAGAGCCAAAAAAACCCTCTACTCCTCTTCTCCCTTTCCTGTCATTAGAAGGTTCCGTCTCTCCTCCTCCTCTTTTCACATTTAGGCTCTGATGGATTGGGCAGACTTCTTGCTCTGTGGTCATTGATTCTGTTAATTGTCAAAAAGTATTCCACAAATGAGAGAGGAGGTCTGCACTCTGAGGCCATTTCAAAACTTGGAAGCATAAAGCCTCCGCTGTTCCAGACCCTCTTCAGCACACAGTTAATTTTGGAATGAAAAGTCTCATAGATACAGTGCCTGCAACCAATCTGAAATATGGAAAGGAATATCTTGCCTATTTATTTTCCACTTATTCTATGATGTAGGTGCATCTTTCTTTTTTTCTCACGGGAAAAGAAGCAAGTACTTTTGGAAAAGTGCAAGCACAATAGAGGAGTTTGCTTTCAAGAGTCTGAGTGGTTTAGGCCACAGGATCCTTCTTCTTGATCTTTTGCTTTTTGTCTAAGAGCATTCACTGAAATTATTATTTCTATGAAACTGTTCTCTTGTTCTTGCTCACCCAGGAGTGACCTATAGACTTTTTTAGTTCTGCTGTATTTAATCAATTTATCTAGCCCCTAAACATGCTTGGAAAAGCATGGGCAAGCAGAAGAGCAGATAAACCATTTTACAAACACATCAGCAATCTTTAAGGTTTTAACAGCAGATAGTGATGCTGGAGATGAAAGCAATGATAATCCAGTGCAACTTTCATGGAACTAGATGATCTATAAGGTTTCTTCCAATCCAAACCATTCTACGATTCTCTTGTGTTCTTGCAGCTAAAACCACCACACTGGGAAGTTCATGTGTTCCCCAGCCTATTTTTGACTCTAATTTTGACACAAGAGCCAAAAGTAAATGCTCAGCTTGGGTCCCCTCCCTGGCAGAGGTGATTTGTAGTGGTTTCAGTGGGTTACAGTTGATGCCTGTAGAAGTGCTTCTAACATCCCTTCTCTTGGGTGGTGTGTGTAGATCATAGAAGAGATCGGGTTGGAAGGGACCTTAAATATCATCGAGTTCCAGCCCCCCTGCCATAGGCAGAGACACCTCCCACTAGATCAGGCTGCTCAGTGCTTTGTCCAGCCTGGCCTTGAACACCTCCAGAGAGGGGGCATCCACATCCTCTCTGGGCAAACTATTCTACTTGCTTTTGCATTACAACACAGTGGATGAACTGTGTGCACTCACAGGCACTTTGATGTACTCAAGGAGGGTGCTCAGCGATGCTCAGGGATGTTTGCAGATGGAGCAAAGGAATGTGGCTATCTCAGTGACAGTAGCACTGTGTGAATGCTGCAGGCTGTTTGCTGGGGCAGTAGCTTGGCTCACTCAGTAGGTATCTGGCTTTACTGGGAGCTATGGGCTGCTAGTTGTCCAACCTGTATTTCAAAACAGAAATTGTGAAAAACCAGCTGGAACTCTTTTAAGACCAACTGCCCATATGTCTGCCCTATGGTAGCAGGTTTTACAGGCTGTGTGCCCTGAGAATTGTAAGCTAAGAGAAGAAAAGTAGTGTATTTTAATACCATTTTTATCCTCTTAGAAAAATACTTTGTTAATGGGGATAGCTGATACATGAGATTTCAGTATTTTCAGCACTGATTCTTGCCTTCCTCATGTATATACATACTTCTTGCTTCCTTGGGAGCAGTGTCTCCTTTTCTGGAGACATTTAGAAGCCTTCTGGATGCCTTCCTGTGTGACCTGGTCTGAGTGTTTCTTTTCTGGCAGGGGGATTGAACTAGATGATCTCTTGAGGTCCCTTCCAATCCCTGATATTCTGTGATTCTGTGGTAGTGGAGCAGTAAGAGTTTAATGTAAGCATCAGCATCTGCTCAGCAGCACTCTGAGCAGTGACAGGTAAGTCTAGTTAAGACCTCAGGAGAGGGAAGCTGGTTTCTCCACTACACTGCTGCCTAGTAGGTTCAAATGCCTGAAATCTCCAGCAGTTATGCTCCTTAAAAGCCTGCCCTTCAAGGCTTTTTTGATTTTTTTTTTTTTCCCCTTCCACTTTAAAAAAAAATTAAAAATTCTCCATTAGTGTTTTGCTTCATCATCTGCAAAATGTGATTGTTTGTTTGGAAACATCAACCTTAGGCACTGGGAAGTACTCACCACCCAGAGAGGACCTCATAAGCTTGGGTGGAGGTGATAATACAGGCTACTGGTATTTTCAAAGGATTGTGCATCCTCTATTTTGGGCTGCTTTGAAGGATGGTTATTTGCAACAAATCCCAGGGTTTTTGTTGACTCATGAATTATTTTTTGGTTTAATTCAGCATTTTTTTCCCCCTTTCTGAGGGCTCCAGCAGCTGAAACAGCATCATCTTGCCACACTGCAATTTCAGCTGAGTCTGGTGTTTGAAATGACAACACTGTGAAATGTTTGTGACTTGTTTTTAGAACAGCATTTCAGCCACCAGTTTCCTTAAGAAAGCAAAAAAACAACATGGAAAGAAATACAAATTAAAGACAGGCTTTAAAATACTTCTGATTAAAAAAAGAAAGAAATCAAACTAAACAAAGATTTAGAAGAAATGTTAAATTTAGCAAAATTTCTAGGAAAAAGACATCTAAACAAGCATAAGGGATCCTTGAGTTAGAATCATAGGATTATAGAATAAATCAGGTTGGAAGGGACCTTAAAGATCATTGAGTTCCAATGCCATAAGCAGGGACACCTCCCAATCTTTAATCTTTAACCTCTCTGGGCAACCTGTTCTGTTGTTTCATTCACCCTTAAGTGAATTCCATCCCCTTCTTTCTTTAATTCTCCCTTTTCTCCAAACCACACATAAACTCAATGGTGACATTGAATGAGAAGGAGCTCCCCAAACCTCCCTTCTTCCTAGCAAAGGGGTGAAGAAACAGCAATGGTTCCATTCATTCTTCCAAGAAGAAGGTAGGACTGAATGCATCAAGAGTAGCTGCTTTGAGGACATGCTCTGTGCACTCAAAAATCTGATTTCTACTGGAATGATTTTCTTCATGTATAAGTGTGTGTGTCTGTGCATGTGTAAATCATTATATGTAGTTTTATGCTTACAATCTAATAGAATAACTCCATATTGTTATTGCTGTGGTATAATTAGGTGTTTATTATGGGCACGTCAATGCATTGATTGTTTTAGCAACTGCAGCTAAAGATAGGTGTCTTGCCCCAGAAGGGAGAAGCTAATGCTCAGAGAATTAACTTACTGTAGAAAAATATATTGAATACTGAATAGACAAAGTTAACCTCTCTCTAGAGCAGCCTGTCTTGTGAGTTTTAATGGGCTGTAGGCTCTGAATTGGTGAAAAACATATCCTGGCTTAGGATAATCAAACTAGAGAAGGAAAGGTGCTGGAAATATGGTGGCAGTGGGAAAAGATGTATCAGGGGCACATGGAGAAGTGGATGCTGTTTGAAAAGGTGCTTGCAGAGCCAGAGAGGCTGAGAATGACCATGTGGAGAGTATCGGTACCTGAGGGGGTCCTACAGAAAGGCAGGGGAAGGAATTTTTAACATAATATCGGATGGGAGGACTAGAAACAACGGATGTNACTGAGCAGCCTGATGTAGTGGGAGGTGTCCCTGCCTATGGCAGGGGGGTTGGAACTGGATGATCTTTAAGGTCCCTTCCAACCCAAGCTATTCTATGATTCTATGGATCAAATGTGATCCTGGCTACAGAGGAATCTATGACTTTGTTAAGGCAGGTAAATTAAAATCCTCAAAGGCAGATAAACACCAGAATACCTTTGGAGTTTGGCTTCAGTCCACATGGAGACCTCCTTTTTTTTTTTAACCCACTCATTTCCCTGCTTGATGTTCCCTTGTGTTTGTGTCCACCTCCTTAGCTCTAGATGTAACAAAGCATAAGCTCTCCACAGTTGGAGTTGTTTTTTTCCAGTATTAATTCATTTATGTGGTGCTGTGCCTTTATGTGACCTGTGTTCTTTGCTCCTGGCTGCACAACCTTTGCTATTAACCTGTCTCTAGTTGGAAGAAATCTGTATTAGTAAGTGCTACAGATTTGCCTCAGCCATTTATTTGTTTTCCCAGCCCCTCAGATTTTTTTGGCAGATGTGAGTTTTACAAGGGGTGCCTTTTATATTTTCTTATAAATCATAGATGAAAGTTGTTGAGTATCACTGGGATAAAATGAGATTCCCTGCAGGGGAAATACCTCATCAGATGATGATTCCCCCATTTACGTCTCTTTCTTGAGATTTATTGGTGTAAACTGTGCTTACATATTTTTTTTTGGGGTAGGACCCATGAAACTAATTTGAATCTGTTACCTTAAGGAAAATAAGTAACTGTTTTTGTTATAAATCTAGAGGGGAGCTTGATCTTTTCATGAAGGTGAGTCATCAGTGTGCATGCTGAAGTTCTTGGGAAGAAGAAGAAGAAATTTGAGACCAGGGCTGGTTATACAAATCCATGGGTTAGTGTGGAATACAATCAGCAGTGTGTTAAATGGGCAGAGCTTTTGCACTCTGGTGGGATTAAAGGATAATAACTCTGATGCAAAAAGATAACTAGCACAGGAAGGAGAGCCACAGCATTCTTTTTTTTGTTTCTTTGAGAAAATAGAATGTACTTTTTCAACAAAAAGTGAGGAATTTGCATTGAGTTTTAATCTCCCTAGAGAGTTTTAGAGGTATTTTGTAAAGCTCCACTCTTGGTAGGAGGCTGTTTGAGGTGGCTTCTTGTGCATCTTGGTCTTGTATGTGCTCCAGTGTTGGAGAAGCACTGAAGTCATCTGGAAAGATCCATCTCTGCTTCTCCAGTGGTGTTTGCTCTTCTGTGGCTCCAGTAGGTAGAACCTTCAGAGTAGAAGTTCTCAGTCACAAAGGGCATCTCATTAGCCCCTAACAGATTTATGTGTCAAAATACTATTTGTCTTTGGAAAACCTCCTTAGCACTTGTGTGGCAGATAATGCAGTGCTTCTATGTAGCTACTTTAAAGTCAACTTATTGGAGTGCTTGTCCTGATGGGAGAAATCAATATGGCCTTTGCTCTTTTCCCTTAAATCACATCAGCAACCTGTCAGATGTGATGGACTGTGCTTGGCCAACTCACTAGAAATTACTGCCTTTATTTTAGTTACTAAAAAAAAATAATTATTTGTCTAAACCCTCTTTCTCACCAGAACATCAGAATGCCTTTGGTGAGTAGAATCTAGCTTTTTATTTCGGAATAGATCCGTGCTTAAATAAAATAAATTAAATAAATAAAAGTGATTGTTTTCCTTTGTGCTCTTTGAAAAAACATAAAAAATGAGAAGTATAGGCCCACAGAGACATAATGTTTGTTTCCCATTATGTATCCAGTGAGTGCTCTCAGTTCCTGGCTGCCATCTGGGAGAGCTGCAGTATTGCTCCAGTTGCTTTTAACTGTCTGTTACCAGGGAATGCCTTTTGATAGGGGGAATTTTTCAACACCTGCATTACCCACCATGTCCATTGAAGTTTTAACTGAAGAACTGCATTAAGCACATTGTATGCATTATCTTCTTCTGCTCTGCTGCCTTTAATTAGGAGGTTGGTACACTGATGTACAACAAACACAAACATTAAATTGGGACTAATGGGAAATGAGGTTGGACTTGAGTTATAGAGACTGTAAAATGTGATGAGATCTGGCACTTGGTTTAATGATGCCAGAGTTGGCATGACATGTAACCTAACAGCATCACGTTGGATGGTGTTGCATAAAGCACTAATATTTTATGTAGTCTTAAAAAAAAAAGAGCAAAAAAAGCTTGGTTATAACATATACCTGTTTATGGCTGTATGTGAAAGCAGGAGCCTGTATGGTTTCTTGAATATCTTGTTATGGCAAGGTGATTTTATATCTTAATAATATGAGAAGTGAAGCAGTTGGAACACAAAGCTGGAAAATTACATCCTTTAACTCTCTGCAGATGTTTATGATGATTGAAGACTAAAGGGAGTTTTGTAATAAAACAGCAAATTGCATGAAAGAAAACAAACTTGAGTACAAAGATACTCCATATTTTAATATTCTAGAGGAGTGTATCGTGTACTAATATAATAATCACTCACCTTTTGTGTCACAAAGAGCTTTTTGACTTGATGTGACCGTGCAACTTCCCTTCAAGCCATGGTGTTTTCTTTATAAACCCTTTTGATCTGTCAAGAAGGTGTAGAAGTTTGTGTCAGACAAGAAGAAGATAGCAGATTTGACTCTGACAGTTGCTACAAGTACAGGGAAGTTCATTGACTTTGCCAGGGGAGAAAATTCTTCCTCCCAATTAAGTCAAATGCCAGGCAATGTTTTAGACATGAGGAGGGAAATATGCCTAAAGGACACTGCTTTTCTCATAGGTGCTTTCTGTGCTTGATTTTTATTTTTACTCTTAAAAAATATATTTTGTTTAAGCTTTCAGGGATAAAAGTAATAAAATCAACAAGCTCAATTGCATCTTTGTTTTGGGATTCTCACTGCTCATAAATCCACTGCCCTTCCCTAGCCCTCTAGGATTTTCTGCCTGTTTTCATGAAGATAGAAACTTGCTGGAGACTATGAGGCAAGGAAGTTGCAGACCTTTTATTTTTCTGCCAGGTTGAGCTGCTCTGCTTTTTTGCCTTCATATTGGTATAACTTAAGCCCTGTCAAAGTCTACAGGTTTCTGTCGATTTAGAAGGTTTTTTAGCATTTGGAAGGCAAAGGAGAAAGGACTTGTCTTTTTACTCTGGAGTTCACTGAGAAGATCCTGATTGAAAGGGCTGTGTCTCTCTCATACATGAAAACTAATCTGTAGTTAAACTGGGTAACCAGATTGTATTCCCTCTCTCCTCTAAGAGCTATAGATGGTCATATGCTGCAGCAGAAGAAATATAAAACTTACAGAAGTTGATTTTTCCAAATGTTAACTGCAGTGTATGGGTATTTTTTATCAGTGGATGAACCCTTTTAAGTCATCAAGGCTAAGCAGGGCTGCCATTAATTAAGGCTCTAAGATCTCTTTTATTCTACTGCACTTGACTTTTGGTAGATGTGGAATGCAATCAAAACTTTTCATTCTTTTTGGCTTCTCTATGGCAGTGTAACTGTTCCAGATCTTTCAGTGGCAAAGAAATCCCTTCAGTTTGTGGATTCCAACTTTTTACTCATCCTTGCATCTGGTTTTGTTGCCTTAACCTCAGATATTTTCACATTGACACAATATTGATCACAGTTGTGTTTGGTTAAATTTGAGGTTAGTTTACATGAGTCAATGATGAAATTTCTTGTGACACTCTTTCGGACATGAGGAATCCATTACTTTTAAAATAATCTTTTGAGAAACTTTATTCAGCTACTAAACAAGCCCTTAGTATACATAATTCAGATTTGAAATCATGGTATGTTTGGATTTTTTTTTCACATGTCTTGGAATGTACTTTCAGTTCAGCTAAACATTATTTAGGGCATAATTTTAGGAGTAATTTCTGTCATTCTGGAAGCAAATGCTTTAACCTTGTAATTATGCCATAAGCATTCAATGTTTTTCATAAACTGGCTACAATCCCAGCTCAGGAAAACAGTATTCTTGTTGATCTCATTTCTTCAAATGAAGGTGCAAATTTGTCCACAGAAATGATTTCTTAATAAATTTGGGTTATTTATGTACTTTCTCCCTTCTTGTTTTGACTCTGCTTGACAAGATGATAAAAATTCATCAAATAATCATAGAATCATAGAATAGTTAGGGTTGGAAGGGACCTTAAAGATCATCCAGTTCCAACCCCCCTGCCATAGGCAGGGACACCTCCCATTAGACCAGGCTGCCCAGAGCCCTGTCCAGCCTGGTCTTGAACACCTCCAGAGATGGGGCATCCACAACCTCCCTGGGCAACCTGTTCCAGTATTTCACCACCCTCACTGTAAAGAATTTCTTTCTTATGTCTATTCTAAATCTATCCCCCTCTAATTTATATCCATTGTTTCTAGTCCTCCCATCCGATATTATGTTAAAAATTCCTTCCCCTGCCTTTCTGTAGGACCCCCTCAGGTACTGAGAAGTTACTCTGAGGTCCCCTCTGAGCCTTCTCTTCTCCAGGCTGAACAACCCCAACTCCTTCAGCCTGTCCTCATAGGGCAGTTGCTCCAACCCTTTGATCATCTTCGTGGCCCTTCTCTGGACCCTCTCCAACAGCTCAATGTCCTTCCTGTGTTGAGGGCTCCAGAACTGGACGCAATACTCCAGGTGGGGTCTCACCAGTGCTGAGTAGAGGGGCAAAATCACCTCTCTTGACCTGCTAGTCACACTCCTCTTGATGCAACCCAGGATTTGGTTGGTGCCTTCTTGGCTGCGAGTGCACACTTGTCTTACTTACTTTTTGCAGAAGTCTCAGAGGTTGTCCATGAAGGCAGTCCACTACTTCCTAAGGTGGT
This sequence comes from Turnix velox, assembly GCA_013400935.1. Lineage (NCBI taxonomy): Eukaryota > Metazoa > Chordata > Aves > Charadriiformes > Turnicidae > Turnix > Turnix velox. The sequence continues at coordinate 6,429 of VZTY01012179.1, read as the reverse complement.
GTCTCAGATGGTGTGACCTGAGGCACTGTCAGGTGTGAGTTTGGTAACATGGAATCAGTAGAATTGCTTTGGTCTGAAGCATGATGAGTAATAAATACAGCTGTGAGTCAACCTGAGGTTTGAAAGAGGTGGTCTGCTTTTGAATTGGTTTTGTTCATACATCACCCTTTCAACTTTGCAGGAAGGAAGAAGTATTGAAATGAAAAGCCTGATCTACTCATAGAATAGGAACAAATTGTCATATTGGTCTCACTGGTGTGATCAGGCTCCTTTTCTGCTCCTGGAGTGGAGGTCTGACCTGCAGCTTTCCTTATGTTAAACACCTTTCTTACTTAGGGTTCAGTATTGAACTTGGTTAATGCCAACCAGGGAACTTATCAATAGTAACTTATCAATACCTGAGGGGGTCCTACAGAAAGGCAGGGGAAGGAATTTTTAACATAATATCGGATGGGAGGACTAGAAACAATGGATATAAATTAGAGGGGGATAGATTTAGACTAGACATAAGAAAGAAATTCTTTACAGTGAGGGTGGTGAAATACTGGAACAGGTTGCCCAGAGAGGTTGTGGATGCCCCCTCTCTGGAGGTGTTCAAGACTAGGCTGGACAAGGCACTGAGCAGCCTGGTCTAGTGGGAGGTGTCCCTGCCTATGGCAGGGGGGTTGGAACTGGATGATCTTTAAGGTCCCTTCCAACCCAAACTATTCTATGATTCTATGAAGTAATTCACTTGTCTGTAACAAGGCAAACAACATTCATGTCATTGTAGCCAAAGGCAGTAGTGTTTGTCGTGCCTTTCATCTCTGTGGAGTGCTCTGATGTGGTGAGATCACCTTCAGAAAGCAACAACAGGTTCTTCCTTGAATTTTGTGTTCAAATCAATGTAAAAGGAAGAAGGAAAAATGGAATTGACTATGTGCTTATTGTGGTAACTCCTTTAAGTCAGCAGTTAGCTTCTTTTTCAAAGTTGCTGCACAGGACTTGTTATTAGAATGGGATATTGGCCAATGACTTTTATTAGTCTTCACCAGTGCTAGTTTTCCTTTCCAGATCAGTAAGAATCATAGAACGGTTTGGGTTGGAAGGGACCTTAAAGATCATCAAGTTCCAACCCCCTTGCCATGGGCAGGGTCATCTCCCACTAGACCAGGTTGCTCAATGCCTTGTCCAGCCTGATCTTAAACACTTCCAGGGAGGAAGCATCTACAGCCTCTCTGGGAAACCTGTTCCAGTCTTTCACCACCCTCACTGGAAAGAATTTCTTTCTTATATCTAGTCTGAATCTACTCTCTTCCCTTTCAAAACTCATTTCCTTTATTGGTGTGTTTGCTTGTGTGTCTTGATAATCCTTCCAGTTACAGCTTCAGAAGATGTGGGAAGGGGAAGAGTCCTTGTTCCCTGAAGCTTGCTGTAAAGCAGTGATAGGCAATGAATGAAGGATTTCCATACTCCATAAAACTTTATCTCAAAGAAAGTCTCGAGAAGTTAAAATAATGGGAGATATTCTCTAGACTAACTATTGCAAAGGCTAAATAGCCTGGCCTCGATCCAGGAAGGCACTTAACAATGTGCTTAACTTTAAGCACATTGAATATTCTTACTGGCATGAGTGAAAAATCAATGAGACTACTCACATGCTTAAAATAAGACGTGTGCTTAAGTGTCTTTCTGGACCTCAGCCAGAGTGTTCAGCCTGAGAGATGGGCTCAGTTCTAATTGTGGGCAAAAGCCAGTAGTGTTTCATTTTGCTTGTCTAGTGAGTTTCTGAAGAATTCATTGATATTGTCTGTGTTTATTTTAATTGGCCTCCATTTCCCATCTAAGCCCTACCAATTCCAAAGCTAAGGGAGCAAAATAGATGTGCAACTTTGGGTTGTCAAACAGCTTGTCAGGGATAGTACTTAGACTTTATATATTGCTATAGAGCAGGAACTGGCCTTCAGAAAAACTGGGAAAAGATGAGGTGAAACCTGATTGTTTTCTTTGGTAGCCAAGGTTTTAATATAGAGAGAAAATGAAGAGGAGAGAAGAGAAGGGCTGGTGACACATTGCACCTTTTCAGTTAACATAGTTGCTTCTTAGGAAACATCAAAGAAAGCAGACAGATGCATTAATAATCAGCTGGCAGTGGCTGTAGCCTTGGCAAGTGGGCTTTCCTACCTACTATCGATTTTTCTGACTTTCAGACAGCAATTTGCAATGGGTGATTTGATCACTTGCCCTCAAAATGGGCAGTGAGATGAGTCGTCACGGCCAAAATGTTTTTTCCTTTCTAAACCAATCCCTCCTGTTTCTTCAACAGCATCTTTTAGTGCTTAGATGACAATTTCCACTGCTGACAACTGCGAATGATAAAATACACTATATTTAAACACAAAGAGCCTCCATGACTAGAGGTGCAAAATAAGCCACCAGAAAGCCACTGAGCAATTCATTGGCACCAGCTACACTTGTAGAACCCAACCCTGCAGTGCTGTGACTCTGGGACATTGCTGCTTGGCAAGTGTAGATGCACACTGATCCAGAAGAAATCTTTGCTGACAACTCTTAACTTATTCACCTTAGAAACAGCATGTTGTTCCCCCCATGTCCTCTTTTGGTTTTCAACACCTAGATGTTGGCTGTCTTCCACTTTTTTTCCTCTTTGTGTTTACAGCTTCCTGCTTACATAGAATAGTTTGGGTTGGAAGGGACCTTAAAGATCATAGAGGTCCAACCAGGGACATCTTCCACTAGACCAGGTTGCTCATCTAATATTCTCTTTGCTTTTTTTCCTGCAAGTTATTAGAGCTCATGCAGCAGATTGTATACTGCCCTTGAGTTGTCATTGCTGATGTTTTTTCACCTGCCTTTTTTACTGAAAATTAATTTTTTTTGTTTCTACATATATATCTTAGACTAGATGAGAGACAAACTGGTGGAGTAATTGGAAAGATAGTAGGTAGAATAGAGGAAAATCAAGCATAAATGATTTTTGAAGGGTTAAATATATAAAACTAAAGGTGACTATTTGACTCTTTAGAGTTTTCCATGGAATTTTCTATGGAATTACAGAAATATCTCCTGAAAATGCATCTCCATGAAGGAGCAGCTGCCATTTTTAAGAGGGGACTTCCACAGAGAGTCTTGAGCAGATGGGAATGAGTTTACTTTGAGTTGTTGGTTTTCTTTCAGCTGCAGAAAGGTGCTTCCAGAGCAATATGAGCTCAGTGTCAAGTATCTTTCAAGGTGACTACAAGTGTATGTTTTTATTGTGTACTTGCCCTAACGGCCTTATCTTCAACTGGGAATTCTTTTACTAGAAGAGGAGATTAATAGAATCAACTGTCACGTAGAGAATTTCACCAGGACTGAATGAATAAGAGGTGATGATGTAAGTTTGAAGTTTAGAAGCTGCATTTAGAACCAGGGATAGACAAAGATCTTGGAAACAGTAAAATCATTTACATTAAAGATATTGGAGTCAGAATTAGAAGTGAAAGAGTAGATGGAAAATGGTACTTTATAGCTTTTTTCTTTTTTTTTCCAAGTGTTTTTCCCTTAGCTTTTCTAAAATCAACTATGAAGCTTAAGTCTAGGTCCATGAGTGTATCTTGTTGCAGGTGTCTTCAGTATGACAGGGCCTTCTGCCACCTAGTGTTAATGTGAGTTCCCTTCTCAGCAAGGTATCACCAGATAATTTATTAGATGTCATTTTTTATTAATGAGAATTCCCTCAATTGCTGGGCAATCTCTGGGAAGGTTTTAGAAACTCGAGATTTTGCACCAGATGTTTTCAGAACCAATTCAATCAGTATGTGCCACTTCTTTGGATACATTTCTTGAGGATGCAGTTTACAAAGTGAGTCAAGTTGTTATACAAGTAATCCCTGGAGAATTTCACTAGCTGTGAATGTCACTCCTCTGGAACAACTTTGTTAGTCCTTTTCTGCCCCAGGTGAGTTCCTTTCTGCTGCATATGAATCACCTTGGTTGGAAGGGAGCTTTTAGACCATCTAGTTATGCCTGACCCAGCACCCTTCTGCTTTGACCTCCTGCTGTTTTTGGAAATTGTACCAGTCTGAAAGTGCCATGGAATAAAAACAAAATTTAATGCAAATTATTTAATACAAAGAACAATTCTGTTTGGACACTCAAGTCATTGTCTTTTTAGAAAGAGTGAAGTTCAAATCTTTCATCATCGCTGCATTTTACCCTCTAGATATTCCACTGGGTCATAATAAAAAAAAGGACAATAAAATCCAGAGAATTACACCCAGATTTCACAATAGAAATGTCAAGCTGTTGAAACAGAAAAATAGGCTTGATGCTACTTTATATTTAAGCCAACTAGTAATATCTCCTACCATATGTGGACAGACAGGAGGAATCATAGAATCATAGAATAGTCTGGGTTGGAAGGGACCTTAAAGATCATCGAATTCCAACCCCCCTGCCATAGGCAGGGACACCTCCCACTAGACCAGGCATAAGACTGATGGAATGGGGTTTTTTCCTTCATTCCCCTGTAAAAAATGTATTTATGAGAAGAGGGAACTTTTTCCCATTCTCCTCTCCACCTCTGTGAGCTGTCTCTGACTGCTCTGTGAAGGACTGAGGCCAAATGGCTCCGTTTGCAGCTTGGTGTTTGAGGGCTCAGCCAAAGGGCTGCCCAGGACTCCTGGCTCCTGCCCTTCTCTCTCTTCTCCCTCCCACCTCTTCCAGGGCATCCTGAGGACCAGATGCCAGAGCTGAGAGCTGTAAACTTGATACTCTCAGCATCAGAATGAAATGCTGACCTGGTCAGCAGCAGCCAAAACCTGAGGAAGCAGAGGGTCTGATGTGTTAGAGCATTAGTCAGCTGGGCTACCAGACAGGCTGTTTTCTTCACCTTGTTTTGACCTGAACAGTCTCAATCTTTAAATAGCATTCAAACTGCAGTCTTTTTTGGTTTTGACAATTATGCTTTTCAAATACTGCCTAAAGAAAATAACTTGGGGTTCTTATTATCTCAAATGAATAACTACGAGCAGGGAGCAAGCTCTTTGTTATTCATTTGGGATAATTATTAGGTTTGGCAGCTTACTTAGCTGATCAGTATCAGAGGTTAAAAAGCCTCTAGAAATTCTTGTGCTCTTTTTGCTTCTAGTTATATTAAACTGGAATTAACATCCAGCACAGATTCATTGCTGCTCTGTCAGAGCAGAGGATGCTGTGTCACAGTGAAAACAGAATAGACTGGCTGACCTGGGGTGACAGTTATAGCCAAGGATGGTTATATTATGGCTTTTTCTTTGTTCTGATGATATCACAGAATGGTTTGGGTTGGAAGGGACCTTAAAGATCATCTAGTTCCAACCCCCCTGCCATGGGAAGGGACACCTCCCACTAGACCAAGTTGCTCAGTGCCTCATCCAACCTGGCCTTAAACACCTCCAGGGAGGAGGCACCCACAATATCTCTGGGCAAAACCAGTGTTTCACCACCCTCACAGTAAAGAATTTCTTTCTTCTCTCCAGCCTAAATCTCCCCTCTTCCAATTTGCATCCATAAATGTTTTCCATCAGAAGTGATTCAGCCTGTGGCTGTGGTAAATGCATTTCTGGTGTTGTTTTCCTGCTCTCAATCCTTTATGCTAATTGCAGGGAGGTTTTTGTCCCTTTAGGTCCAGCTTCATCGTTCTTACTGAGGCTTCTGCCCTGCGTGGCATTTCAAAGCCTCAGAGGTAAATGGAGGAGACAAACCATAGGATGCCCCCTCTCTGGAGGTGTTCAAGACTAGGCTGGACGAGGCACTGGGCAGCCTGNCTGGACAAGGCACTGGGCAGCGTGGTCTAGTGGGAGGTGTCCCTGCCTATGGCAGGGGGGTTGGAACTGGATGATCTTTAAGGTCCCTTCCAACCCAAACTATTCTATGAATCAGAAAGGGCTCCCTTTGCTTCACAGATGCATAATTTACATGGAAGCTGGTCCAGGAGGAATCTCTTTCATGTAGCTCACTCAAAGCCCCAGTTCATCAAATGGATTGCTTGCTGTGCACTGGGGGATTTATTGCACACAGTGGGGTGTATGGAAGTTGTAGAAAAAGGCAGAGAGTGAGACTGGGGGGAATTTTTATCCTAAAAGAAGAATTTGTATATCCAAAAGAACTGTCTTTCAGAATAAGAGTTGTATTCTCTTTTTCTGGGTACTGCTGTATTCTCAGAGCTGATTCACAGAATCACAGAATGTCAGGGATTGGAAAGGATCTCAACAGATCATCTAGTCCAGTCCCCCTGAGGGAGCACAAGCACTTAAATCAGGTCACACAGGAAGGCATCCAGGCCAGATAAATCAAAACAACTGTCTAAACAATTGAACCTTTAGCTGTGGGGAAAGGCACAGTAATGTCTTAAAAAGTGAACTTGGGCTGGTCTTTAAAGAAGATATATTGCATCAAGAGGAGTGT